>CM060973.1:23635303-23957803 GCA_030765045.1 Tenodera sinensis | reverse complement strand
ATTTCTTTAAAATTAATTTATACACATATAGATCTATACCTGGATGACAATATCACGGTATTGCGTTTATTTTGAATATTTAGATGCATTTCAAACCGTTTTACTGAGTCTTAAGGACACAGTTCAACGCTGTTCATCCTAGAAACAAGTAGAGTAATTTTTTTAAACATATTATTACTTGCTGATATTCGTATGTTGCACTGTCATACAGTCTGTGCATTGTTGTATATTACAAAGCAGTTTCGGGAAATACCATTAATACTAGATTTTAAAAATCAAAGATTTAAGGAAGCATAAAGAAGATTAATGTCGAATGCTGTAGTTATAATGAAAAACACAATTATTTATATGATAGGAACATATGAAATTCCCCTTATTCTGTCCTTCTCCTCATTCTGCAGTTGCCTTTACTCCGAGCTGAAGTGCATCGAATTTTGTAAAAATATACCAACCTGTTCTTGCCCCCTCGTGCCAGACAACAAAGTCCTTCTTGTAACCCTTTCATGGAGTAGACAAAGAAAACACGTAAATACTTAAGTTTTCTGTCTTAATGCAATGCGCCAACGTATGAAAATGAGAAAGGAGTTAAACCCTTTCATAATGATTATTTATTAAAATGTATAACCTACTTTTATTGATAAAGAGTATGATCTAAAGCTTTAAGTAATAATTAAGGATTTAGATTCATTTTTCGCCACAACAGAAACAGATTTTTATTATATATTTGTTCTTTATAACTTTATCTTGGGAAGGGTTCCAATTGGCCACCCATCTGTGTTCTAACGACTTCTATCAACACAGCTATACGCTCTTCATATGCTTCCCCTTTAGCTGTTACATATTTGTGGTTTTAAAGTGTAACTATTAGAAAGTTCAAGAGGAAGGCAACAAGACCTTTTATTGTTGGTACCCTTTTACTCCGCTGTAGAGAGAGAGAGAGCGTCCATAGTGACAGCCAATTCAACTGCCTTCTCTAAAAGTAGGTTGTTCTGTCCTTTGGTCTGGCTGCTGAGATGAATGGGTGTAGCAAACTGTTAAAACGTCAGCAGGGCAAGGCAGTCTAACTCTTGCCGTGTAATTTACTGCACATCTTCTTCCCCTCTGAGAGTGCATCTCTCCAACTTCCCTGCACTTGTCACATACAACCCCTCTATCGGATGTCTTCCCCCCTAACACTGCTGTGACAAAAATCCTCACGCGTCTACTGAAGTGGATCATGGGGGAACGTGCATGTGTATTCTCTTATTTAAACGTGGTGGGACTAGCATAAGTATGGCGCAGTGTCGGACAGATGGCGTGGATGACTGCGCATGGTAACGGCTGTTCTCGGCGCTGGGCGGCGTCCGGTCGGCTCCGTCGAGGGCGGGGGGGGGGGGGCGCTTCGTGTGATACCTAACCGGACTCGCTGTGTGATGGCTGCTTGGCGGGGTCTGACACCAAGATGAAGACATCTCAACACTTGTTAGCTGGGAGTCTAATTTCACCCCTTAGGTTCCATATTTTCATCCCTGCCTCCTGGGGGGTGGTAGCCACAAAAGATCTGTGTAGGTCAACCTGAGCGAGGTGTCCCCCTCTGTACCTTAACCCTTTAGCATAAATATGATGTAAACAAATTGTTTCTTTTGAATTAAATTGGAAATACCTCACAATTTATCATATAATTCGTTTTGCGTGGATGTTGTGATAACCCCTATCGTAACAGGACCTCGCGGGCCAAAGCTTACCGCCCGAGCGCTGCGTCTCCCACCTCTGCCCACTACAGGTGTCATGGGTGGGTTGCAGAACTGGAGGATGGGACGTGGTCAGCGCCCCGGGCTTCGCGACCTGTGGTCGAAACTTCTTTATCAAGTAGTTCCTCAATAAGCCCCTCAAAGTTCCAACGAGGCTGAGTGAACCCCGTGCCACACCTCTGGATATTGCATATGCGTCGGCCTTTAACCCTCGGTTAGGCGCACGTTCTGGTAGGACATTATAAATTATTATTATTATTATTATTATTATTATTATTATTATTATTATTATTATTATTATTATTATTATTATTATTATTATTATTATTATTATTATTATTATTATTATTATTATTATTATTATTATTATTATTATTATTATAATTATTATTATTATAAATTATTATTATTATTATTATTATTATTATTATTATTATTATTATTATTATTATTATTATTATTATTATTATAAATTATTATTATTATTATAATTATAAATTATTATTATTGTTATTATTATTGTTATTATTGTTATTATTGTTGTTATTATTGTTATTATTGTTATTATTGTTATTATTGTTATTATTGTTATTATTGTTATTATTGTTATTATTGTTATTATTGTTATTATTATTATTATTATTATTATTATTATTATTATTATTATTATTATTATTATTATTATTATTATTACTGTTATTATTTAAAATGTACAGTGTCAAACGCTTTGTAATGAGATAACTTTTTGTCATTGTAATTAATGAATTAATAATTTATATTTCAAAGTAGGTTATCGTTTATGTTGTGAATGTTCAGAAAGTTTCCTGATTAAAAGTCTGTTTTAGTTTAAAACTAAACAGTCGGGGATTAAAGTCAATATTTAAACATATTACCTACTGAGGAAACACTGCAAGGCTTCAATGCATTTTATATAGAAGTCGTAGTTTACACTTCGCAGAAATTATTCGCAAAATAAAGTATAATAACGAACAGTTCATTGTGTGTACCATTAGCAGCATGCATATTTTAAAACCCCTGGGCAGGTTAGCCAACAACATGCGCTGTTGAAAAATTGAAAATAAAATACAATATAGGAAACACAACAAATGAAAATAAACACCATAAAGAGCTGCCAACGTAAACAAACTTCATATTCAATTAACAGTCAATTATAAACAAAAGCTAGTATATAACCTGAGCCGTTGTGTTCGTGTTTTCCCGTTCAAAAGAACGGCTTGCCTCTATATTCCGTGTTAATTAAACTTGAAGGTAACATAATAAATTGTTGCCGAAGTTGGCGCCCATGACATTGAGTGTTGCCTTAGGTTACAAGGCCTTTAAATTCGAGGTAGTTGCTTATCCGAGAGCAAAGACGTGATGGATAGTATGAGCCATATATAATTTTCCACCAATTTAACAGAATCTTGCTTTAAAAGCACTACAATATGTGTAACAGGCATTTTCTGGAATGGGCTAGGTATATTTTGCTAATGGGAATAGTGTGTTCATTCTTTCAAGATTTGCCTTGAATACTGTGACAGTCCCAGTTATATTTGGGAAACTGACAAAACGTTAAAGAGTAATACAGTATCATCGAAACGTATTCTACTGTGCCATACGCCCGTTTTAATATCGTTGTATTAAATATGAGATACAGCGTAAAAACACTTCAGAACAGGTTCAATGGAACAATGAAAGTCAAAGGACAGCTCTCTTTGACCAGCGCATAAGCTTATATGGCCATAGCACGGATTTTTCTCGAAATTCACCTTCTCTCAACTCTGTTCATAAATAATCTGGCAATTGAATGGTTCGTGAAGTCTAGAAACCCTCGTATTTACAAGTAATGGTGAAAGCTTGATGGCGGCTGCCACAATATATTACTAGTTATTATTTCTTAAATACTTTCCGTGATATGTGTAGTTTCCTTAAATAGCGACAATCGTTCAAACAAGTGGGGTGGACACGTTGAGCATTTTTTTGCTTATCACGAGTTTAGTTTATCAAGCCAGCGAATTTTTGTTACTCTTTTCCCTTTGTGTAACAATTGCCTTTCTTCTTTTGGTCGTATTTAATTTATTACGTAAGCCTGAGACTGCACTCCTTAATTACATGCTAATTGTACTAATTTGTAACAGGTTAATGAACCTGGAGTTGAAGACTGCACCACTATGTAGGCATATAAGCATACAACATGTAATTTTCGTAAATTGTTCCGTTTACAGCATTATTAGAGGATGTTGTATTAAGTGCTAAAACGTTGTTATAATTACTGGTCAGTAATTTAGTTTCCGCCAATTTTGGTCTCAAAAGCAGTGTTAAAATCAGATATAGTGATGCCTTTGATGTATTTCTACTGTCAGGTTTCCCACTGGCAGCGATAGTAGTGTAATAGATACAAGTGCTACAAAGTAATGGCTTCAAACTGGTCATTATACTTCAGAGTAGTTTTCTTCTGTGGAAATTCAAGTATCCCACGAAATAATTGGAGTGCGTAGTCTTCCAATATTAGAAGAAACATCTAAGCCTAGATCACCTCACCCAAACAATGTGATACTGGACGGCAGCCACTATTAAAGACGCTCAAGGTCAACCTACCTCACTCCACTGTGCGGCGAATCAACAACCCAACAATGGAACGGGCCGGTATAATGACATATTATTCCAGACTATTGGAGAAACTGCTCGCGTAACGGGCTTGGTTATGAAAATGTGGATTTCCAGAAAAATCCGTGCCACATTATTCTGACCATATAGAACCATTGTAGAAGAGCTAACCTCAACATGAAATCAGACCAAATTGTAGCGCGCGCACGATGCACCCCCCCCCCCACGCACACACGCACACACACATGTATTTGTAAAAATAAAATATGATTCTAAAAATAATTGTTGGTATTCAGGGGCCTCAAAACATATTTCCGGTGAAATATCGACATCGAATGCAATGCATAGCATATCCAAAAGCAAAACATTTAACAGAGCTGAATATGAGTGTGCTAGAATCGACTAATATATTAACTTCTCTAGAGAATATTTCTGCCAAGAATAAACCTCTAAAAAGTGAATAGCTAGTTAAAGGATCGCTAAGTACCCTTCATTATTCATCCAGAGAGGAAAATGTGTTGCGGTATTAAAAAAACTAAATTACCTAGCTGTTAAGTTTATTAAACGGTGGATAATGTTTTTACAGTCTTGCTAAATAACACCAATTATACCAACAATTTTCTTCGGCTACTTGACTCAATGGAATCAACTTTTTATTGCCTTTGTCATTCAAGCCAAAAAAGAAACTTTCATTGAACCAAGAAGCAGTTAGAAGTAAACAACAGATATAAACTTTCTCTTTGCGTTGAAGTAGTTATTTATATCGTAAACGTTTAAAGCTATCACCTCTGTTTTTGCAGCTTAATTTCTTCATTGTTTTGTCCACCGCTTATATACATAGGTAGAAGAAAAAATTTTATTCCACGTAAACATTCAAAAGCGATCTTTTACCATCTTAAATTTCCTTGAATCCTTACCCAATGTAGTTTTACTTTTCTCTATTACGTGCGTACGATAAAACAAATAAATGAACCATTGCATTCTACAAAAAAAAAAAAAAATAAAAAAAATAATAATAAAAAAAAAAAAAAATAATAATAATAATAATAATAATAATAATAATAATAATAATAATAATAATAATAATAATAATAATAATAATAATAATAATAATAATAATAATAATAATAATAATAATAATAATAATAATAATAATAATAATAATAATAATAATAATAATAATAATAATAATAATAATAATAATAATAATAATAATAATAATAATAATAATAATAATAATAATAATAATAATAATAATAATAATAATAATAATAATAATAATAATAATAATAATAATAATAATAATAACAATAACAATATGAAGATTCCACTGCAAATATATAGCGACGAAGTTGAGTAATTTTTTCTCTTGTCACTTTTTCTTCTAAACCTGAAGTACAAAAACAGTTCTATTTTATGTTAAAACGATTGCTGTTTATTATTCAAATCGGGCGAGCCATTTTCGAGTTTTTGCGAGACTAACGCACGGCAATTGGCTTTTAAAGACATATACAGCAAAACTGCGTTAAGACGAATATGCCAATATCTTCAGCGCAGGCAAAGACAATTGAGCCCAATGCATTGTTGATTAGGTGCCTATATAGAACTATGGCATTTTTTCTCAGACTATTTCAGACTATTTCTGCCTTTTTTTTCCGTTTGCACTACTGAAATGGATGTTCAAAGTTTAGACAGAGAAGTAACACTTCTTCAGTCCATTCCACACACACACACACACACACACACACACACACACACACACACACACACACACACACACACACACACACACACACACACACACACACACACACACACACACACACACACACACACCTGAAGTCCAATTATTCTTTCCATTTCACAACTTTACCTCTTTCCTATTTTTACTCCTGTACAAAAACACATAAGCGGAAAGAGAAAAAAAGAACAGATAGGAATGCCTTGAGGAATTACAGGACAACGCTATTAGGTCTGCGGATTTTGTTAATTTTGCCAAAACCAAAATAACAATGTTGTTTTTATCACTATTGCCTAGGTTCCGTTTACGCAGCGCGCTGGCTTCTTTGGGCTCCGTTAAGATTGCAAGAAGAGCACAGCTTTGTTAACAAAGAGTACTAGTTTTTTGTTCTCTACCTCATATAACTTATCTAGTGTCAAGTTTATAGCTGCTATCTCCCCATCAAAGTTACTGGCGTACTTCCCAACTGGCTTGTAAAAGTTGGAACTGTACCCTTGTTCCTCTTGTCTGTAGATGTAGTTTCAGCTGGCTCTTTCTGCACACAACCAGCCAGTCATCAACTTCACTATCACTATCTATGAACATAAATCTTTAATCTATCCTGCATATTTACCCTGTATTATGTGCCATTTGCTGTGCGTAATACCACAATCACCTGGCTCTATTGTTTTCTTTTGTACTACTCTTTTGAGCGTCACTGAATAACACAAAAATGAAGAACAGATTTATAAAAAAAAGTCCATCTGCGTTTGTGTTTGTGTGTGTGTGTGTGTGTGTGTGTGCGTGCGCGCGCGCAGTCAGTGTTCAGAGAGTTTGAGTATTGCCAAAGACAGCAATAGACACTTAATCACGCGTCGAATTTCTTTGTTATGTTAAGCAGTTTTTAGCGAGTGTATCGTCGGAAACAACTGCTCGTTGGACAGAGAGAGAATAAAGGCAGTCAAGTGTATGCGAACGTTAGTAGAGGTAACACAGCGTGAGTTCCAAGGTCAGGTGTTTTGCAATTTAGCTTTAGAAGTCAAATAAAATTATAGAAAAGGTAACTGTGCTTTAAAATTTGTCACACTGGTGTCAGGAGTGGGATTTCTCACATTCTCATTTGTCACTATTATTACTAATATTGAAAATTAGACCGACAAACTTTCAAATGGCTGGTGTCTTTGTGAGAGTACGGCAGAATAGTGCACGTAGATGCACTCTGTGTTAATCGCATTGGGCGCGCGTTCCAATATTTATTTTGAATAGTGAAGTTGTGATTAACTGTAAACAATGAGATTTTTGTGTTTTGTTTATGTGTTCTGTGTTTCTTTCTTGGATTAATATTGTGTGTCTTGCTAAGATAAATGCTATGAAACTAACCTACAAAAAGTCGAGATTTAGCTAATGATTTAGTCCATGGAAGAAAATATATTTTTCTAAGCACAAGCGAAACGGTAGTATGACTGCTTTTGTTCGTGGAAGGCCTGACAACATGACAAACTGTCAAAATTCCCAATTGCCGTGTCGTGTACAGAAATGACAGCCTGGTGAACTTAGCTTCAACATTTTTAAGAAAGCCAAGTTTGAGAAAGTGGGCTTGTAGGACTTTTCACTGCTTGAAAAGTTGCCCGGGTAAAACAAGAAGAAACGGCGACTGTAAAAAGTTACTTTGCCTCCAGTCCCCCAAGGTAAGGGAAGTTGAAGGGATGGGGACGTCCATAGCGAATGACGTATGGGAGACGATGAAACGAACTTTGGCTTGGAAAGGATGTCGTCGACGTACGTATGTACTCCATCGCCGGTGTAAGATAGGAAGTGTCACCATCCGCAAAGTGTTTAACGGTCTGTAGAACTAGGCCAACTTCAGCACGCACCAATTGTTTAAATCTTTCTCGCATTCCTCAGGGAAATCTGAGCAACGTAGATAATAGGTGCAATCTTTTTAGTGAATCCAATTTGCCATTCTTCGCATTCTTTTTAGTTCCTTCAGCATCCAGCAATTCTGCAATGTCGTTACTAAATTCAAGCATCGCAGCTTTCTTTTTCCAACTTTGTATTCTTTTTTTATTCGTTTCGACTGGCTTTGAAGACATCAAGAGAACTTCCTGATACCAGATCATTACATTCCAGAAGAAAATGTATTTCAAATATGTTTCAAAGGACACAAAACTATTATATTGACAGAGAAAGACTACATAGACTATAGCCAGAAAATTCAAAATATAAATTGTATTAGTCACAAAAATATCTTAAACATATGGCATTATGATAAAAATCGCAACCCCTTCCTTAGTTGATTTCTGGAGTCCACAGGTCACTTCCAGTCATTTCTCGACCGTATCAGTGGAATAATTATGTCTGTCTCAACATCTTCTACTTCATTTGGGAGAAATATTTCTTGGGTTTCTTCGAGATAACATTTAATGTCTTTATTATAGATATCATGCCGCATAGAACGAAAAAACTAGTGTGTTCTGATCTAATTTTTTATGTGTTGCATTATTGTTATATTTTTATTATAATTACAGATTTAGAGTGTGCCAAACTTCTAGAAGGTTTACAATCTAAATATAACAAACATGTTTGTGACAACTCCCTTAACCAACAAATCTAATTATGAAATACTTATATCAACCACTTTCAATAGTTTAAGAAGGCATAACCTACCGCTTCTCCAACTAGCAAGAGATAGTCATGTAAGTCAGACTTTTAGGACAACTTATAACTATAATTGCATATGTTGTTTACATTAATGTATTTTTTACACTCCTGTATACTCTAATCTTGAGTCAAGGAGTTTTTTATTTGCGCATATTGTTTTTCGAGCACAACATTCTTTACTAGGGCATTAAAAACCAACAACTGGCAAGTAACAGAGTTAAATGTGTTTCTGTATTTTTCAAGGAACTGAAACGTGAAAAACTGCACCTTTTAATTACACTAAAAAGCTCATTTGTCAAGTACATCATTAAGAAAACATTTATCAAACGTTCTTGTATGGGATTCTAGTGCGTAGGTAAGTCTCTCTCTTTCACTCTCTCTTAGACATTTGTAATAATTCGAGACCATAATCTATATTTTACTTTTGGAAAATTCTTCCATTCTGAACTTACTTCAGTACACATATGGGTAGATACGTGATAAATAGTGGAATGGTGACTTAGAAAACTAAAACCAACACCTCGGAAATTGGTTAGTGTCACAATAACTGATTATCCTAAATTGTATTTGTCCATCTCTCATATTTGTTTAAACCAATTATATATCATTCAATATTCAATTTTCTCAAACTGGACGCCATTATTTTCCCTCTCCTCGTCATTCAAAGAATGGAGTTTCAAAGCCGTCACACAGTCACCTGCTGTTTTAAAATGTCATATTTGATTAAGTCTACTTTATTCTATTTCCCGGTATCCGCAAAAAAAATATGTTATAAAAACATCTCCAGAAATATTTATCCTCAAGAAGATAGACAAATAAGCGTTGTAGAAATAGTTGCAGAAAAGTGAGTAGAAAAAGTCATGGGAGTGTAAAACATAGGACTGTTGGGTTACCAAATAGGTTTTATAAATGGATATTGAGTTCAGCATTTGCCATTGAGTTATTAAGGGTATATTCAATATTATCTCTCTTCTGCGCTGTGATGCTTGAATTTCCTGGAAATTCCTCGTGTATTATGCCTGGCTAATTGCCACACTTCTGGGGCTTCATAACACAGAATTAATAACAACGCAGCTTTAAAGGACTTCCAAGAAATTTCATTTATTTGACCCAATTTATTTACCAGAACTTCACTACATTAATATAACACCTGTCCTCTTGTGATCCTTCTTAGAAGAGCGCAACATCCAATTTAGAGATGAAGTTTCGATGTCTTAATTAGACTACCCTTCCAGTCTGGTGGTTAACATGCTAGCTTCCAAATAACCTACGAGATTTTTTTTTCGGGGGGGGGGGGGGTAACGTCCTCCAAAGTAGTGTCCTATCGGACGATGAAGAAATGGTTAAGAGTTGATAGGAGTATTGCAACAATATATTTTTAAAGCTTTTATTGTCCCCTATTTCTCTTATACGTTTCTTTAAGAATTGTTTATTTTTACTTTATCTACTACCCTTAGTAAAGTAGAAGAAGTGTTGTATTACACACAAAAATTCGATTTCGGGATTTCACCGGACAAAAACGAAAAGTCGGTATTTAAGTTTAATGTCCTTAAAGGATACGACACGAATGTTTTGAAGAAAATTGCTCCACCCTAAACCACCCTTTACATCGAAAATTTTGTTTTTCTGGAAAATGTCTAACGATTTTGACTAAAATGCCATATAATTGAGATATTTTCATGACAAATGAAATGTATATCTTGAATTTTCTTGCTATAGCTCCTGTAGTCGTATTTACTCTGGGCGCCTTTTGCAAAACTAGTAAACCATAAGTGATAGACCAAATCTTAGTATACAAAAAAATTTAGATCTTGTTAAAATACACAATTTATGTCTAACGTTATTTGTGTGAGTTTTAGAGAACTTATACTTCTGTCAAATATAACATCGTTATTAATTTTTATTTTAATCGTGCATAGAGAACGGAATGTCAAAGCTTTAAAAGATTTGACTATCGCTCAAAGCGGTATTCTGATATTCCCCTTGCTCCTACAAGAAAATAAGCAATAAGATAATTTCTGTAAATGTTTATCTCAACTAATACGAAGATGCTCTAGGAATAAGAGTTTGTAAGAATGATTAGTACAAGAGTAGAGAAAGTCATGTGAGTGCAACACATCAGATTTTTAGTCTTGTAGCTCAAATTAATGAATACATGTATAAATAAAAATAAGGATACACCACCCTAGAAAAGTTTCTGAACACAAAAAGTGATTATATATTTCACAATTAAGCTTGAAAATCATAAATATTTCATATACTTATGTAGTTTAATTCAATATTAATTAGAATTGAAACCATGGTGAATGCAGTATAAGACATCTTTCCTGGGGTAGTGTAATTCGTTGTTGTTTATCCTTTTCTCTCTAACAAAATGTGTTATATGTATTACATTTACTGTGTTTCCCGGTCGTGGGCACTTTTTAGCAGCGCATCTCGATAGCAGATCTGTTATAGATCGTCCTGGATTGTAATCAAGAATTCATCAGCCTGGCAGCTACAATATTGTGTATTACAGATTCATTAAAGTGGTACAACTTCTGTACCTATATGAACGGGATTGGATTTTGTAATTGCATTTATGAATAGCAATATGGATGCCACTAACTGTGTTGAAGCTGTTATTAATGTGCTGCAGGAAAACTATTAGACATTCGTGGTAGTGCTGTGGATTATGTGCTTGATTGTTGTCCTTTTGTTTTAATTTTTGATAATTTAACTTACTTTTAGAACAAGAGATAGAGATTGCTGGGGTACTTTCATCTTCTCAACGACTTCTTTTCCCTTCCTTTCCCATTTCCTTTCATTCATTTCTCTCATATTTCCAGGTGCGGTTCGTAGAACGGTTGGTACCGGCTTTGGGGGGCAGATGGCACAACTGCATGCTCACTGGAAACATATTTCCCTGGTTGTCTAGGAAGTTGCCGCTTAGGCCGCTAGGATCGCTTCGTCGCCCTCTTGCTGACATGTGCTTCGGGCGTCAGATGTCAATATCTGGAACTGTTAGGGACTGCTGTGCGTTTCTGGGGGCTAGGTCGAGCTCCGTTTTCTTCCGTGCTTCCAGTTTCACTTCGTCTCATCCCTTCCCCCTGTGGGGTGGGGTAGTAGCTCGCAATAGATCTATATCAAATTCACATTTAGCTAGTGCATTTTTAACACTTTTAGTTAAAATACTAATCTAGGCTTCAGAATATATTCGAGGAAACTTTCAACTTGTATCAATTTAGTTGCCAGAATCCAAAATTCAGGTACATACATGTAAGCAATGTCATAAGGGAAGTAAAATTCCGTGGAAGCGAAACAAAAATGATTGCTGCATATTTGTTACTCTATTTGTGAGAATACTTAACGCATTTTATATCAAAAATAATTTTTAATTGGCTGCAATGATGGTCTGCTTGAGGAATTACAAATCAGGAGTATCTTAGATGCAAGTATCTAAGCTGTAATGAAAATATCTACACTGGAGTCAATCTGGAGTTCTGTATTTACCTCCACTGCAAAATATTTACCTAACAATTCAAAACTCTGTTAGTTTCATTAATGGATTTTCTGCACGTGTGCATGGGACAAATATCGGGAGGTCGGCCGCATGTATTGAAGGCTAAAAGCGAAACGAAAAACTGACATGATTTCTTTTAGGTCGTTAAAAAGTTAACAGATATAGCAACAACCCCCCCCCTTTCCAAACACACTGGAAGGGAAGTTTTTGCCTCGGACCAATTGATTTCTATTATTCTGCTTGCAAGGGTTCGCCGCGCCGGATAAAATACGCAATAAATCTGGGAAAAAGAGGGGAAAAAGAAGAGTAATGGCAAAGCTGGGGGAAATTCTCAATTGCTTTAAGCGATGTTGTAAGACGAGATGATTTTCTCCAGCAAAGTACAAGAGGGCGCTCTTTTATCACAATTAAAATCAATCCTTTGCCAGAGTCAAGTTTTTCGCAATACTTCTCATGTTTAATATTTACGAGTCACTCCGGGAACAGATATCGCTTTTCATGCATATAGTGTCGATTTTCGTTGTTCTCTTTCATTTCCTTCTTCCTTTGGGAAGATGCTGTTAGAATATCTAATTGTTGTCGGGAATCCGGCGTTCTCTTTCTGTAATTGTTGAGGCTTTGAGAGACCCGGGATTGATACAGAAACACGCCCCCAGGGGTCGTGACCAGAAACTGTTGCTGTTGGAGGGTGTTCTCACTTCATAGCTTTATTACCAGGGGAGAACAATATCCATGGCCAACTTGCTTTGTCCTTGTTTGTAACGGGATGCTGCAAAAAGTGTAGCACATGGCTAGATTTGAATATCACAGAAAAAGTCTCGCACGATTTTCTCTATATACTCTTATATAATCTATTCTTTAAATCTTTTACTCTAACCATCTCATATTATTCGAAACAAACATTTTTAGAAACGGTTTTATTACCAGAGCTCGGCCCAGGCTACATTTCGTTCCATATATCGGGTGGAAGGATAAACCAGTGATAGATCTGGCTATTTGGAACATATTTTGTATCTTATCTTTTTATCTCTGACTATTTTCTACAGAGATATTTTAGTTTTGTCGAAAACAAGAGACAGATAAGCTGGCAATACTGCACCGTTTGTACATAAACAAACACCGCAACGGCGCGTCCCATGAGTGTAAACAAATACCATGTATTGTCCTTTCGTTGTACTGTGCAGGTGTAGGCCAATCAGAATGCCAGTTACACTCGTTATCTCCAAAAGTGTGCTTAAAAACGACAGCTCCATGCCAGTGGATTTACTGGCATGTAAAAGAACTCCTTCGGGACAAAATTCCGGCACACCGGCGACGCTGATATGATGATGACGCTGATACTTTATGATTGCTTTATTTACTTCAGAAAAATTATGTTATAGTGAAAAAAGTAATTTTAACACCAACTTCATAAATACGAAAGTGTATCTCTCCTCAAGTAATAACATTAATTTCAATGAAACGCATTTATTTTCAGTGTACTAAAGTAGCATACACCAGGCGGACAACTGTGCCAGAATCATCACCATCTTCATAGACAGCGGGTTGTCGTGCACATATACCAGATATCATTTTCCATAATTAAATCGGAACATGTGGCCTGTGCATGTATAAATATAAATAATCACTTTCAAAGAAAATGTGTTTGTGCATTATCAAATCCTGCGTTCTTATAGGGACGCAGGATATATATATATATATATATATATATATATATATATATATATATATATATATATACCTACCCGTGCATTCCCAGCTTCAGCATGGTGCCTTGTTTGACACCCAAAAACGAGGCCTGTTTATTAAATATTTCCTTGTAAGGAGAATGCTGTTCGTTATGTGACGGTTTCGAAGGCCCATACTATTTGAACGGCCAGGACATAAACGTGGCTTATGTGTTGCATCCACATAACTTTCTCTACTTTTTTTTTTTTTTTTTTTTTTTTTTTTTTTTTTTTTTTTTTTTTTTTTTTTTTTTTTTTTTTTTTTTTTAACTGTCGGTCTGGGTGGCTCAGTTGGTTAGACGCTGGCTTACTGATCCCAAGATCGCGGGTTCAAACCCGGCCCAGGCCGATGGTTTTTAAGTGTGCTTAAAAACGACAGCTCCATGTCAGTAGATTTACTGGCATGTAAAAGAACTCCTGCGGGACAAAATTCCGGCACACCGGCGACGCTAATGTGATCCTGGCAATTGACAGCGTCGTTAAACAACAAAATAATTTAACTTCTAATTTTTTACAACTAACTTTATATACGCTTATGTCTATGTCTACTAACGGCGGGACAGAAAAGTATTATTGGAAGATTACACAACTAAAGTCTGAAGTTCGATGACCATTATTCACATCCATTTTCCAAAAACAGTGTGGAATATAGTCTTGAAGCTTTTTCTATGTTTAATTTTATATTTATATTTTCAAAACTGTAAACCTATTGTTAAATTTCATGTTAAATACTTAACAAACTGAATACTACTTTAATTAAATGTAATTTTCTTGGTTTTATTAAATGGAATGTTAGGTAACTCCGAAGACAAACGGCTAATCTCTTCACATACGTTAAGCCTATTCCTAATTCCTAGAAGATGCTTTTTAATTTCTTTTACGTCAGTTTAACTAGTAATCATGTTGCAAAGGATCTGCTAGGAAATACTCTTGGATCGATGTGTGGTGGACAGTTAGCCTTCAAGGCATCATTCGTATAAATAACATACTGCTTCACGGGACTACAGAGGGATCAGTGCAGGGCAGCTGTACCTCCGCCTCTGAGACCGGCAGATGGCACTATAGGTTGCGATATAGTGTACCTGTTTCCATTATTGGTGGGTAGGTGGCACACCGTTCAGTGTTATTATCTATTTTTATTAATACTTTTGGTTTACACTTAAGGTGGAACTTTGGGCTGTGGTATTAAATATTCAATCCAGTATTTGCTTAGCAATTGAGCAAAACCACGGAAAAGCATAAAACGAAACAAAAACAGTCAGATTGGTTGCCCAATAGGTTGGCATCCGGAACCTCTCAGGGTACAGATGTTACTACCTAAGCCATCCCTTTCAGTGAATTTATATTGTAGTCACTATGTAGAAAAATTACTAAATTATGGGATTGAAAGAATATGCTCGAAAGAAAACAAAAGACTATAAGGTAATACAAGTGAATCATGAATTATTAAAAAGAAGGATAAAAGCAAATTTGAAGCAGGGGAAATGAGATTTTTAAGAAAAGTAAAAGGATGAAGCTATTAAAGGAGAGCTACATATTTATAATTTAATTGATAAGCTCATACATTATAATCTTCAACGGAAACGAAAAACCTAAATATGAAAGCAAATGGTGGACTTAAAAATTGTGAAGGCAGAACAGAAAGCAGGCTTAAAGCTCGAGTTGAAGAACACAAAAAATGGTTTTAAAATTACGGTTTCCCCTCACGAAACTTTTAAGATAATGCAACTGGATTCTGAAAATTTAAAATTCACTTTCATTTGCATTCGTCGTTTCTAGAGTGGTATTGCCACTTTTAACATCTCAAATATATCGGTAGCGTTTCACCGTAGAAAAAATTACTTTGGGTTTATATTATTATTGGTTACTGTGACAAAACTCATAGGAATCTGTCCCTTAACACATCGCTGACATATGTTCATCCTAAGATGAACCTTGTGTAAAGGTTTTCTCAATGTAGCACCAAGGGAACGAATTTGAAAAAAAAACAATCGACGCTTTAATTCTGTACGAAGACGAAACATAATATTGTACTCAGAAATTTATGCTAAACTCAGTTCATTAACCCTCTATTGCATGAACTTTTGCAGCACATGTCACACTTCTTCTAACTCCTAAACCAATTTAGGAACCTCAGTCAAAGAAGCTAATAGCCATGATCGTTAGGGAAAGAGGGAATGAGCTGGCAATTACTCAAGGCTTGAAGTTGTAAGTTCGAATCCCAGAGACTGCAGTCTAATGTCCCTGAGCCAAAGGTCAGGAAGGGTAGGGGTGGGCCAAAGTAAAATAGCCGGCGTCATATTTTTACTTCCTCCATGTATAGTATTGTATTCCACCGAAACATACGATGTCAAGATTTCACCGGAAATATATGTTTTGAGGCCCCCTTAATCCAAAAAAAGCATTAAAAAAATCCGTGTGTGTGTGTGTGTGTGTTTGTGTGTGTCAGTCTGTGGACAGCATAACTCAAAAACGAAAAGTCTACTAAAAACCAAAGTTTGTATTTAAGTTTAATGTCTTTCAAGGAAGATTTTAAAGAAAATTGCTTCACCTTAAAGTACCATTTACATGGAATATTTTTATTTTCTTCAAAATGGCTCTAACGATTTTGATTAAAATGCCAAATGTTTCGACAAATGAAACGTAGATCTCGAATTTTCTGGCTATAGCCTCTGTAGTCGTATTTACTCTGGGTGACTTTTGTACAACTGGTAAACTGTAAGAGATAAACCAAATCTTAGTATATAAAAATGTAGATCTTGCTAAAGTATGTCCAAATAATTTTTTTTAGAGTGAACTATTTCGGAGATATTCCTTGATATTTGTGTGAGTTTTGTCAAATATAACATCGTTGTTCATTTTTATATGTTAATCGCGCAAAGAGAACGGAATTTGAAAGCTTTAAAAATTTGACTATCGCCTTAAGCCCACTGTATTCCCATATTCCCGTTGCAGCTACAAGAAAACGAGCAATAATACGATTTCCGCAAATGTTTATCTCAACTAACACGAATAATATAGAAGAATAAGGGTAGAGAAAGTCATGCGAGTGCAACGTATCGGATTGTCTATGAGATGCCTGGATGATGCCAGGGTTACATTTGACTGTTACAATAATATTTCAATACAATACAAGTTATAAATCTTAGTCCTAAACGCCCATATAATAAGTATAAAGTTACAAAACAACTCTGTCAAAATTTCCCAAAAGTTTGACCAGACATCGTTGTTCTCGAGTGGCAACCTTATGCATTAGTGGTTAAGAAAGTTCGTTGTAACTGTTTTACCTAAAACATTCGTTGTATGGAGCATCCAGAAGCTGTTGTATTTACAAGCTGAAGGCTTTTCATTTACCTTCCACTCCAAATTAATTTGGTTTCGTGACACAGAGAGAGAGACTCCTTCGCTATACACGGCTCAATTTCTTGTTTGTGAGCATTCAACAGTACCGAGTAATTTCATTAAAGGTTCCCATGTTGCCTCTGTTTACGTCGTGATAATCAGCCCAAGGCTCACAACCCAGTACTCACTGAATAAAATGAAAAGGATTCTAAACATGGCCAGACAGACCGGAAAGCTGAAGCCAAAGTAAACATATTTAGCAATATTAGCTCTTAAAATAATGTAGCCAGCACAGAAATATTTTGCTTAGCCTTAATGTGGATTGTTATATTACTATATACACGTTTGCAACATACAAAATATTCCTCCAAATAATCTGAAATAAGATGAATTTTCCTGCGTGTAGTACTTTTGGTGCCGTCTCCAAAATCTCAATATATGAATGAATTTGCTGCCGGCTGTTACAACAATTGTGAAATGGGATCCCTATCTCAGGTTTTGTGTCGATGGGTGAGGTGAATCAACATGATTGGTTGATTCATAAATTTAACGGAGACTAATAATGGGCTATTTGAAGCGAGTAGGCAACTTTATGTAAATAATAATAATAATAATAATAATAATAATAATAATAATAATAATAATAATAATAATAATAATAATAATAATAATAATAATAATAATAATAATAACAACAAATAGTGAGTCACTGAAATGCTAATTGGATAATTCTCTGGCAACGTCCGTTAAATATGTATAGTCTGAACGCGGTCCTTTAGCGCTACGTACTGCCAATAACCGATCGCAGCAAAACACTTCTGTAAGATTTTAAACACAAAGGAAAATACGGGAATTTCAACAGCATCGTTTAACGACTTAAGACCCGCCTATCTCATGATTGACCAGAAGTGTTACTACATTACGTTGCCAAATGTTTCCAATTGGCCTATAAAACAATTATTCTTTACTGAGAAAGAATAGAATAGCTTGAGCTGTAAGATCATGAAGAGGACTGTATCTTCGTGCTTCAGTTTTACTAGAGAAATAAAGTGACAGAAAAAGTTACTGAACTTTTCATTTTTTCACTATATTTTGAAAGCAGTATTGTGTATTATATACAAGAATTAATAATGAAATAATGGGGATAAGAAATAGGAAATACGAGTTCTAAAAAATGCTGCACCAGATTTTACCAGCATTTTTTTTTTTTTCGTGCTGTTAATCTTCAAGCTTCTCTACCGTTCCTTAAGTTCTTGGGCATGTTTTTCTTCTTCATTTATTGTTTCTCTCCATATAACCGTGTTTTCTTGGGTCTATGTTCTTTCTTACCGGAGAATTTCATCGTAAGATCTTCCCTGGTAATCTCTCCTTCCATATTATTCTCGCATAACCATCTTTAACTTCATCTATTACAGTATTCTGCATCCTTACTTGTTCCCGAATCACTTAATTTCTTCTAACCTAGAAGTTCTATTTGCTCATCTCCAAAAGCCAAGTTCTGCAACTAAAACCACTTGCCAGTACGAATCAGCTGGGGAATTTATTGTACTGGCAAGTTGGCCATAGCATATGCTCGATAAGTGGAAGATTCGTGGTTCAAATCTCGGCTATGTCATCGAGTTTTTCAGTCCTGATTCCACCCCTTAAATACTGATTCTTCGTTTTCGTCCACCAAATATTTATTTGAATACTTTCATATAAAATATTTAAATTACAGACTAGCTGAAAAATAAGTGACTTAAAAAAGAATAGTATCTGTTTCAATATAGTAATGATAACATGACATAACAGAAACTAAAACCCCCTCCCCATATCTAAAATTTGAAAGGAGGCACCTGCACCCGCGTGCCCTCTAATCACTGGTCTGTCACGTGGTGCAATTTTTTTGTGTAACTCGTTGCTGTGTTGGAATAAAAAAGTGCACCCAATTTGAGGTGGCGTAGGACAGAAACACAAAATACCTACATTCCTCGTGACAAAAGCACAAATCAAAATTATAAGCTAAAGAGGGCCAAATCACAAACCAATCTTCTTCAAAGCGGTAATGTTGTATAACAAACCCACTTGATGGTAATTTCACACAAATTGTCATAATGTAACAGCTAAAAATATATTATGTTTCTGAACAAACAATGCAAACAGCTTATGAGATAATATAGTTTTGGATGTTAAAAAAATATATCGAACATATAGCTTCTTTCTTAATAAGTTTTTCACAGAATGAAGCTATTAGGAATTGAACACAGAAGTGCACAAGGAAATAAGAACTATAATTCTAATAGAAGAGACTTTACTTAAACTTTAAATATTTATCCAATTTTAATAAATTAGTGTATCGGTAGTGGCAATAACTTTTTACTTCAAATCATTCGTCTGTCCACGAAAAGTTTAAAAGAAATATTTGTGTATTTTAACCCTATAGTTAACTCATATTTTGACGCCAAGAAGGAAATTGTGTACTTACATTACAATTTAGAGGACGATAAAGTGTTAGAAAAGTAACAGGACTTCAAATTCTCTTGTTGAACTCCCCGAATTCAAGAAAAGCAATTTTAGACAAAGCTTTGAGTGCGTTGTGTCTGTCTGTGTCTGTGTCTGTGTCTCTGCCTGCCTGAATGTCTGTCTGAATGTCTGCCTGAATGTCTGCCTGAATGTCTGTCTGAATGTCTGTCTGAATGTCTGTCTGAATGTCTGTCTGAATGTCTGTCTGAAGTCTGTCTGAATGTCTGTCTGAATGTCTGTCTCAATGTCTGTCCTATGAACAGCGTAGCTCAAATGTGAGAAGCCGGTTAAATAGCAGATCATTTAAGTTCATTCAGGTTACTTGACAAGATCTCCCAATAGCTTTGGTTCATCCCTTGCCGTCGGTCGAACATTGAGATTCCTCTCTCCGGGTATGCGTGGGTTTTGTTTAGAAAGGATGGCACTAACTTTGGTGATAACGTCTTTGGTAAATATTTTAATACTTTCACTATTTGCTCTGAGACGTTATCAATCAACCTGAAATATGCGTCATTTTGTGTCCTTTGGTGTCCATATTTCAAGCCAAAGAGTTACGATGTGTTCACTTCAACAGATCTCTGCTCTGAACTAAACAATGATGCTATCAAAATTGTTACAGCTCTATTTAGGTTTAGAAATTCGCTATTAACATTCGTTTTCTCTGTCATTTTTATTAAAAATTATTATTCTAATTTTTATTATTGTTAAACCTTTTTAAATAATTATTTTACGAGTCTATAATTTCGGTATCTCTTAACAGGGAATTAATTTTCAGGTATATGTGGCAATAGACTGGATTTCATTCGCTGCTAACAATGGAAGAAACTCCGTACTGCGGTGAAAAATCCGATAGTATTTAAGTTAGGAAAATGGAGACCACTCCATAGGCATAAAAAGTTTCCACATCGGTGTGCGAAACGCTCGTGAAAGAAATAGCAGTGCAGCGGTGTTTCGCCTCATCGGGCGGAAGGGTGGAGAGAATGGAGGAAGGAAGAAGGGAAGGAGGGCATGATTTACGAGGCAGGAATTACTGCGGATAGCGTTACTGATATTAATATGGTGGTTTGTGTGTTCCAAACCAATACGCGGAGTTTAAATCATGCTGGGAGATGACGTGTGTATGCCCCTGGTCTCTTCCGTGCTGCACCAGGCTAAATCGTGTCAAGGGTAAGGAAAAAAAAAAGACTAAAAACACTGTCGACGGTCCATTTTCTTATGGAAAAAGAATAAAGAATTGGCTCTGGAAGTAAGGTGGCTTAGTATGTACATTTAGCTGTGAAATAATAAACTGCAATTCGTGTTCAAGAAATTGCTTCATTCTAGCTTAATTTAATGGTCCACATCATTATCTTTTTAGAAATATGGCTACTTCTGAATCGAGATAAACCCTGAACATGCATTGTGACGGTGTTCCCGAGACTATAGACAATATTGTGGCATTGGGCTCGGCGCTCAACAAAAGACAAACGGGGCCGAGCTGCTTCGCATCACGTGCCGTGCCTCGTGGGGCAGTTATATGTACATGACTGCTAACAATCAAGGTGGCAGAAACAAAAGGGGTGTCAAGTACGTTCTCAAGACTTCTAGTGGAGTCCTTTCCGGTGATTGTGTGTGTAGAAGTCGAGAATGCTCCGTGTGACGTCGTCCCCATTATATAAGGAGACCAGAAAGTGAGTTTTAATATGGAGAGTGCGCCGTCGTGAAATAATAAATCAGTGTATTTGTGTTTAAAGGTTTAGAAGACAACAGAAAAGTAACCGGACTGATTTTGCCTCAGTATAAACATCGTTTGTTAAGTAAGAACAAATTAGAAACTAAAAACTTCACTTATCTTAGTAATGTTGCAAGTTATTTTTTCAAACACTGACTATTCTTATAGCACTTAGCATGTATAGTTCACATGTTTATAAAGAGGTTATGACATTAAATAAGCAACAAGAGTTATTATTTATGAAATTCAATCTACTTAAAATATCCATGAAATTAACGACTTTGCAACTTGAGTAGCATATGACTATGGAATTTAGAGCACTGTTGACTTTCAGGATTATTTGTTTACCCACAGGCTGTACCCTCTGTATGAGCCTCAGACGCCTGTCGGGGAGCAGAGAGACCTCTGGAATAAACAGAGGGAAGACCTGGAAGCAGGTGGTCATCCCGCTTAGGTGGAATGCGAGCGGTCTAACCACTCAGCCACGGTGCCGCTATTATACTTCCAGACTCAGGGAAGGATGAGGAATAATCTTGGCGGGAGAAAAATTCTTACCCCCCTGCCGGGAATCGAACCCGGGACCTCTTGCACAACAGGCAGGTGCTCTACCAACTGCGCTACACCAATTGAAATCCGGACTATATTATTTATTATATTATACTATACTACATTATTTAGTTTAGAAACATCTTGTATTTTCAATAATTTGTCAATACGGTATGTACATAAAGCAGGGATCATATTTTTATATTTATCATTTTACCCACTGCAGCTATTCCCATTTTGTGGTTATTCAATTTTTAAAATTCCAGGAGGATATGATACCGTAAAAGGCGGCTGAGTGTTTGAAACTGCAAACCCATGTTCACAGCTGGATATCAGCTGAAATTATTGCTTCGAATGACCCATTCATAATAAAAACAGACATAACACAAATATAAAAGCTTATAGTTATGCTGTTTTATGAAGCTTTCAGAGCCTTGGGACAAACACTGGTGCTTGTAAAGTTTACATGTAATTTAGAAGTTATAGGTTTGAAAATGGCATCATTTGCGGAAAACTAGTATTTCTGTTTTTAAGAGCACCTTTCCCTTTGCATTAAATTGTAAATCAAGTAAGGACAATCCGCTGGAACGAAAACAAACAACGAGCGACGTCATCAGCTGTTATTTAGAAGCTTCCGGAAACAGCTGCATTCGTCTTCTGTTATTGTTTGTAGCATGATCATTTCTCTTCGTGTGGTTGTTCGCCAATTAGCCCTGCTTCCATCATGATGACAGACAATCTCTCTTCCTAATTTCCCCATTTACTGTTCTCTGAATACGTAGGTATACCCAATTTCAATTACAAACAACCGATTTATACACTACCAGTCGAAACCGGATATCTGTTCGCGTTATTGCTTCAACTGAAAGTATCCGTTCTCTTAAGTTGTCACTCCCTAACCCTCCCTCACCAAATGATACTGAAATTTATCTGATAATTAATCTAAAAAGGGTAGTTAATAAACCAAAGGCAATAATGTATTTAATAATACAATAATAATATTGTGATTATTTAAATTAATACAAGTAAATATAAAGAGAAAAATCTCGCATGACTTCCTCTACTCTTGAGTTAACCATACTTACAAAATCTTCTTCTCAGTTGAGATAAATATTTGCAGAAATTAGGAGAATATAGGAATACAGCAGGTTTTGGGTGATAGTCAAATCCTTTAAAGCTTTAAAATTTCGTTTTCTTTGCTCGCTTAACATATAAAAATCAATAACGATGTTCCATTTGACAAAAGTATAAGTACTCCAAAACTCACAAAAATAAGAAATATCTCCGAAATGGTTCACTCTACAAAAATTATTTGGTGTAATTTGTGCTTTAGCGAGATCTACATTTTTTCTATAGTAAGATTTTGTCTATCTCTTACGGTTTACGAGTTACTCAAAAGTCATCCAGAGTCAATAGGACCACATAGACTATAGCAAGAAAATTCAAATATACAATTCAGTTGTCTTAAGAATATCTTAAACATATGACTTTTTAATTAACATCGTTACAGCCATTTTCCAGAAAATAAAAAATTTCGAAAAATTTTCCAAATAAATGGTGGTTTAGGCTGGAGCAATTTTCTTCAAAAGCTAAAATATTGCACACAGCAGGTTACAAAATTTAGAATTAGTAACTCGTGGCTCTTAAAACAGTGACTTCCTTCGGTTGTATTCTAAATTGAGCCTCTCCTTACTGACATAAATCGTGCGAAATTACTGTCTTTCTGGCATCAGTGCCAGAAAATGAATGACGCAATTACACGGCATATGTGTCTGTAAGAAAACCTGAAAATGCCAAAAATGTGGTTTCATCACTCAAAGTAAAATTTTTTTCGTTTCTCCATCCACCAAACTTTTCATTTTCTTTATCGAAACCATATTTTGAGTTTTCTGGAATTCATAATGTCAAACAAAATACAATCCATATTTTTAATAGTTTTATCATTGCCTTCCATTTTCCTCTATAAGTGTTGAAACAAATGAAAGAACATCTGATGAGCAACCATACCACGTCATACATCTGATGCATTATGATTCCACATTTAGCAAATTTATTGGCTATTTTTACGTATTTTAATGCTAGAATTGCATTAAATGTTGTACGAACAACCTTTTGCTCAGGTGCTGAGCATATATTCATGTCAGTGATTTGAGAAAAACGCACTTCTTTCTTTAATTACTCTGTTATAAATTCATTCAATGCCGCAAAATTACTGCCAAATTAAGAGGAATGTTCTGGAGTTTCTAATGCTTGTCACTAGATGTGCAGATGTTTATGATTTGTTCGTAATTGTTAATTTTATTGTAGGCAACTGTGAAAATGGAATACTCAAAGGGTATACCAGAGACAATTTGGTGTTGGGAATCCTCCCCAAAGAAACAATACTGGGACTGGTACACAAATTGGAAGTAACTGGTTCTCTTGTGAGTGAAAAAGGCAAACATCGTTCATCAAGGCTTCCCATGGTGGTGGTTGGTGATCTTAACTCACGCTTTTGGGGCAGCAAAAATTCACGTGTTATTTATGAAGAACTTATGCACCCAACTAAAAGCACAGTTTGATGCGCATATCCGTACGGAGAATAGCGGAACCAATTTTTACTCTCTACTGGTAAGTAGAGGAAGTATTGTATTCCACCCAAAAATTTGATGTCCAGATTTTAACGGAAATATATGTTTTGAGACCCCCTGAATCCAAAATGAAAGCATTTTTTAGAAAAAGGTGCTTATGTGTGTGTGTCTGTGGACAACATAACTCAACAAATAACAACCAAGGTTGGTATTTAACTTCAATGTTTTTCAAGGATGATACACGAAGATCTTGAAGTAAATAGCCCCACTCTAAACTACTCTTTACATGGAACATTTTTCGAAAATTTCAATTTTCTTGAAAATAGCTCTAACAATTTTGATTAAAACGCCATATGTTTGAGATATTTTTATGACAAGTGAAATGTATATCTTGAATTTTCTGGCTATAGCCCCTGTAGTCGTATTTAGTCTGGGCGACTTTTGCATAACTGGTAAACCGTTAGAGATGGACCAAATCATACTATACAAAAAATGTAGATCTTGCTAAAATACACAATTAATGTCCAAATAAATTTTCTTGTAGTGTGAACCATTTCGAAGATATTCCTTTTTATGTGTGTGAGTTTCGGAAAACTTAAAAGCTTTCGTGAAATGGATCATTGTTGTTCATTTCTTTATTGTTAAGTGTGCAAAGAGAATTCAACCTCAAAGCTTTAAAAGATTTGACTGTCGCACAAAGCCTACTGCATTCTAATATTCCCCTTGTACCTACAATAAAATAAGCAATAAGATAATTTGTACAAATGTTTATTTTAACTAACACGAAGAAGATATAGGAATAAGAGTTTGTACGAATGGTTAGTACAAGAGTAGAGAAAGTCATGTGAGTGCAGCACATCAGATTGTTCGTTATCATCAGGACAAAATGAAGTATATAAGATAAGAAATAAGTCTTTGTATGTATAGTTTGTATGCATCGTACAATAAAAGCTGGGGAAGTTCATGGAAAAGTAATGTTTCAGATTTTTGAGTATGTTTAGAGTATGTTTCAGGAATAGATTGAGAGCCAACAAAACGTTACCTCTTAATCACTGCAGAATGAAACTTGTGAACCCAGAATGGGATACAAAAGACGATAGATATGTATACTGAAAGTTTAGGCAGGTCGTCTTTAAGTCTGACAGAAAAGCAGAATGTTTTCATGCTTTGATGGTCGCTGCAATCAATACTGCGATGTATGAACTGCATGCATGCTATTTTTGTTTCTTTGGACGGGAGAAAAAGTGCCGTAAAATCCTATATTATCATTGTTCCGTCATCGTTAGAAGCGAAGCAAACCAAAGCAGCCTTTCAATTTTTACAAGTTTCTGAAGGTTTTAGAGGGCGGAGTTCTGTTCTGATCTTTTTCTTTCCTTTCGGATTGCACTCTGTTTATATTCCAGCCTATGTTCATTTTTGTTTTCTTCTGAGTTCATATACGTTGAGTTTAAAGCTTTATTTAATTCTTATTATTTCATTTTTATTTTGAAAATCGTAGTGGGTTAAATCTTTGGAATATATTTGTAGAATTCACTAGAAATAAAAAATACTTCTCAGAGAAGCAAGGGCAAACAAAATTTCCTTAATGATTAACTTATTTTTTTCCTAATGTTTTGTTGGAAAGCATATAAAATTGAACGCATTTTCTGCAGAAACAATATTAATTTGAAAACTCTTGTGAGAAGTTTTTAAAATCTAAATTTCGGGTATTCTTTTTCCTCAGAAATTAATGTTGACTTTGTAACTACCTGTTTTTGTATATGAAAATAATTTAGATGCAATTGACTTTCTAAATATTTTTCTTTATGAAGACTTTACTAATGAAGTTTAGGTACATTAATGTACATTAATTACTGATTACTGTATTATATAGCGTAAGGCTAAATACATTAAGGCCAAACTGGTCGTAAATAAGGAAATAAATTTTGTTCCTTAACATCAGAGGATCTGTTACTGAGAGAATAAGCACTCTTAAAAACCATTGTCTGGGTCGGATTTGAACCTCTGACCTAGGGATCATTAGGGCAGCACCTAACCAACTGAGCCACCTAGACCGACATCTATGACGTATTAGAAATGCTATGATGTTTACGCTGGACCACGCCATAATGTATAATAATTATGTAATATGTTTAATATTTTGTAGCGTAAAATAATTAATTGTATAATACATACAGTCGGTTTGAAACACTATTTTTTGTTAGCATTACGAAAGCTAGATGGCAGATCCTTATCAAAGTGTATTAATGTGTTTTTGTTAGTACAAAAACTTGCACATTTGAGTTTTAAATTAAAAAAATATCATCAGCTATACTTTTAATTTGTTCTTAAATATGTACAGACAAAGCAAAAGACTTATATCTCTAACTGCATCATACTAATTTTATATAGTTAATCAGGCATCAAACTTATCTGTACACGATGTCACCACCTCCTTAAATAGCACGCATTTCAACTTACCTGAAACAAAAAAGAATCACCATTAGAACTTAGAAATTCAACAATGAGTTCTTAAAGAATGATGGAAATGAACCATATACACAGAGAAGTTACTAAAATGCCTTTATACCAACAATATTTGAGTCCTTAAATTCAGTTATCACTTTTCCAATGTTTTACACAGAAAGCGTATATGTTCCCATAATATGCAAACAGGCATTCAGGATATCAAGGGTGTAAGGGCAGATATTTTGATAAAACGAGAATGTTTGACTTGGATTAGAACATATTGGTATGGTAAACCATTTTTACTCTATTTAATTCTCTGGAAATAGAATATGAAGCTCTACTTTGCTAATTGAATTGCAAATAAATACCAAAAAACCAGGCACATCCCATTTCAAAGTTATTTTGCAATATTCACTTTGGCTTTTCTAGTAATTAAGTGTACACCGAAGTGAAAAGGGTAATTTTTTAAATTACTCAAGATAGAGGCTTAATTATTTTATGTATATGGATTTTCAGTAACTAAAGAAGTGTATCTACCAAATTTTATTGCAATATCTTTTCACACTCTTGAGATATTAATTTATATTAACTATCAATTTTTTTTTAGTTCAACAGATGTTTTTGAAATTATATTTCTTATTACCTTTATAACATACCAAAGTGTGAAAACGTCAGCTCATTATTATATTATTTTTTTAAAACAGTATTATAACCAATATCTAAATTCCAATCAGACATTTAGTATACATATTCTGAACTACATTGAAAAAAAGGTTGGAACTCTAGCTAGATTTTTGTGGGCGAAGACAGATTTTGAACATGAGAAAATAACAAAGGGAATTGTGTCCGAGAATTCCAAGGCGAGTAATGCAATACGCGATTTTAAAATATAGTAAACATACAGTGTTTACAAACAGATGGCCTGTCCATAGAAACTAAAAGAAGGCATAGGTTGTCACCAGTTAAGGTTTATTTTCACCACACATCAATAATTACACTCAAATAACTTCGTAAACGTGCTAAAATATTCCAAAAATAAGATTAAATGCACACGATCAGCCTGTAAACAACAGAAATCTGCCAAGTCAAATAGAAGCATATTAAATTACTTCAACAATCAGTAAATGACAAACGAAAAACACTGCCCTGTAGAAGCTTTATTGGAGAACTTGCTGAGTTAGGCTACGGTGAATGCATAGGCAGCAGAACACTTAGCGTCTTATTTTAAAGCAATTTATTGCAAGCCTTCGTGAACTGGAAGTACAGATATGCCATTTAAAAGGCAGAGGCACACCGCTTTAAAAGTGACGTCCAAAATATGAGTTCTCCCCTCCCTAGGGGATTAAACCTTCAGTAATATGCGCTTAAATGTATGGTGCATTCTTTGTAATAAAAATTTAAAAATCGAATTTTTGAACAAACTCCGGTTTTCCCTTAACGTGAACAGTGGTTACTTGCCAGTCGACTTTGGAATGCACCTAACAGTTCATTATAATTTAAGTTATATCCGTATTTACGTTTATTTAAATTTCATAAGGAATATGTTTAAGAGTAAGAAAGGCCTCGTATGAATTAGTAGAACTTCTACAGAAATAAAGCTTCTTTTTCATGTTTTTCTTCACATATTTCAACCCGATGTGGCTTTAAATCTGAAATAAATAACGTTCTAAACCAACTGGCGGGGATAGTGCTACAAGCGAACTTCATTCATTGTTCCTTATGACCTACAAGTTGTAAAGCCCCTACAATGCCCTCCGAAAAATAAAGAAATAAAGAATTGAGCTCACAAAGGACACGAAAGGTTAGAAGCAGAGTTAAAACAGCAGAAGTACCTTTCCTAAGTAAGAATAAACAAAATAATAAGAATAAGAAATGAAATCCTAGGAAAGTAATTAAGATCTGAAGATTGGAACGAAAAAACAATTGAAGGCTGCGTGCAACTTGAGAGTGACATAAGTAAAGCGCAAACTGGAAGAAGGAAAAACAGATAAACATAAATGGAAGCAAAATGAGGCTACACCTATGATGGCTGCCGTAGCCGAGCGGTTAGGCCATTTGCTTCTCACCAGAGCGGGCCGGGTTTGATCCCAGGCAACCGCATGTGGGGGACGAAGCGGTGCTGGGGCAATTTCCTCCAAGTTCTCCGGTTTCCCCCGACATCTCATTCCACCGGTCCATCTTCATTCCATGTATCATCAGTGTCAGCTTCTGGCTTTTATTAAAATCAATAAATCACAAATTTGTGTGATTGCTGTTTAAGTGTAAGATATTTTGCTTCAGTCCACCTACTTTAACTTTATCAATGCTAAATTTTAAAGCCCGTATTCTGGGAACGCCGTAAGGAAAACAAGGTTCAATTTGTAACTCTTTCCTGCGTTAGAACAATGTTACTAAAGGGCTAAGTTTTATAGCAATGGGCAATGAGAGGCAATTCTGATGGTATGAGAATTGTTTTTCTGTGTCTCTACAGGTTAGCCAACCACTACGACGTAACGCAATGAAAATAAATTCTCCCATTACCCGAAACCGTTCTACCATGCTCCGGTTAATGTTTTCCGGTCGAGTGCCAGCCGGAAATGGTTCTGGCGATCGCCTGAAGAGGTCAGGGTGATGCATGATGTTGACCGGAGTCCAGAGAAAGGAATTCTGTCAAAATGCCAAGAAAGGCTGATGACTTGAACGGTTTCTTTTGTTTTCTCGAAAATCCTCATAGAAAGATACGGGGTTGTGTTGAGGTTTACCTTGTTTTTATGCCAACAAAATTTTAGGCGTCTCCATATAACAAAAATATAATGGCTTTTCCTACTCACTTTCGTACTACATTTTCTTGAAAACACTTATCCTTCCATTTACTTCAAATTAATTGAGATATGTTTACGTATGTAAAAATGTCCGTATCTATTTTATAGGTATAATGGGAATTGGAGAACGTACAGGAGACCTAAGGGTAGTAAAATCGTTTAAGAGCTTTGCAGAACTCCACGGCACAAGAGAGGACAGAGGCGTTTCTGTCTCTCAAAGAGACGTGCGGAGAGAGGCAGTTGAACTAGCGTGTGTAGTCCGTGATAATACACAATATCAATATAAACAACCGAAAAGGTCTCACTTTAATTATGGAATATTTATTTTCCAACACCCTGAATGAAAAGAACTTCTGCAGACATTCTCAGAAAGTTCAATATATAGATTCATTGTAAACAAAAATATATTTGAGAAAATAAAAACTACCCATGTGAAGGGTAGTCAGTGACGCCGGGCCGAGCAGTTAGAGTGTTCGCCAACCACCGAGGAGGCTCGAGTTCGATTCCAGGGATCTGCATGTTGTATTGGTAGTCTACGAAGTGGCAGGAAAATGATGGCAGTGTATTGATGTGGGTGATGAGTACCTATACTGAGGCATTTAATTATTTTATTAATAAAGGAGCTATAAAAACAATTATTAGAAATCATTTCTAATGTCCTAGTAACTCCTGGGGGATGCACGTTGTCCATAAAAGGAGTGTAAACAGGTAAGGAAGAAGAAAACAGGTTTGCTTACATCAATTTTCTGCAACAGTATTAGTGCGGACAGAATACGACTAACGGAGATATTATCAATCGATGAAGTCTTCGCTACCAGCCACAGAAAGTCGTTTTATCTCTCTCCCATTTTACAGCCAAGTGTTGTTATATCTTGTGTCACAGAAGAACGCATTTAACTTAACTATGTTTTTAATAACCTCACCCACCTTCAAAATATAAAGCTGTACACCGTCTGAAATTATGGTGCTAAACAAGATGGTTCGCTTATTGCATCATAAACATAGCCTCTTTATTATGTGTAGGTGGGTGAGCCTTTTGTTGGCTTCGTGGCTGCTTTATGGCTTCTTTATGTATAGCCTCTGTGAAAAATGTGCTTTACATTCTCAGTAACACAACGTTATTAAGGAGAGCCCTATCTTAATATACGGAGTTACCTTATTTGTGTACCAAACAGAACAAAGTGTTTCATAATATAAAGATATGTGTATTATATACTGCATGTTAAATTGTGATCTGACTTTGGGATTTGGAATTAGCTAATTTCATCAAAGAACCAGACTATCTGGTTACTATCATCAACTGCTACTATAATCGAAAGCGCTACAGAAGACTGAACATTCAGCACCACTTCAAACGTTATTTAGACAGCTGTGGAAAATTTTCGGAGGAGAAACAGTAGCTGCAGTTTAGGTGGAATGTCTTTCTGCGGAACAGTATTGTAGAAAAACATATTAAAAGGCTTGTTATAGAGAGAATTATAATATTGTAACATTGGGTCGTTCAACAATATACGGGCCAGAAGAGACCTTGCATAAGGCGAGCGACAATGGAGGTCCGGGGCTACAGGACAACTAGCGACTGTGTGTATGTGATCGAATAGCGTGATAACACCGTAGTGTCCGGCAAGCTCTAGAAGTTTGCTGAGTCATGCACACATGCGCAAGGAAAGCACTCGAAGGAGGTTACGCCACGCCGGCTCCAGTATTGCATCGGCCAGCCTGTCAGTGAGTATGTATGTGTCGTCGAGTGATTGTACCATAATAGTAAAGAAATAAGAGACAGTGAAACTGGAGAAAGACAGTGAAAGACTAAGAAAGATTATCGAATTGTGAATCGTAATAGTACAGCAGACTATAAACTGTGTTAGCAACGAGAAGGAAATTTTGCCTTTGTGGTAAGACTTATAGGAAATAAAAAGTTATTAACGAAGCGGAAATCAAATTTAGCGCCGTTTTGTTGCCATATTATACCAAGGGTGTCACTAATATGACGCTAATCTCTTCGTATAACACTGACAAGTAATGACAATGAATTTGATATTCATACAAGAATGTGTTATGTGTGGAAGGTTAAAGAACTTTATAACGACCACTGAGTAAATTACAAAGGGATAACCTAGTTGATTGTAGTCACAATCTATATACGCATCATAATGTTGATTAAAGAAATTAGATAACAATGTCTGTCAGTTTTATGCTATGGTATTTTTACTGGAAATTCAGCGTCGTTTAAAAAGAGAGATTGCATGGGACGATAAGCACGGCATTAAAGCCCTATAGAGCTGCATACACAAGGCGCTGAAGCTATGCATATGCAGACCCAGAAAATTCATGTAGAAATTACCTTAGGGGTTTTGAATATTTGTTGTGAAATTTGACATTTGGAGGTGTAATTCTTGGAAAATGCAACATTAATATGAATTAAAAGCTGGGTATCATCTGAATCACCTGTCTCACGATTTGACCATATACTAGAATAGTAGCCTCTGGTAACCTAGGCCGCGAGTTCAAACTTGGCGTGGTATAATAACAAATAAAAATTACAGCAAATCAAGATAATTTATACGGCAATATAAAGAGAAACTCTACAAGGTTTTTCCCATTTTTTATTTTCTTTCTGATATAGACAGTCTACTATGATTTATACAGCAGTTACAGCTGTGGTCAAACGTCACATCTGCAATGCATATGGGAAATATAGATTTGTTCTTGAATATCAGCTATATCAGCCAAGGTGGAGACATCTGTGGGGTATGTAACAAAACTTACAGTTTCTCTTTGTTTTAGTAAAGAATTATATGCAATCTATTGTATAGTTTTATAGTTTCTGAATAACCTGGTATTTTCGGGCTTACGGTTCCTAGTATGGTTTGTGCTTTAAAAATCATCGATTTCGCCATGGCGCCGCCTATATTTCACCAAAGCATGCAAATGGAATTTAAACATGTATGCGTATTTAGAACTAATTTTATTGCTTTTTTAAGTTTATAGAACTAAATGTCAGAAATTGATGGAGAGGAACTAACTGAACTTCCTCAAATGGATTTTTCACTCCAGGATTTGAATATTCGGCATAGGGAAGTGGCGATCCCATCTCCCAACGGGAAAACGAAAACTTTTCAAGGTTGGGAGGAAATGCCCAAACACTGCCTCAAGAGCTGAGGATCTACCCAACCACCCTGGGGATAAAACAGGGACCTTAAGCATTGGGCTAATCCTGCACCTTAAGTAAAGTCGGATTCAAAACGAGAATGTGAGCCTTGGAAGATCCAGATACTAATTTCTGTGTACTATACATAATAACAATAATAATAACTCTTAAAAATAGCAACCTCCACTAGTAAATGCTGCTAAATAAACTTCAGATTTTTCTTTTTAGCTTCTTTTGTGCCACATCGAAACTGAAGGAATCACATTTCCTGCAGGGATGTGCTTGAGGAATGACATTAAAATACGAGTATTAAATATGCTTTCCTTTGCACGATGTTTACCCCGTAACGTTCAATAGGCTTCTTTTATATCGAAACCAAGCACAATATGATTAATGTATAGAAGTTTTACTTTAATATGACCAAAACAAGCTCTTTTAGGTTCTAAATTCTGGCGTGAATATTTTAACTTCCTAAAAAAGTGTCTCGACTGGGAAAACGATTCTGTATTATATTAAACCTACAGAAGAAAGGAAATACACCAGATGATAAATGCGAATGGAGACAAGGGGATGAATAATTTATGAAGAAACAAAAGAGTAACGGCTCTGAGCTGTCGGTGCGTGTTTTGTCGAGGCATGGAGTGGCTAAATTGCGCCACGTTTTCGTATGAGGACATACAATTGTACTTTCAAGCAATAAGGAGCTTGAATTGATGTTTGCACTTTGAACTTCTAACTTCATAACTTTTACATATTAATCATCTTTTATCATTCTAATGCTCATTAAACATTTTATATGGATACATATTTATATTTGTGTGTGTGCGTGTGTGTGCGTGTGTGCGCGCTTGCATGCGTGTGTGTGTGTGTGTGTGTGTGTGTGTGTGTGTGTGTGTGTGTGTGTGTGTGTGTGTGTGTGTGTGTGTGTGTGTGTGTGATCAATTTGCCTATTTTAGTAACTGGTCTAAAATTAAATTATGTTTTCTCAGGTATATTTGCAAAGCACAAAACTTAGACAGAGTGAAGACCTGCAAACGGGTGGTTAGCAAAGCACCAGGTATGAGAGTGAGGAAGAGGATGATAGGAAATCTAGGCGAAACTGATGATTGGAGCAATTGGTGAAATGAATGGCGGAAGAACCCGCCCTGACGGCGCTTCGTCCACCACAAACACCACATGTGGATCTCTGGGATCGAACCCGGGACCCCTAGGTGGTATGCGACGGGTGAAAATGGGCCTCGGATTTTCCAACAAGCATCCGTTTCTAAACACCACAATATTTAAATCACAAGTGCAGGTTTCAACTTATTTCCGAGGTGGATCAGCGCTGTTTGTTCTAGAAATTCTGAATTTTAACGCAACTCATTTCCATTTCAATTGCCATCCCTGGTAAATTTATTCTCTTCTCGCTGCTACTGGTACACAAAAGATAAGACAAAAGTAATTATAATTAGATTTGCTCGTACAGCACTTCGGCAAATAACGAGTGGTTTACTATCTCTTAGCAAGTTTATTTAATTACGAAATCAAATAAGACCTCTGCGAATGGTAAACACTTTTCGTCACTGTCTCAAGTTGGTAGAAACTCCTTCAACACAATACATTACATTGTTTAAGGTGTAGATTTGATTTTGTATTAAACAGGATTGTAGCGCAACAATGATAATGCAATCGTAACAGAACGTAACAGAAAACGGTTCATGAGTTTGTGAGCAATCGAGTGTTTCAATTTGTTTTATTATTTGTGGCTTTTTTAATTTTTGAAATTTCTTCTTCACATGTTTGCTTTCTCATTCTAAGTAGATTTTATAACAGTTGAAACAGAACACTGCGTACGCATGGCTGTCTGGATTTTTATATTCATTAGACATTTCACGAATTTGAAACATTAAAATAGCCTATTCATGTAAAAGAACTTTTATGTTGTGGCTAACCTGATATAGGTCGTGATGCAAGAGAAGCTTGCCTGTTGCAAACAGAGCGACGAAAAGATTCATTAAAATTCACCAATACTAGAAATAAATATATTTAAAAATCCCCATGACACAATCCAAATATATTGCTACTCTACACTCTACTGGGAAATACGAAGTCCACCATCTAACTCGAAATTTCATATACCTTCCTGTATCCTTAACCAAATTTAGAGTTCTTTAGTGGGTAAATATAATTCTAACACGAGTCACCTACAAAGAAACCGAACTTAAATTAATTCACAATTTTCTAAACTTACCAAAGTATACCCAGGCTTTTATCTCGATGTCGTTTAGCTCTTTCCGTCACATACTGTAGTAGTCATGAGATTAGTGTTCTGCTGCCTGTTTTCATTGCACTTGTGTTTAACCAAATACAAATGGATATTTAATGACAGATTCTTGTCAGATGTGTACAAGGTTTATGAACTTGGCAAATTCACTTTACCATAACGATTCAAAGACAAGCACTGAGGCTTTAATTAATTACTACAGGACCGACAAAGAGGCAATAACTTGACATTTGACCCTTAGAAAATGTTATATCTCCTGTTCATCTGTTGAATTAACTAATCACGAAGCTCAAAGATGGTTTCAAATAAGATTCGCACATGTACTTTCGAAATTTTAAAATAATCTACAATCTATAGAGTAAATCTTAGGAAATTCCTTTCTCTTTAAACAGACAACATATAAAATGGACAACGATGTTGCATTTGACTAAACTTTGTTTTCCGAAATGACACAAAGCAGTATCTCTGAAATGGTTCAATTTACAAAAAATGTATTTGGACATAGATTTTGTGTATGCACTGTATTTTTAGTGTGGTTAGATTTTGTCCCTCTCTTACGCTTTACGAGTTATTCAAAAGCCATTCAGAGTAAACAAGATTACATAGGCTAGAGCCAGAAAATTCAAAATATACATTTCATTTTTATAAAAATATATTAAACATGTCATTTTAGTCAAAATCCTTAGCCGTTTTTTGATAAAATTAAAATTTTCGAAAAATTTTCCACGTGAAGGGTCGTTTAGGGTCGAGCAATTTATTTCAAAATCTTGTTTTTAACCAAATTTTTGCTTTTGAGTTATGGTGTCCACAGGCTGACAGACACAGACACACAAAAACACACACACACACACACACACACACACGGACCCATTTCTAAAAATGATGTTTTAGGCCTCAAAACATATATTTCTGGCGAAATCTCGACTTGGAATTTTTGGGTGGAATACAATATTTCCTCTACTTACTAGTAGAGAAAGTAAAAATAAATAAAAAGGTTTAAAAAACCTAACTCTTTCAAGTGTGACGCAAATGTAAGTTTTAAAGACATGCTGCATCTATTTTAAATCGGTGTTTAATCTATGGACTCACGACACTGTCACTACAAAATGAAGTACCCAAGGATATCATTTCAGACTCAACTGAGTTTCTCCTGAGTTTTAAATGAAGGTTAACTTCAGAATGCAATAAAGGTAGGTGTAATAACTCATTCAAGAGGCACCCAATATTATAAATATATTAAACATAAGAGATATTTCAGTGAGAGCCAACCATGAGATTTATGGTACCTAAAATTAAATACTTAATTTTTCCTTTTGCAAAGTAAAGGGAAAAAGAACGAATCAACGAATGAACTTTCTCGCTTCTTCGTCCAGGGAAGACGCTTGTGGAGCTTGCCTTAGTTGAAACTATTTTTAAAATATAAGGTTATTATGTATATGGAGACAAATAAATCTATTACGGAGCCCCAAAAATGTTGGGGGTAGAGTGGTTTTATTTATACGTTCCCTAGAAACGTAAATCACGTGGGGGCACTGTATTATTATCTGGTAGAAACAAGCGAACAGCGCAGCAACAACGCCAGCATTCCACCAGGGGGCGTTTAATTCACAAGTTCTGGTTGGCTCCTCGGTTATCTTCATTAGTGAGGTTCACGTGAGGGTTTTGCAGGGACTCCTTCGATAACCTTCCCCCGCTGCGACAGTTGCATATATTAACATCTTCGGCTGGAGCAAGACAGCGTACTGAATAATAATTAAATATTTCACCAGGTAATGAAGAGTTTGCAATAACACCCTCTTCTTCCGGGTTATTCTTTATTAAGCATAAACAGGAGCTGGATGTAACAACAATGTTAGTAAAATATTAAACATGTGAAAATGCGGGATTAGACACCAGAAACTGTAAGGAATAAAGGCTAAACTTTTTAAATAACTCAAGGAAATGGTGAATGAGCAATAGGACGATTTTAACTGTTAATTGCGGTATATGAACTTGAAACTGAGCCCCCTCCCAATAGGTATGCTCTCCTGGAACATTCAATAACACATTATCGATACTTTACTGTCAACATTCCTGACTTACCGCTCTATACCCATCAGGCGTATGATCACGAATTGATGCTAATAGGCACTAAGCATAATTTTGTGGACTCATTTACCAATAAATGTAAAATATACAAATAAATCATGTTTTGAATCTATTCCTATTTGCTGTTTGCAGAAATAAACGATAAAGGAGTGGTAATATATGGGCAATCAAGTATTTTAAATGTCTTCTTTCTTTATCCCTTTTAGGCGTCGGGTCCGGTTCTTCCTTCTATACTCTGAATAATTGTTGTGCAGGGGGTGCCTCCTTAAGACCTCCAGGCCTACCTCATTTGTTTAGGGTTTACTCCCCTAGCCTTTGGAGCACCAGCTTCCTATGCTATAAGGCAAACCAGGGCCTCTTCTGGCAGTTTTCGAGGTTACAGATGGGCTTTTTCGGTTATCGTGGCGGTCCTAGGGCACACATATGTTAAGATTAAACCAAGATCTGTTCTTTTATGCTGTAAATTCATCACACTTCCCCGAAAGAAAGCTTTAAGTCCTTTTAGGCGAAGTATTGCTCTGCAAATTAATAATTAACTCACTTTTACAGACGCTATTGGAGATAAATTAATTTCAGGATGACGAAACCACTTTTAATTCTTATTCTGGATCCACTTTGGTGTCACAAATGTTAGCAGAATCGTAAGAAGCAAGGTTAAGTGGAAATTGCCAACACACCAGTATGAAAACATACAAACAACTAATTAAAATAATACAAAGGCTTAGAGGAAACTGCACACTCGCATAACAATGATAATTTTCAAAACTTTAATTCTATTATGTTGTGTATAGCATAATTTTGCAGAATGCATGGGTAGATTTACATGAATTATTTTGGAAAACGTCGTATTCAGTTCAAAGTTGCATTTTATTGTGTTAAACAGTTTTTGTGAAACAAAGTCAAATTAACACTCAAACAAATGACAGAAACTACCCAGTGTCCTTAAAAAGAGTTCTTGCCTTGACCTGAGGGTACGCGAAGTGCTTAAGATACATACAAGAAATTAAATATATCTGTTCTGTGATGTAAAGTCTTTAAAATATTAATATGCATTAGCTTAATAAATAACAGTACAATTTTTGCTACTTACGACGGCGAAACGAGAAATATTTTGGTGTAGTGAGAGAGGCTATTCAAATAAATGACCATCATGATAAATCTAACACTCCTGGGGGCAATAATTTCACCATTGTTTACTACTGACAACATGTATTAGGGACCTGTTATAAATTCTTATCACCTTTATTAGTTTTGCCTTTGTTATCCTGAGTTATACCCTCTAATGCTCATTCTATGTATTACGCGGGATTTATTATCCACGTTAAATTAAGTTTATGCAATAGAAAATACAGCACCACTGCAAAACGACTACTCTATAAGATATATCAGCAGGAAGCAATGTTGGTATTACTGAACATTAGACACCTACAAGAGATTAACAGAGATTGAGATTAAATCCCACACATTTATGACCCATACCAGGATAAAAGGGAGTTTTACATCTTAGGTTTTTGTCTCTGACCATTTCCTACTAAAATATTTTAGTTTTGTTGAAGACAAGCTGGCAGCACTGCGGGGTGTCACTTTAACTAGATCAGTACATTAACACCGTAGCGTGGTGTGTCGTGAACCTAAAGAAATACCCTGCCGTGTCCTTCCATGTTTACTGTGCGAGTGTAGGCCTATCAAAATCGTTAGTTCCCAAAACATTACACCCTCCTGCAAGCGACCAACTTGTTTACATCCAGAAGCCGGTTTAATTCCCTAACCAACCTCAACACAAAGTCAATGAGTTACTTCACGTCTGAAAAAGTTGCTTGCAGCCAAGTTGGACAAAAAATTATTTATTTTTTAGAAATCGGGTGACCAAACAACAAAGTGCCATTAGATTTTTTTGTTTGTAATACTTCTATGAAGCACTTATTAGAAGAAGTGTAATAAGTTACCTTCCAGCCGGTATAAGAAAGCACTTAAACTATCAGACTGTGGCGTGGTATAAAAAAGAAAGGTTTAGCCGGGATTGTGGGGGATTAGTTATCTCAGTGTGTGCGTGGAAGACAGGCGCGTAGGTTTTTTCTACTTCCGGCAGCCCTCGGTCGTTGATTTGTTAAGAAAATAGATGAGCAGTAGATCTTTATCTGGGTCATTCCGGCAGCGGAAGGAAAAGGTAGTTAAAGAAGTGCACGCAAACGTCGGTTCCATTCCTAGAGTGAATACACTTTGAACGTGTGAAACCCGTCCTACACTCAGTCAAGTTTTTCACTTTTCTTTTGTTGTAACCAGTTATTGTTCCCTTTCGTGCCTATTACGTGATTAGAGCGGTTTTTTTTTTTTTTTTTTTTTTTTGTTGCTACTCGTTATCTTCTTCTAGTCTTTATTTTTACAATGTTTTTCGATGTCAAGATTTCACCGGAAATATACGCTTTGAGGTCCCTGAGTCCAAGGAAAGCAGTTCTAGAAAAAGGTCCGTGTGTACGTCTGTATGTTTGACTGCGAACAGCATAACTCAAAAACGAAAAGTCCGTTAAAAACTAAAGTTGGTATTTAAGATTAATATCTTTCAAAGATGCCACAGGAAGATTTTGAAGAAGATTCCTCCACCTTAAAACTACTCTTTACATAGAAAATTGTTTCACAATTTCGATTTTCTGAAAAATGACTAACGACTTTAATTAAAATGGCAAATTAAATGTATATTTTTAATTTTCTGACTATAGCTCATGTAGTCCTTTCATAACTGGAAAAAAGAAAGGTCGTTATTCACTTTTATACCCTTGGTAGTGCAAAAAGAACAGAGTTTTAAAGCTTCAAAAGATTTGACTATCGCTCAAAGCCTACTGTATCCCCATATTCCCCTTGCAACTACAAGAAAATCAGCAATTACATAATTTCTACAAACGTTTATCTCGACTCACGTGAAGAAGAAGAGTTTTTAAGAATAGTAAACGAGTACAAAAAGCTAGGCTTAATAAATATCATAAATGATATAAATATCATTCAATGCATTAATTTAGTCTGCATTTTGTTCAAATTGGATTTTAGGATCAAAAATTTACCCCATATTTTCTTATCTGTCAATGCCAATTCGTCTATTTTTTCATAAAAATAAGGTTAGAAAATGTGTTGTCAACGTAAATATCGCCACGTGGAAATCATGACAATGTATACCTTTAAATAAATCTTAATTAATTATCTCTGGATATGAAAATCTTATTACTAATATTTCTACAATCTAATATGTATCTTCTAAACTTAAGCAAACAAAAAAATGTATATATGTCACCAAGTAAGTATAATTACTAAACAGCATTATTATTAAAATGAAATGACTTGTCGCTATACGAAGGTTTTGAAATTTTGCTCTCTAAAATCGCGAACAACGATCTTCTGTTTGAGAAAAGTTTAAGTACCTATTGCAAAACTCACACAAATGACAAGGAATATCTCCGAAATGGTTCACTCCACAAAAATATTAATTTGGACATAAATTGAGTGTTTTAACGAGATATATAGTTTTATAGTAAGGTTTGGTCTATCTTTTACGGTTTACGAATTATGCAAAAGTCATCAAGAGAGTCTATAGACAGAAAATTCAAGCTATACTATTCGTTTGTCATAAAATTATCTTATACATTTAGCATTTTAATCAAAACCTTTAGAGTCATTTTCAAGTAATGCAAAATTTTCAAAAACATTTCAATGCGAAGGGTAGTTTAGGGTCGAGGAATTTTCTTCAAAATCTTATTATGGTATTCTTGGATGGCGTTAAGTTTAATATCAACTTTGGTAGTTAACTGATTTTTGGCTTTTAAGTTATGCTGTCAGACAGAGACAGACAGAGACAGACAGAGACAGACAGAGACAGACAGAGACAGACAGAGACAGACAGACAGAGACAGACAGAGACAGACAGAGACAGACAGAGACAGACAGAGACAGACAGAGACAGACAGACAGAGACAGACAGAGACAGACAGAGACAGACAGAGACAGACAGAGACAGACAGAGACAGACAGAGACAGACAGACAGAGACAGACAGAGACAGACAGAGACAGACAGACAGAGACAGACAGACAGAGACAGACAGAGACAGACAGACAGAGACAGACAGACAGAGACAGACAGAGACAGACAGACAGAGACAGACAGACAGAGACAGACAGACAGAGACAGACAGACAGAGACAGACAGACAGAGACAGACAGACAGAGACAGAGACAGACAGAGACAGACAGAGACAGACAGACAGACAGACAGAGACAGACAGACAGAGACAGACACACAGAGACAGACAGACAGAGACAGACAGACAGAGACAGACAGAGACAGACAGAGACAGACAGCCAGAGACAGAGACAGACAGACAGAGGCAGACAGAGACAGACAGAGACAGACAGACAGAGACAGACAGAGACAGACAGACAGAGACAGAGACAGACAGAGACAGAGACAGACAGAGACAGGCAGAGACAGACAGAGACAGGCAGAGACAGACAGGCAGAGAAAGAGACAGAGACAGACAGAGACAGACAGACAGAGACAGACAGAGACAGACAGAGACAGACAGAGACAGACAGAGACAGACAGACAGAGACAGGCAGAGACAGACAGGCAGAGACAGAGACAGACAGACAGAGACAGACAGAGACAGACAGACAGAGACAGGCAGAGACAGACAGGCAGAGACAGAGACAGACAGAGACAGAGACAGACAGATGCAGACAGAGACAGACAGAGACAGACAGAGACAGACAGAGACACACAGAGACAGACAGACAGAAACAGACAGAGACAGAGACAGAGGCTTATTGTTTGAAACTGCTGCTGCTGTTGATGATAAAGGCTGTCTTGGAGGAAATCTACGAGTATTAGTATGACAGACTGAAGTGCAAGCCACGTTTGCAGTAGACAGCGCGCGGCTTCACGTTGTGGTAATGGATATGAAGCTATCAACTAAAGGAACGTTGAAAGCATGACATTTTGCTGTTACCTTACCGAGAATAATAGAATTTCAATGAAAGCACGCTATGGAACAAAATTTAACCAGGCATCCCCGACGTTGAATGGCTGTGATGGTGATGTTGCCCGTGTTAATGGATTGCACGCCAGTGACTGCAGCTGATGTGAACGTCAATTCAATGTACGCTAATGCAGTAGATGAATGTGATGGGCTATTGATCGAGTGGCTTTTCCTGGTAACTCGAGAACACCTGTCAGGAACCCATGTGAATCCAACGCAGACAATTAAAAATAAAGCGTATGGTCAACAATAGATTACCGAATAATTCAAAGAGCAGCTCCATTCACTTGTATCTTTAAAGCACCATGTTGGAAACGCATTGTGTGCAATGTTCATTATTGCTCTTTCGCTCTTCAGATGTTTTGTTTCTTTGTTTCGCGATTTTCGTTCTATTTGTCCTAAAGTCCAATTTGCTAGGAGGATAATTAAAACATTTCACAAAGAGATGTTTCTAGTATAATGAAACAATAGCGAAATAGATGTTAGCAAGTTCTCAACTCTGCAATACAATCTCTGTTTCTTTGTGGAAAGGGAAATGTACTAATTACCTTTTCGAGGTCATAAACCACCATCCTTGTTCTCTATTTTATCTTAACCTTATGTTTATTTGTTCGTTTCTGCAGTAGTCTTGATAGCTATTCAGCATATACAACAGTTTCTTACTGGCTTTGCTGATTGGTCTAATTACTGCACGTGCAAGAAAATATCAGATTTAACCTATGTTTCCTTTTTGCGAAGTGTCCTGTAGGTCCAAAATCATTTGGAGTGAACTGCAAAAGCTGTATGTCCTATCGTCCCATCGTCAAGCAAACACCAGATCTAATCGATAGCGCCCTCTGTGTAGCTCGTCGCTTGATGGAAGGAGATAGATTACTAACCATATGAAGAACGCTGAAGACAATAAGAATTTCTTATTCTTTGACTCCTTGGAATACGTAAGCCATGTTTTCTCACGCTGCCAAAATCTATATGCCATTGACCTAGTGTAAAAGCGCCACTAAATGAACAACGCATGGCTTATGGACTAACCGTTTTGTTTTCGTGACCTACTGGCCTAGGGATGGTGAGGTATTGGCCTTACAGAAATCTTTGGAATTCAATTCCGGGACACCATTCGTTATCATGAGACTTCTGTACCACGTCAATTTAGAAATATAAACCAACCGGTAAATAACACTAATAAAAAAAATTAGTACATGCAGGTGATTCGAACCACCTTCATAGCAGACAGAATTACTTCGGAGTCTTGTGCTCGTTCCAACTAAGCTATCTAGTAACGTGTGAGCTAAATATTCCGTTTAAGATGTAATACTCGCTGGTTCCAGTGAACATTTGCAGAAGTGCAAACGTCAGCTGTCTAATTACGAATATATTAAAAAGCGATGTGATAACATGTATATTAGTACTAATTTCATCGCCTGTTTAACATCCATGTTAAATACGCGGGTAGAACCTAGTAATGGGGTCGATGTTTTTCATGTTGGAGTTTAAAATGCGGATTGCATAAAACTCGAGAATAAGGGGCAGCTGACTCACGTGGTATAGTACAAGAATAGAGGTCATGTGCGTGCAACACATCAGATTCCTGTTTAGTACATTCCATAATTTTGTAACACCCTATATATAAACCCGTTTACGAAACACCGCTATTACAAGCGTAAACAAGTGACGCAAAGTTTCATGGAGCGCAATTTCAGGTCACTTGACAACGCAAGCTAGTATTTTTTTTTACAGATCTCTAATTTTTGAGCGTATGTTTTTCGGTAGTTTAAACGCCCTCACTTTAATGACCAGTTTTGATCATATGTTTAATTTCACGTTCATCAGAGGCAATAATTTCATTCGAAATTTAATTAGGCATGCGCACAATATTTTTTGCCACAAAACGCTCGACCGAAAAAGGGCAAACGATACACGTACCACAAGCAATTACACGTTAACAATGCATTATCAATTTCATGTGGGTCATTAAATATTTGAAGCCGAATTAATTTACGGCGAATTTCCCTTACTAATTTTGAACTGTGCACATATCGGTGCAGGTCTATCAGATAATTTATGCTCTGACTTCTACATTAGTGAAGGTAATAATTATGAGTACCAATTTGTCGGGCTGGGCTGTTACCCTCCAGCTCTAAAATCACTTGAACCTCTCCACTGTGGAAAGCCCAGAGCATCTTATACGGTGAGCATAATTATTCTATTGAATGCATGTGGACACAGAAAGAATGCTAGTTCAATGGCAAAACCCAAGAACTTGCATAATATTTCATAATACAGGGTGTACAATAGGATAGTATAACAGCCAATGGTTAAAACTATTCATGTAATAGAAGTATACAACCTGTTAGGGATATAAGTGGAGATAGTTTGATAAATGGCACCTTAATATGTATATTTTCGCGTGTTAGTGGTTTTTTTTCCTAGTCAAACTGTTTTCCCACAAACCAACGCTTGTGGGATAGATTATCCGTTTTACGTCAAACCTCAATGCGTGACCTAGTCATTGGTTGCAGAAAGTATTCGGACTAAATTCCAATTCAGCATTGTTACCGCGTTTAATCACTATTGGCGTACGGCCTAATTGGACACTATTTTGTGTAACCGCCTACTTAGGGGTACTAACTAACCTGAAAACACATTTCTCTTAATAAGTAAAATTAAAAGTACGTAAATGAGGCAAATATTGATGTAATATCAGTTTCCTGTCCTCAGTTACCAGTACAAAAATCTGCACTTATGCCACTAGAAATTGGATACAAGATTTAAGACCGGAAAGGCAGGAAAAAGACAACTGCTTGGGGGCATAGGGGTAAGTTATAATACATTTATAATTTTGTAACTGAGTGAGTGAAATGTTGGGTAGAGAAAATGAGGGACAGAAGGTTGTCGTAGAAGAGAAACTACCCTTAGCATGCTCCAACCAGCTGGAAAATCACGAAAAATCCATGGTTGCAGCGGGTGGTCACCAGTAGTCGAACCCGCAACCTCCTGAACACGAGTCGCGGCACCATTCCCTTGTGTTATAGGGCCAATGTCTCGAGTTTTTCGAGACAGGCAAAATACCGCGCGCGCAGCCCGTTCGGAACTTTTTGCTCTGCCCGTATGATCCTATTGGAGGTGTGAATTTTAAAAGCTATTCCCATTCGCTTAGTTGGGCGCCGATGAACCATATTACCAGCCATTCCCATAAACACCGCAACATATGCACTTAGGTAAAAACTGTATTTTCCAGTTACGTTAGCTGATTCGTCGCCGGTCCTAAACATGACAGCATAAATATAACAAACCCAATGGAATTCATTACAAATTGACATTGCAAAATGCTCATAACCCATTATGAGCATCAATATTTCAATTCATACCAGCTGATGTTGAGAGCTCACATGCAGCGTGTGTGTGTGTGTGTGTGTGTGTGTGTGTGTGTGTGTGTGTGTGTGTGTGTGTGTGTGTGTGTGTGTGTGTGTGTGTGCGCGCGCTCCAAAATTATGATCGATCGTGAAGGGCAATGAAAAGCAGTCTCATTACGGCTCGCTACCAACTCTTCCCTGGCTGCCACATAATACGTTTCATTTATGGCTATATGAATCTTCTGACAATGCAGAGTCAGCTCAAAATATCACTGAAACTAACAGAAAATATAAACTTGGTCTGTAGAGACATCTTGAAATCACATTAAGTTATATCTATTAAATATAAAAACTGTAAAAGAAAATTATATGATAATTTTACACAAATAAAAATTGATTGTTATATTTTTCACGCATCTAACACAAATTTGCTTGCTCTGCTCAGAATTATTGCAGTTGTTTTATGGGACAATCAAATCTACACTAATCTTTTCGAAGCAATTATATTATGATTTCTATATTCTGCCTACTAATATATGCATTCTGATACATTACTTTCTGCGTTTCCTATTATAAATATCGTACGAAAATTATTTGAATCATTTAAGAGCTGTGTATTTCCAACTACAATAAAACATCTAATATTAGGTTTTAATTATTACAAATATTAAATAATAAAATAATGCGTTCACATAATTACCTTTAAATGTGCGATATTAATGACCTTTTGGGTATGTAATTAAACTGTTTAATCATTAATATGAACCCGGAAAAAAGGCCTATTTAATTTCTAACGTTAACAGCATACGTATTGGCTATAATAATATTCAACCATAAATGGCCTAAGTGTTTTTAAACAAAGGTATGTATACACATATATGTGTATTATTTACAAGTTACATTTATGAAACCGCAACATGTAAACTCGGCATTAAAAAAACTGCACAGTGAATTATCGGATGAGCCAACAATATATGAAGAAAGGTAAAACTTATTGGAAATCGGGAAGACAATGCGCGTGGGTAAACAGACTTAAATTTGGATCCGGGTAGTTCGTACTTATATCGAAATTACGGTCCAAGCTGATTGTGAGATTGACTTCTTGCTAGAAGTTTGAGCGTTTGGACTTTCCTATGGTTAACCAAGTGAAAAGAACACTTAATTTTTTATTCATCGTTCAAAAATTGTCACTCAGTGACTGATCTGCCCATTTTGTCTGTCTTCAGCATATTCTTTGGTAATTATAACTTTCTGTTTGAAAATCTCAGATTAAAGAAATTTTGAAACAAAACATGATGGCTTCTTTAGTATTTAATTGCAACAATTATTAATAAGCAACTACAGATTTAATTTAAGAATGTTGTGTTAAAAGCTACTGTGATATACGTTTCATCATGTATGTAGGTTTATTATTCCTATTATTGAAAAACTGAATCTTGTATTGTTTAGATTGATGATTCCCCCTTTTTTATGACATTTACCTTGTTGAAGCCCATTACTAGAGAATGGAGCCATGTGCCGTCATGTGCGATACAGTTTACTTGGGCACAAAGAATGAACGACGTAACCGGTACTGCGCAGCCGTCGTACATACACGCGCATCAGCAGAAGCCTGCAGCTGTGAACATGTGAGGGGGCAATAGTAGGACCCATGTACACTAAACTTGCAGCTTTCTGTGCACTCATCCGCCCTGAACTCATTACCTTTAGGCTAAGGCTTTGCGGCACTAGCACTTCCGAAGGCTGAGGCCTCCAGCATTTTATGAGGTTGGAGTGCAAAGGGACCCTAGATGTTCGAAGCAGGCATATCCAAGATGATTTCTACTGCTATCTGGTGATTTAAGCTCCTATTACGTAGAGGGAAATCAGCGGCATCTCCAGAACTTTTTTAGAACTTCGTAATCTATCATCTATTATAGCGATGGGTCAAAAGGCGGTATCTCAAAATTCACAACTATACTCAAATTATTAAAAATAAAGCTTTCGTCCCAAAATATCCAAATGTCACTAGTTCCACAGGTTTTACCAATTTAATTTCTTGACCTATCTCATTGTTTAACACTACAATTAATAACGGGAGGGGGGGAGTACTTTAAGCTCACCTTTTGTAATCTTTTTAATTCTGTCTTTTAATTTTTTGATTAAAGGCATGCAGCTAACAGTAATTGTTAATCAGTGTTTCTATTAGTGTTCCTAAGTTTTCATTTTTTGGCCCTTTTTGGAAACAATGAAACGTAAAGGTGTTTATAAGGTTCCCCCGTAGGTATAGTGTGATTCATTTAAAAAAGAAAGAGTTGAACAATGTTAAATATATTTGTAACCATCACAATTTTAAAATAAATTTGTTTTAAAAAATTGCTCAGAAATTTTTTTTACCGGTGTTGGTTATAAAGTACCACCACTGGTAGTAGGAGTTCAGTAATAAGGGTTGGTATACTTCCATAAATGGTTAGCGAGTGCACAATTCTTCATTTGTTTTAATTTTATTTCGTGTTATGTTCGCTTGACCTTCTTTTCAGTTTTATCTTATTCTAGGACTTAAATACCATCATTCTTAACAATGAATTGGGTCAATTCCTTTTTTAATGTATTCAACGCGTCATTCAAAGGAGTATTTAACAAATTCTGAAGATTGGATACATTTTTGGAGCAAATTGTTTACCAAATTGTTTGAAAATCTTCTGAATTTTTTTTAACAATACGGGATTAAACCTAAATGGCATGAGTTTCAAATGTTAACTGTCTGAAAATAATCATTGTTTCTATCTTAATCTTCGCTGCTTCATCCGCGGTTCATTATCTGACGGTTAATGTGGCCCACTTGTTGAAATGTTGGCAACCCCTGGTCTACATTAAATGCTGCTATCCCAGAACGTATTTCCTATAAGAGTGGTACATCTCATATCTTGCTTCTCGGTGTGAAGGAGCCCAGGATTTCAAACAGCTCAGTTTTATATTACTGCACTCTCTGCTCCCCATTTCCATCTGGAGAAAGTTCTTTCCTCGCTACTATTCCACTCCCTGCAGGGTACGCAATTTTTTTCACTTATTGTTGACGCTGTGGCAGGCGAACATAGGCCCATCGCTTGCCCTAGGCAGACTGCAGAGGTGAAACAAGAAACTCTCGCATTTTACTACTCTGAGCATTTCAATAATGCATCTGCAGCAAACGAAACAATTTTACTGAATTGAGCATTGTTCATTTATTGCATGGTTCAATCTTCCTGGCACACGTTTTGTAAAGGGATCGGAAATACAAATAAATGTTTCATTGTTTACCACTGGAACTCGGGAATAACAAAAAATGTGAAAAATACTCTAACCTATAACTGTAACATAACTTTCTGTATTAATGTGACAGACTTTTTCCTGTTACTCGAACATAATTATTAGCAGGTTACTTTCAGTTCCCCAAAATATGGCAGAACTATCGAGGAGTGCCGTTGAATTTATTGAAAGAGGTAAAATAAAAATAATGTTAAGTAGAAATAAATGCTATCGTGGCCATGTCGTTGATACGAGCTCCTATAGAAATGGTTAATCATACAAATGATTCCTTACAGGTGACCGAATTATGATCTAGCAGTCTCACGTTGCCTTTTGCAACAGATGCACCGAAACTATTTACTAGAGGCGGTGTTGGAACCACTTCTAAATTAACATTATAACAATGAAAGATTAAATTGTTTATTGTCAATTATCACGCATATAGTCAGGAGTTCGTTAGAATGCATTGCGATCGAAATGCGCATTTACTGTTGCAGATTGTTTAAAGAATCCTTCGAACTTTTAATCAACACATTCCCTAAATGAATAGCAGAGTTTGCTAAAATAATTGATAGGACTGTGTCATATTAATATTGGCAATTAGTTCATATTAATTATTTTACGCTATACACTTACATATTTAATTTAAGTAAAGGAAATGCCTTTAGATTATTTCCTAGCTAAAGATTAAATAAGAAATCAGATTAAAAATGTCAAAGTCCATAGAGGAGGTGATACAGGTTCCGAACAATTGCGTCTGTTAAATGGAAGACTTCAAGAAGAAGTGCTTAAAGTTCATCTACTTCAAGAAAGTAGTATCAGATATCTATATCAAAGGAGACTAGTAGAATAGTTAATAAAAGAAACAACAAAGATAATATAGAGGAAGAATTGGATGTAATAAAAGAAACCATAACAAAAGCTGCTTATGAAGCATTAGGCAAGAAAAACGAAACAAGACGAAGAGGTTCAAAAATCTGGAATAAAGAAGTAGAAGAATCTGTGAAAGAAAAATGTAAGGCATACATAGCTTTATTACAAAATAAAACTGAAGAAGTGAAAGAGGAATATAAGAGAACACGAAATTGTGTAAAACAGTTAAAAAGATTCATAGGAATTATTTATTTCAGAAATAGAAAATTGTATGCATGGAAGACAAATGTTAGGATCTGAAGAAATGAAACATTTAAACATTACTGCAAATATAAGTCTTATTGAGAAAGAAAAATGGAAGCAGAATTATAAGAAATTATGTTATAAAGAAGAAATGGACACTGGAAAATAAAACAACACAGTAGATTTGATATTATTTGAGAAACAACGCATAGCTCTGTTAAGCAAGTAAAATAGAAAATATACATATGGTAATTTTTCTAAAATAGTCTGTTCCTTGATGATTAGACTGAATAGGACATAGATAATTTAATAAATGGCAATGAATAAAAAGCCTAAATTGTAAACTTATCTTTCTTTTATCAATCTTCACTCATCGAAGCTGTAAAACTTAGTTGCAAAAAGAAAAAAAAAAAAAAAAAAAAAAAAAAAAAAAAAAGAGAGAGAAATGAGAACTAATTTCTGGTGCAGTGAGATTACTTAATTTGTTTCACTTGAGCTGTAAAATGAGCAAGCATGAAGAGCATTCCAGTAGAAATGAAAGGAAATAACGCTAAGAATCTGGCACGTCGGATGTGACGTCACACAAGTACACGATTTTCTATTCCCCTGTCGTTGCCGCAGTTATGTGTACTTTAAACTTAATTAACCTTGAGTCGGTAGAAAGTTTGGTGCAAGTTTGGGGTCTGCTTGTTGCGCAGGCGCACACTCCCCCCGTTGGGAGGACATAATCCACGAAACCTGAACTTAAGTAGAGCCCTGCACTAGCAACTTCCTGCCGAGCAAGTTTACCGTGTGCTAAAGATTTGGCATCGTGTTATCGAGCATTAGTCAACCTCCACTTTGTCCATTCACTTCCAAGCAACAGATGCATTTCCCTAATTATCACGACTTGTCTGGCTAATTTGGGTCAACTGGTTAATCTTTGTGCAACTATCTAACTTGCCTTTGCAACTATGTCCCACACAAGCCTTGATGAGAAAATCGACAGATCCATATAGAGTGTTTTGCAGCTGTCTCGTCTGGCTCTGTGACCTGAATGAGGTACATTGACGACTACCCATTCGACCGTGGCATTTTCGTGATTTACCCAGGTCGGAAGGTAAACGCTGGGGTGGTTCCTTTGCCAGCTTGACTTTCTTGTTCATCACCCGTTTCAAGGACCAGGCGACTGTGTCCGGCGAGTTGCGGCTGGACGGTGTGGGTAAGTTTTGTCAAAGTTTCTCCCTTACTTCTGCTCACGTACTCGCCCTCTATGAGCAGCCTTATTTTAAGTGAATCGATGTCAACGTTGGCAGGCTGAGGACAGCCCGAGGTGTGCCATGCGTGTACGTATCCTTGTCAAGACTTAAACACTGATTTGCTTCTTAACTGCTGCAGGTCAGAGTGCAACGGTCATTGTGCACCGCTGATGTTTTATTTATTGGAAAATTGACTACATAGAAATGCGTTATACTTTGCTAACAGAGTACTTACATAGTACACTGGCGAATGGCTGAAAGTTGAACATTGGTTCATGATCAAGTTCACTTTTGTATTGATAAGACCATAGGGTTCTCAGGTTAAGCAAGGGCATTCGCCAAAAGTCCAGAAGTTCACGTGATACATGTGCTCGGAATATTATCCATTGATAAACCCGGGACACATAATTTCTATCAAATAAAACCTTTTGAAGCGTTAGTCCTTTGCCATATATTCTTTGTTAATGGTTTGAATTTTCCGATACGCTGTACTTTTTGAATACCAAAATCGCTGTTCACGCAGAAGGTATAGAATTCCTACGCCATCGGATACTGAAAGCTTTATGTTATTAAATTTTTCTTATACCTGTAATGAAATGACTAAATGAAGCTAAGAGAAAGTAAATGTAGAAGAATGAGTAGAGAAATAAATGTGAATGCAACACATATTGTTAAAAATCTGGCTGCAAATATTCTTGAACACAAACTGTATTTATCACCCGATAGTTTTTTGCTGGAAGGTACATAAAACTATGAAAGGAATTGTATTAACTCCATAGGTATAAGCAAGCTAAATGATTTTATACCTCATTTCAGCCAAATTAAAAAACAGCATTACTGATATACACACAAGCATAGCAAGCGGAGCCGGAGGTAATATTTTCCGATTTGTTGAAAATAGCTGGAATGAGAAGCAAAATATGATTTCAAATGACAATAAGGGGGCACCGTAAAATTATCTTGTAATCAAAGAACTCGACGGTACTGAAATAAAAACCGAACACAAAGTTTCTTGTCTGCTAATTGACTTCGTTGGGAAACAAATGAACTGTGCTAATTATTTGCTCCTGCTCGTCCTAGGTTACAAGAGGCACAATAATTCGGTTAGTGGTGCATCAGATGTCACTAGTTGACATATTTAACCGATTTTTCGTTAGGTATATAATTGTTAATATATTATAATATACTATTAGAGGTAATGAAATCTGAAATCGTAAAACATAAATCTTGTAATACGTAAAATGCAGTAATATATCAAGTAAAGAATGTAAGTAAATTATATTACAAGGCTCAGTGACAGGTACACAGGTCTATATGATCATATTTTGTTAATAAACTTGTTCAAAAACACTCTGTTTATATGCTAGTACTGCAATATGGGGACATAGACACATCACAAAATACAGATAAGAAGTAAAATAGATAACACTGTGTACTGGAAGTAAACGGGTAATATTCTAATCAAATACTAAATCAGCTCAAAGCAGCTGCCGCAAATGTTACATTTTGCCTATATGTCTTCTTTTTAAACAGTTTAATCTGTGGTGTACGGCGTGTCCACTAATATTCACGACAGAGCTTCTTATGATGTACGAAGAACGCCTCTTTAGCTTTGAAAACGTGGTGGGGGTTGGGTGACGCATGTTGAGGTACCGTTGTTGATAGAGCCGGTGAGTCTCTCTTGCAATCCTTCGGTTTTTCTGTAGGCGCATTTCGATGTGTTCTGCACTTGTTTTTTACACATATATCCCAACATTAGCCTTTGCATTCTGTCACTCCATCTAACATCATTTGTGCGTTCTTTTCCTCTGGCTTCTCTCTCTCACATTACCAAAAATCGTCACAAAATGAAATTACAAAAATTATTCTGATAATGCTTAACCTATTTGCGACAGATAAAACGCAAGAAAATGTTAGTTGCCTATCACTTTAAATATCTCATGCTTTTTAAAGCCTTCCCTTCTCAGTATATACACTTTAAGATGAGAGTAGCGGGCCTTTTGAAGCTTAGTATAACAGCCATTAAGTACTGAAAGTGTACCTATCGTGTGAAGCTTGGGAAGCACGTGAGCTAGTGGCTGTTATGCCTTAGGTTGGAAGAGGGTAAAGACAAAATTAAACCAAGATTGCTGTCAACACCGCTTGGTTCATCCGGAACAAACAGTTACGGCCGTTCAGTTTATACGGGATCCCTCGTCGCTTCTTCTCGCGCCTTCAAGCCGTTCCGGGTTCTGTGACGCACTTTGCCATTGTTCCAACCATACGAAAAGCAGTCTGAAGAGATGAATACCATATTATATCCTTCTGTAATATTTATTACTACTTCAGATTGCTTTAATTCAGCCACTTATTAAATACGCTGATTCAGTTTTCGTTGCCGGCTGTTAATGCAGTATTTATTCACAATTACCAACATTGCTATCCAAGTTTTTGAGCGAGAGGTCCGGTGTTTAAGTAGTCAGCACCGTCCAGCGTTTATGTACAATCAGGACAGTCCTCCCAGTAATAATAACCCACACAATAATTCCATACCTGCATTTGCGCGACTAAGACACCGAGAATTCAAGTAAAAGCAGTTTTAGAAAATAGTCTCTCTCTCTCTCCCCCCCCCCCCCCCCCCCCCCGTGTTTCTGTGTGTGTGTGTCTCCCTGTGAGCAGCGTAACTCAAAAACTAAAGTTGGTATTTATATTTAAAATCTCTTATGGATGCGACACCAAGATTTTGAAGAATATCCCTCAACCCTAAACTACCGCTTACATAGAAAGTTTTTCTAAAATTTTGATTTCTCGAAAATGGCTCTAACGATTTGATTAAAATACCATATTGTTGAGAATTTTTTATGACAAACGAAATGTATATTTTGAATTTTGTGGATATAACCTATTTAGTCCTGTTTACTTTGGATGACTTTTGCATAACTGGTAAACCGTAAGAGATAGACAAAATCTTACTAAAACACATCATTTATGTCCCAATGATTTTTTGTAGAGTGAACCATGTTGGAGACATTCCTTATAATGTGTGTCAGTTTTTCAAAACAAAATTTCGTCAAATGGAACATCGTTATTCATTTTTATAAGTATGTCAGCCGTGCAAAGAGAACACAATTTGAAAGTTTTAAAAGATTTGACTATCGCTCAAAGGCTACTGTATTCCCATATTGCAATTGCATCTACAAGGAAATAAGCAATAAGATAATTTCTGGAAATGCTTGTCTCAACTAACACGAAGAAGATAAAGTAATAAGAGTTTATAAGAATGGTTAGTACAAGAGTAGAGAAAGTTATGTGAGTGCAACACATCAAATCTTTTTTTACTTGGTGCTGCCTTTGACATGAAGTAAATCATTACCCCTAGCAATGCCAAACCTTATTTCAGAACTTATACTACTAAGGGAGAGGGGTATGTTGTGACCACCACTAGTAACAAAATGTCTGAACAATTTTCGTACCAAGTTTATTTTAAAATTTGGTTTCATATTTTGTCATGTTTATAACAGTAATATTTAACGTTGTTTAACTGTTCCTTTTATACGTTTTATATGAGTAACATTATACAAACGGGTCAGTACTTTGACCACCTTGACATTTCATTGTTTCTAAACAAAACCAACAACTGAAACAATTACATAAGTCAGTATTAGAAACAGTGATTGACAATAACTATGAACTAGGTGTTTTTAATGAAAATCTGTGATGTGTTACATTCACATGGCCTTCTCTGCTCTTGTACTAACCATTCTTACAAACTCTTATTCCTATATCTTCGTGTTAGTTGAGTTAAACATTTGTACAAATTATCTTATTGCTTATTTTCTTGTAGGTGCAAGGAGAAAATGGGAATACAATAGACTAAGCGATTGTCGAATCTCTCAAAGCTTTAAGATTCCGTTCTCTTTGCACGGTTAAGATATAAAAAATGAATAACGATGTACCATTTGATAGAAGTATAACTTCTCCAAAACTCACAGTAAAAAGGCATATCTCTGAAATGGTTCACTCTACAAAAAAATTTATTTGGACATAAATTGTGTGTTTTAGCAAGATCTATAGTTTTTGTAGAGTAAGATTTGTTCTATCTCTTACGGTTTACTAGTTATGCAAAAGTCACCCAGAGTAAGTAGGACTGGATTGGCTATAGCCAGAAAATTCAAGACATACACTTCATTTGTTATAAAAATATCTCAAACATTTGGCATTTTAATAAAAATCTTTATGTTGCATCCTTGAAAGACATTAAACTTTTTGTTATGTTGTCCACAAAGACACAAACAGACAGATAGACACACACACAGGGGGTCTCAAAACATATGTTGCCGGTGAAATCTCGACATTGAATTTTTGGGTGGAATACAATATTTCCTTCTACTCACCAGTAGAGAAAGCAAAAATTAAAAGACAGAATTTCAAAGATTACAGAAGTGGACATAAGCCCCCTTGGTAATGCTGGTGTTCATAGAATATATTTAATCCAGTAGCCAATCTAAGTTAACACAAACTCGTGTTTTTACAGGGAAGGGTGATTTGTGGATCCCATTAAAAAGCAGAAGAGCACAAATAGCGGGCTTAAAGTCTTGTGTGTATTCTGTGGCAGTACATGTAGGGTCAGCAAATGCCTCACAGAGACTTAACGGGTTAATTACGGGGCATGACAACTTTGTCCGCCGCAAACCTGCGTCCGTCCCCAGATCAAACCCCCACACCAGCAACCGCAGCCTGACAGACTGTCCTGTGCATGCTCGCATCACGACAACGCCCGCCCGCCCTCTTTGATGTGCGTTCTTCCGCTGGACGACGTTCTCGACGTATTTGGCCATCCCTGAGGAAAATGATGTCCCTGCTGCGGTACAGGACAACAAAGCCCCACTGGAGGTAAAGGTAATGTAGAGAATGGAAGGCGTTTGTGGCTTTGCAGCACCCAGCGGTCCTAGATATATGCAGCGATGTCCGGAGAATAATAGCACAGTGCATCTGATCTATCCCTTTAGTGATTTACATGAAATCCAGTTAATGGCGATTCCAGCATATTAGCACAACTGCATATACACTTACCATAATAGTCTAGAGCAACGTTTTTAACACATTCCGTTCAAGCTCTCTCAAATGTTAGAATTAAGGAGTCACCATTGAAATTAATGGAACTAGAGCATTTTAAGACAGGACGCAAATCAAGAAAGTGGCTTAGATTTTACGAATTGCCTTTAAATGTCCACAGTTACAACTTTACTAAATCCATCATCCTCAGTAACCACAACTTCCAGTTGATGAAATAAACCACTGTCCTGGTACATCTATTGGTCCAATCTGTAGGGAGTCACATGGACAAAAATATGTTATATATTTTTAAACTCTGAAGCACATGTTAATAAATACGAGTACTGACAGATGGCAAACTTCTGCGATGTCATCTGTTGAGAGCTAACAAACGAATAACTAGAAGAGGCTAAAGTGGATGTTGCAATTTTTCGAGGTGCAATTCTTCTTAGCAGTTATAGACGAGAGTATAACTTAATTTTATTATGTTAATAACAAAACCTTAGTCATCTTATATATCCGTATTGCTTAAGTTCCACAAAACCCCGTGCACGAATAACGCCAATATTGTAGGTGCATTTTTACCTGTCTTCAGGTGCTTGATCCAAACTGCTCTAAATAAATATTTTCTGGTTGTCTTCTTTTATTTCATACTGGAAGTACGACATTTGACACCCGCCATGTCATCATCTAGGAACATTTGGCGGCTTGACTCCCATGTCCACCAACAATGGCATCAGACGCAGTGTTTGTGTAATCCCGATTGTATGCAAATGTGATAAGGGAAGCCTGGTATTGACGTTTGTCAGAGCTATACGTTTTCCTTGAGGGCCCACGAGCCAGACGTGATTTCAATTGAACTCATGAGGGACTTGTCAGTCTGCTTACTAAGTATAATGACACCATCCCGTCTGGACATTGCTCATCAACACCTCGGAATATAACGTTTTTTATCACTGCCTGAAAATGAACTCTCAATAGATTGCTTAGCACAGTGATTTACCATCTAGATTCTCAGTGATCGCAGATTTGCAGAGATACGTTTCCAGCACAGTGAGATATAGCACGCGCATTTGTTTTTGAACAGTTACCATGATTGAGAAAACATTAATGCGCCTGAATATACCTACATTTAGCGTGAATTGTCTATCTCGGAGTATAATTGACTGTAAAGTGTTGCAGGAATAGGGTTACCATTTTACAGCGTCCGGAGGGAATTTAAGTTTCTCATGACTTACATCTTTGAGAAATAATTGACCACCAGAAAATGAAATGGCAAGATAGAAATTAAAAATTGGTTACTAAGCTTCACTGCAACTCACTAAGAGTTCAAACTCATGGACTTCAAACGCCCCTAACTTGCCTTCGGTTGAACACCGCTGATCTATAGGTTATGTTATGGACAAGAGACAAGAAGGGATGTTTTCTCAAGTCCCTTTACATTGTCGGTTCCCATAACCAAATTCCGTTCTTCTCTATTCAGCTGGTTTATAGTCCTGTTGCAGAGGTTTATAAACTCCGAAAGAATAACGAAAGCAGGGGAGAGTGGAGTGGAGTGGAGTGTGGAGTTTAAGGGCCCGTCGACAGCTGGGTCATTTGGGCCCCGGGTCAATTTTTACGGGCTGAAACAAATTAATACGGTTAAAAAGGGGAAACTAAAAAAGCAGTAAACTTGTAAGAAGGTAAAACGTGAAAATCTAAAACAGTTAAAACGTTAAAAATCTTACGGATAAATATTAAAATAAAACAGCTAAAAAGTAAAAACAAACGGTGCTACAATAAAACCGGGATTCATTGTCTAAAAACCGTAGAATAAAACACCAAAACTAAAACACAAGTTAAACTTGTTTCCCAAACCCAATTTGGGTGACGAACCGCAGAACCTTATCTACCGATACCGGGTCGTCGCCCAGAATTGACCGCATAGTAAAACCCAGGCCAAGGGACTGGCGCTCTCTAGTATATCGTGGACAATCAAGCAAAACGTGTGGGACGGACAGTTGTACACCGCACGTCTGACACACAGGGGCCGGGTCGCCACGCAGTAGATGACCGTGTGTGGAGCGAGTGTGACCGATTCTCAACCGGGTGAGAATGACCTCCGACCGCCGCGCATCCCTGACGGATGTCGGCCAGGGTGTTACTGTGTCTTTGATTGTCCGTAATTGGGTGCCAGATATTTGTTCCCACGACTTCTGCCAGAACGAAAAAATATGGCGCCGGAAATATCGTTGCGCATCACTAAAAGGCAGAGTTCGTGTAGATAATTCCGGCAGACGACATGCAGACTTTGCAGCCGCATCCGCCTCCTCGTTACCAGGAATACCCACATGGCCTGGGAGGGGAGAGTGGAGCTATGTTTTAATACAGATATAGATAACAGCCGTCATTGTATTTCCTCGTTTGCCGCGCTCGTGAATCTCACTTATCGAAATGCAGCCGTAATTTTTAATTTTTAGATATTCTATTTTTTCTGCTACACGGATATGCCCGTGCTATTGTCACTATATAGTCTTATAGTACTATATTTCTTGTTTGCCATAGATTAAACTTGTTGAAGCCATACGCGAATGTTATAAAAGAGAAGAGTGTAAATAAAATCGAACTGGCGAGCCTTGCACTTGCTTCTAAAAATCAAACGTAGAGTTTCACAAAAACATTTGATGAAATATGCAGTATACTCTTCAGTTTCTGATCCTGCTGTGGACATCGGCATTAACTGCTTTTATATCAAGACAATTAGAAAAAGGATGATAGTAAAATGTTTTCAAATCCGGTCTCTAAGTGCAATTCCATTCGCTTGGCAAGAACGCGAAAAACAAAGAAACAAAGAGGGAGATAAATATAGAAAAAGTAGTCTGTAAATTTTGAAAAAAATATTTCCCACAAAAACATATTTTGCACACGCTGTGTGCTTTGACAAGGTGTACGTTTTCTGCGCACTGCGATTTTCTGTTTCCCTTACGGTTTGCCATTATACAAGAGTCATTCAGAAAAAGATGACTTCAGAAGCTATTGCTAGGAAATTGAATATATCCCCTTTATTGATCATAAAAGTAGCTTAAATAAATCGTACATTAATCATAATCCCTTAGACATTTTTGAGAGAATAAAAGATAGCATTTTGCATGTAGTGTTTCGTCGTAGGGATTATCTTCAAAGTGTCGTATATTTGGATGGTTGCGTTCGTAAATAGATAGGTTCCTATTTAATCAGTTTTTCGTTTTTGAGTTAACAAACACATACACAGAGAGAGAAGGAAGGAGGGAAGGAAGGCAGGAAGGGAGGCATAATGCATACAGCATTACGTGATTAAGGTAATTAGGATCACAAATACCTATGTATATAAGAAGTAATTAATATAACTGGTAGTAACAAAAATATGAAATTTAAAACATATATTCTTTCTTAGTAAATACGGTTACACATTCTGCTAGTTAATTTTTTTCAGGTTTAATTGAATAATTGAGAAGGTGAAAATCTTAGAAACAAGTGAAGGAAACAGCGGTTAGCCCTCCTGTATAGGTTTGACAGAGATGCACGATCCCTTGAAGTATATGTAATCAGATTTGGAACAGACTATATACTTAGTTTATACATTTGGTAATCTCCAACAACGATGACAATTGATGTAAACCATTATAATATGCAATGTTACAAAGAATAGGCAACAAAGCATCAAATTAGCAGACATAGTAGGAAGTCTGCACATGTAGGTAGATAAACAGATTACGAAAATGCCTCTGGCTGGGAAAACAGATTACATTGGGAAAGTATTGGCTGTAGATTGATTCCGGGAAACGTACCAATAATTGACATCTATCTCCGGTAATGATTTTTTTAAACCCACTCAAATGCGGGATTGTCCCCGGATTCCGTTTATAGTTTTTTAATTGGTACGGCAATAGAACGTGCCGCACAGTAAAGCGGATTACGTTCAGGATATATCGGGGAAAAAGACACTTAGGAGACCTAAAAGAAGTTGTACTCGATCCAGCGCCACCCACTCCGTCCCAGTTCAGAAAATGGGACTCTACGTTTACCTTGTCTCTAAATGGCCCTATCGATTGACTTGCAGTGAAGTGTACAATAAAGAAATGTTCATAATTAAGGACACACACACACACACACACACACACACACACACACACACACACACACACACACACGCTGGTATAAAGCAGTCATTTCGGCCGAAATTGATACGACACAATGCAGTGGACAGTGTTTACGACACACCCTGTACTGCATAACCTCTCAATCCGCAGGATGAGAAGACTCGCTCGGTAAAATTAATCAAGCATTAAACTACTCCTAGACATTGCAAATGTTATACTGATTCAGCAGATAACTGAAAATCTCATGCAAATAATTCCTATAGTTGTTTCTTAAACTGCTTATAAGGGAAGTTAAAATCCAGCTCTGCTTTGGTTGAATGTTGCATTTAGTACAAAAACTCAAAACGGGGGAATGTTTATGTGTTAACGTTTTCTGAGTCCTAAATTGAAACGCAATTCTTCACTGGATACCATACCATTTGTGAGTTTATATAAGAATAACTGTTCACTCATTATCTGTTATTATTATCTCAAATATGTCGTGCTGCTAAATTCCTGGTTTTAGAGCCCGTTGCATCTTTCCTCTGAATTCTAATGCACAACGTGCCCTTGGGAGAAAGTTTAGTAGACGTGTATGACGCGTTCTGAAAGCCGCTAAGTCTTAAGAGCACTACACGTAATAGTTGAGGTAGGTTGGTGAGTGGAGTTTTATGAACGGTTTCGGCATATCGTAAGCTAAGGGTATGTGCAGTTGAGGTCGCTTTTTAGGAAGAATTATACAGCGTTTTCATTAAAATTTATGAAAAAAAATGTTTTAAAATAACCAGTCATCTTTATTAGCTTCTGAGCAAACGAGAATCTGAAGATGTAATTAATGTAAAAATTTGTTTACAGCAGACTTGGAGAAAAGTTCATTATTTGCAAAGAAAGAAGCGAACGATTTTGAACACAGTACAGTTTGTGCAGAAAAATTAAATATGTTTGCTTAAGTATGCCAGTGTATTCCAAAGTTTATAGAAGTGCGATAGCTTTCTGGAGTTAGACAGATAAATTTATTCCTGTTTCTAAGATCATATAAAAGTATGATGTTGTGGTAAATAATGTCATTTAGCTTCCCCTTAAAAATTTCTAGAAAATCTTATCTTGTTCCCATAATGCAGTAACTAATTCACAATGGCATCGGAGAAAGAACGTACGCCCCAATCTTAATCATCAAGTCTAGTTTGATCGTTCATCAGGAAGGAAAGGCAATGCATGTCTGCACTCCCAAAAATCATGTAATATAGAAGGAAATAAACCTTTTCATTGTACCATTTATATCTATCTCAGAATTAAGGGGTGTCGTCTACATCCCACAGGGTATACATTATAATTCATAAACCAACATTACGGTAAAAGAAGACATACAAATAAGGACACAAAGAAATTGCATGTGCGGCTTAACCGACGCAGTAAATCCTTTTTAGGGTGGTTTTAGTACTAGCAGGCGTAGCTTAGGTAATCAGGAAGATCTACTGACCTTACGTACATTTACGAGAAGTCTCCATTTCAGGAAGATGAACGGTTATTTCAGTACGTGTTCATATAACTAGGTGATAAAATGTCTAGGCGTTCGACCCTATTGCTTGCAACCAGAAAGCGGATGTACCACCATAAAGCGATCTGTGCATAAGAAATTACTAGCAACCAACTTCCTTTTGCTGCAGAGAAATGTCAGTACACACGTAAAATATTACTCTTTTCCGATCCTTTATTAGCTATTTGCAACAGGTTTTGTCGACGATAGCATCCGAAGTAGAGAGCCTTGAGTTCAAACACAGCAAAGATCGATGGTTGGTCTTATCCCATGGTAGTTGAGCAAACAACTTCCTTACGAGCCTCCAGATCTATTGTGACGTGTTTGTGTGCTACAAGATATTTCACTCTCTCAGCAAATCCCTAGCCAGAAGAGTAAAAACCACTAGACACAGCTCAAAACTGTCAGGAATCTATCCCTAAATGTCGATTCAGCACTTGTGCCAATCCATCAATATCAAGGAAGCTAATTTTTAAGAAAACGCCACTACAGACTTATTTTAATTTTGATCAAAAATCTATATATATGAAGTATTTACATGAAAAATACAAAAACACAGAAAATGTGTTTCCAACAAAAGATAGACATATATAGTTAAAGTATACAGTTTATGTCATCATTTCTGCAGGGTTAATTATCCCTGAAATGTATTTTAATATTGGTAATGTGATAAGTTACGTCATTATTATCGTGGTCACGTATAAAATTCGGTATTTCAAATACACCACATAACAGTCAGCTTTTCTTGTAGGAATAGTTTTTCATCGTGGTTTGATTAAAGATTATGCATTTTCCATATTGCACATGAACCAATTTGTTGAATACGAGGTTGTTTGGGCTTAAGGGCACAAGGAATTCTCAACATTTTGGGATGCCACCTTAGCGAGTTTAATTTAAGGGGATACGAAATGGATTTTCGGAAAACAAATTCAATTTTTGGATTATTTTCTTATATGAAGGTATTAAATTAACTCGATATCTATTCTAAAGTAAGTTAACTATTAAAATGTTTGAATGGCTGCACATAATTTCGTACAGCTAATTACAAAAGTTCTTAGAGGTGGAAACACAGTTGGAAGGCGTGGACTAACAGATGATGTGATTGAGAGGTTGCAGACCTACGGTCTTCCAATAAAACAAAATGTAGAAAAAGTGATAAAATCGGAATGAGTAGTTTACTTTCATGTATTTTCTACAAACGACAACCATGGTTTGTGTCCAGCTGGTGCAGGCAGTTGGTGTAAATATTATAGAAAGCTGGACAAAGGAAATAAATATAACCATCCTCAAAGTTTGCCATAGTGAAAGAAGTAAAACCAACAAAAACATTTTATCAGTCGTTTATTAATATTTTCATCTGAAATTCTTAGGTTTTACGCACACTAAACTAAGGTTTTAAAAATAATATTAACATGTGATGGAATTTTTAACAAAAATGTACTCTAAAATGTGGGGGAGAATATCACAAATTTTACCATTGTGAATATAGGGCATTCCGTATCCAGTTAAGTTCTCAATAAGCTGACTTCAAATGTTAATGAATTATTTTATTTATCATGTAAATTATTGTCATTGTACCACACATGAAAATTTCAGCTGTCATTCTCAAATAAATTTCCGAGAAAAGAAAACGAATATAAGCATGCGAAAATGTTTCCAGAAAACCGAATATAAAAGTGGGAATTCTGCCTTTAAACAAATGCAGGCTATCAATTAAAAGACATTTAAATTATGTAAAGGACTCTCAGACATTTAAAGTATACTTGTACAGAAACCAGAAATTTCAGAGACTTTTAGTACCTAAAACAAAATATGTATGTGATTTTTTACCGTTTCAGACTTGCTTGTCCCCTTGAAAATCTATCGTGAGTATTCTAACCTCAATATTCGTCAGTAAATTATTCATTTCATGGTTGTTGCAACTATTTATAGTAGGCACTGCAGTGGTTGATAGTCTACTGTCTTTTCTTTGACCAAAGCATGATATCTCTTTGTCTTTGGCGCCCGAGCTGCAGAGAGACATTATGAATACAAAGTGAACTACTGGGGGTGAGAATTTACAACTAGTTCCTCCTGGCTCTTGAGGGAATCTCCAACACAATGTTGCCAACCCTTAGAGAGAGTGCGAGAGACGCTAATAACATTATTTTTAATCAGTTCGTTCCCTTGAAGGAGACATGGCTTAATTTGATTCTCTGTGTGGTTCGACCAAAACGAAAGAATATTTCATGTACAGCACGACACAATAAGCCTTGAGATTGGCAAGAAATTGTACTACTCTACATTGTTACAAAAGTAACCAAGATCTGCGGCGTTAAAATGTTGTAAAGTGATTACTTGACTTCCGCACTAATTTAGCAGCAGAAAGCTGTTAATCCATGGAAAGAATTAACTTTTATTTTGAAAATGTTCATTAACTCTGTTAGTCTAATTTTGTATTTTGAAAAACTACGATCCAGACGTAACAGGAGCGTGCAAAAACATGACTTTGTGTCTCTGAAACTTGTTCAATTGTTTTAATAGTCTCGGTGGAGACTATGTGCTAGACAAGTTTTAGTTTTGGAAATGCTTACTGTATTGCTGTGGCAGCTTTCTTCATATAGGAAGTCCCGTCCGTAACAGATAGTAAAGCACTTTGTTATTGGACAGACACAATAGAGAGAAGAAAAAAGAAAACAACCAAATATAATATACGACAGTTGCAAGAAACAGGCTGTTGTGTACGGGTGGGCGTGTCGTCTCCTCAACCCTCACGCTAGCTGCCGGCTCTATACTCCGTGCTGTTAATATCATTCCTATGTTTATCTACTAAAACCCCGCTCTCTGGTGATAACCAATATGTCACTGGACGAAGATAATAGTCCTTGAGCTTCTGCCACTTCACCCCAACACTTCTTCCAGCTATGGCCACAGATGCCGAGCTGTATTGCATGCTGCAGCAGACTTCTGCAACTCTGAGTATTCCGTTGTTTTCTGGCGTGCAAGCAAGTTGGAAAAGCTATAGGAAATGTCTCAAAATGTCTATAACATCGTTATTTCACCTTAAATAACTCATTTAAGGGAGAAATACTCAGCTTGTGTGTGCCTTTGAACACCGCAATTAAAAACCGAATTTTCAGATAAATACCAAAGTGGTATTTCACCTCAGATCTTCCGAAGGATACGAATTTGAACAAAATGTTTACTCCTGAATTTTATAAAAATGGTTCCAATATTTCTGATTAGAATAACGTATGTTTAAAATATTTACTTAGTAAATAAAGGATATCTCATGAATATTCTGTGAATAAGCTATTCATTATGAATGAATTTCTACACTTCTATGCAAAATAGATGTATCAGTCTAGGAGAAATAAACGTTTGCGACATACACAAGAGTTTCATTGTTTATGACCCATTATTAATATAATAAAATTTGATTGCGTTGACCATTTCGGAGATATGCTAAGTCACCATTCGTTTGTTTCTGGTGGTCATGGAAAGGGAAATTAAAAACAACTGATTATAGCTTCCGGTTTTTCAAAGATCGCTTCAATTTCCCAACGAAATTTGCAGTGAAACTTTCTCAGCAAAAATTATCTCCATTAACATGAACTGGGGAGAAAAATTAGGATTTGGAATGGTAATTTGTGGGGAAAATAACAATACATGAGAATGGAATATTGTGCACTGAAAACAAACGGAGAAAATTGGATTTGACAAAGAATATTTAATACAACGATTGTACGAGTAAGATTAGTATTCGGGAATGTGTGATATGTGTTAATGAAATGTTTAAAAAGCTGTCTATGTCGATGTCAGTCGCCATGTTGAGTGAAATAGTGTGATGTGCTGTAGATACGCCCTAAACAGTAGTTTACAAGTATAGCTTTTAGGAACAGAGATTTTCTCCGAAGTTGCGGGAACAATGTGTTATGAAAGTTCGCCATTACTTGTTGTCAGTCGCGCAGATGGTGTCAGCGGCACTGCTGAGGGCTTTTCCGAGAGACAGCGCTCGCTGGCCCACAAAACTTATGCTAAGTGCTAAATAATAAAATTAGCCGCGGAGCAAAACAATAGCGTTTTCGGCGGAGGCCGCATCTGCTGCTCCCACTCACTTAATGGTATTCTGACGTAGCTAAGTGCAGGACCAACGCTTTTATATGCACTCCGATTCCTGTTCAAGAAACCGTGCTCTCTGCGTATGCTGGGGAAAAACTCAAACAGAAGCCTAGCCTTGAGCATACACTTTATAGACTGTAACAAACACTCAAAAAATTATGGAAGTTTGAAATGTGTTAATTTCTACATGTTTGTTTAATATATATGGAAACATTAATATCTTTTGAGATCAGATCACATAAACACCAGAAATAATCTTAAATTGAGCACCCAGGCATAGACTGCAGATAAAAACTTATACCTTTTCACTTCCTCTATATGTAAAAATTTCTCTATTTGTTTTGAGACCTCGTAAATCCACCGCCAAAAACAATTTTAAGAAAAAGGTTTAATATCTAACTCAGTATTTAAGTTCTATATCTTTCAAGGATGCAATATGCATGTTTTAAAAAGTAACCGCACTATAAGTTATAATTTAAATGGAAAAAGTTTTAAAAATATTAATTCTCTCAAAACGATTTTGATTCAGTTACTATATATTTAAGTAATTTCATGAAAAATGAAACTATATCTTGTATTTTCCGTACATAGTCTGCATTCCGATTCATTTTCAATGACCTTTGTACCAATTTGTGTAAAATAATTTTTTGTAGCACTAAACATTTCCGCGATATTCCTTCCTATTTGAATATTTCAATAATTACATTTTCCTCAATAGGGAAGGCATTTTTCCTGATCTTTCCACGTAGATCATAAAAAGAGAACCGAATTTAAAGCCATTACATAGTGATCAGATATTAACACATTCAATTATCGTTTAAGCCCATTATATTTACCTATTACATTGTACCATGAAATCAGGCAATCTCTACAAGCGGTTATATCGATTAGCATGAAAAATATAGAAGAGTAAACATTTTCAGGCATATATTGTGAGTAGAAAAAGCCATGCGAGTGCACACATTACTTTTAATAAGCAGCTTCGATGACATTCTTGACTCCATAAGAATACTTCTGCATTGATGACGAAATGTTTCAATGCCATGATTTCGAGGACAATGTGTCACTAAAATACTTTCTTAGTTGTAACAAATGACTATTTGGCAGTCCAATTACTTTTTCTTCTAACTGAATGAACAATAACACAATTCTCTTTCACTTAATTAATACAGTCTACAGTGCTTCGTGATATTAAAACTAATAACTGTTTTCTTCTCGTAGCCTTGACCCACTTCTCTCTTTCTGCACTTCCATGTCTCTCAAACACCTAACTTGGACGATACAATCACTCGGCACTACTGAAACTACTTCACTTGTTTTAGTTAACTTCTTCTGAACTGCTACAAAATACCTGCCGTCGAACAATCTAGAAAACCCCTTTTGGTTCTGTCGCTCTGATCATTTGTTTCTCGCCATGTGTTTCTCGTTATATAGTTATCTGTTTTATCCAACTTTACGTTATCGAGGTGTAATAATTTCTATAACTTGTAAATCTCGTCGCATATAGGAAACCTCAGAATGTGGACCTGTATCAAGACAATTGACCAGTAATCTACATCGAGCAGCATGGCACGCCCGGACTCCGCGTGCCTCCAGACAAATACATTCCGTTGGTCCTGAGACCAGTATCGACCCGGGGTGCAACATTCCGGCTATAGGGTGTAAGTGATTTCTAACAGACCCTGGGCTCAGCAATCACCCCCACACACTTCCGGGGCCAAAGCATTATTGTCAACTGTTTGTTACAGACCTCTCTCACCTGAGATTAAATGTTTCTTAAGTAGTCTTCTCCCATTTAAAATTATCAGAAACAAAACTTCCTACACCCAGACACACTATTTTAAATCAGAAAACAGACTGACTTTTTATTTCCGTTTGTATTCCGCCTTTAACTCCTAGGCCATAGCGGCGGTAACTTTCCAAAAATATCCATGCTACCCCAATCTCGTCTATAAAAGTGTTAAGACGACTAGAGAAGCCCGCAGCTGTTGCGAAATTACTGTATGTGTCGACATAGACGTTTTGGGATACGTCGCGTCGGAGTTAGTGTCGAAGTAAAGCAGTTTATTGGCTGTTGAGTGATTGTATTGTCGAAGTCAGTTTTTGGTGAGACAGAGAGAGTAGACAAAGACAGAAAATTCTGTGGCAACGTTACAAGTAGACAAAACAGCTGAGAGTTGCAAGCAAGACTTAGGTTGTGTTAACGACGGTAAAAGAAAACTGTGTTTTGTGTTTTAGTTTTAGAGGAAAAATAAAGTGACACACACACACACACACACACACACACACACACACACACACACACACACAGATTCACTCTCTTTCGTACTTCCAGATTCTAGGCAGTGTGCGGAAAAGCTCCCCCCCCCCCCCCCTCCAGCCAGGAGCGGAACCTGGAACCTCTGGGTTTGGAAGCTAGCATGCTAACCATCAGACTACTGAAGCAGTCAGTGATTTTGATGACGAGGTTAAGTGGTAGATAAAACACACATTTTGTTGAAAGAAATATACTTACAGAGCTTAGAAGTAACACTTCAACAAGCATAAGATGGAGTTCAGAACAATTCTGGGCAACATTTATTTCTTTAACTTCTATTTATTAAACACTGTAGATGTGTAAATAATAAAACACTGTCATAATTTCAGAATAATGCTTATTTTCGTTTTACAGGTTATGCACTGAATAAAATACTAACGCCAAAGCCTTCTATATAAAGTTTTGCATTATTTCTTTTGTATTTAAGTAATGACAAGATATTCTAAATACGTTTTTAAAGCAAGCAAGTTTATATTAAAGAAGATTTTTCTTTTTGTCGTTGCCGTTATCATTATGTTGTGAAAAAATATTTGTGTTTCCCAAATTGATTAATTTAGTAGTCTGAGAGTGCGAATATTTGTATTTGTGACTTAGCAACGTGGTCGTACAGGGTAAAGGTGACTGAGAATGACGTCACATGGAGCTTTCTCGAGTTCTACACATACGCACTGAAAATGACGCAGCTAGAAGTCTCGCGAACGTTCTCTACACCCCTTTTGTTTCTCACACTTCGATTGTTGACATTCACGCACACACAGCAGTCGCGCGAGGCAGCTCGGCCCTCCACTCGCCGGCACGGCATGTGGTTTGAAGTAGCTTGGCCCGTCCGTCCTTTAGTGTTCGCCGAGCCTGACGCCACAATGTCATAAAAAGAGGAGGTAAATTATATTAATTCATCACTGGAGCCAATCGTGCCAACCAGAACCAGATTAAAATTTGTGAGCTTTTTTATAATCCAAATATTAAAATATTTATAATGGTTTAAATTCGGAACAACTTTTGGAAGGTACTATACTTCCTGTGCCATATCTGTTTAAGCATCTGAATGACCAAAGCCTTTATTGCTAATAGTTAAAAACTCCCTCCACAGCAAAACCCGTACGATGTTTAACTATTTCTGAGCGGCCGGAACATAGTTGTCTTGCTGTAAATTATGGGCCGTAATGTACGTTGGCATAAAACTCGGCGATGGCCAACTTGTGGCATCTGAAAAACGTTATGGATATTGCACGGATGCTGGGGACAATGGGAAGAAACTTGGCTACTAGTATCCATTGTCCCAGATGTAGTTTATGAGCGAAATAAACTGAGCTGGACAATAACAGCTGCTTCTTACAGAAGATAAAGACGTTACTGGTGATACAAGTTTACGAGCATTATCATATCGTTAAGTGTGAACGTATATCCCTCTAGCGAACACGTGCATGCTTACAGACAAAGGAAATACAGCCACAGATGTCGAATCGAAAAGGATTATTTAAGCAGCGAAGGATAAAATACAATTGCAAACGACAAGTCATTTTGAAGGCTTAAGGGCCACATTTACAAAGGGTTTATATTTGGGACGATCTACGGACGGCTTTCAAAGGTGACAATTATATTTTTCGTATTGATTGAAGTTAGTATAAGAAATCCCTAGGAATGAAAAGTGGAGTGCTTTTTTCGATCAACAACTTTCTCGCCGAGCGAGAAGCATTCCGGAGGTCCTCTGTAGATTCTCCAAGATCACAGTGGTTCTGAGGGCACCCTGCCACTGAAATTTAAATGTTCTATATTTTTATACGTGTGAAATCAATGCTCGCGTACTTAAGGGTGCATATGTTATACACCACCACACAATCCGTTTTACAGTTCTGAAAGTATTAATTATTAAATTATTATCAATGTGAAAATAGCTTAGCATTCATAATATTCCATGCACATTAAAAACTAAAGTATTAACATAGCGGATAGAAGAGAAAGTGTGAGCTCTCCCGCTAGTTCACTGCATGATCCGTGGTCCCGTGGCAACTGACCGAAACTGCGGCGTGGCGATCGCAGTCGCCTTAAAATGCGGCCGAACTGCCTAGTATGTGATTCGGAAGTACAAACAATTTTATACGTATGCGTTCTTTGTTGTGAGTAATTAGGTACATAACTTGTGAAATTGCTTCTAATTTTGTGCATAAATGTGTGTGTTCTTCAAAACGTAAGTTTCAAGCAACATCAATAATTGATTAAAAATGCCAACTTGTTTTGTACCCGGGTGTCGTTCAGGATACACAAACTGCTCAGAAGCTAGACATTTTTTTACTCCTCCTAAAGATAAAAATCTGTTTTACAAATGGGAAAAGTCTATTCTTAGGAAAGACACTAAATTATCTGTTAAACCTAGTATTTGTGACAAACATTTTCCAGAGGACTTTTTAGTGAAAGTTGATTCATTCGTTGTGCATGGAAAACTAGTTGAAATCCCTAGAATTAAATGGCGGTTAAAGCCAGGGGCAATTCCCTGTATATTTCCTAATTTACCCAGGTACTTAACTACAGTGCATAAATCCCGAAAATCTCCACAAAACAGAGACAAAAAGTTACTGAAAAAGCAATATTCAACAATCAGTAAATTACCAGATGCAGGATCCAGGCAACCAGTTCTTATTTCAAACGCGCCATCCTTCAAGAATGAGGAATTCACAGAAAACAGTTCTAATTCCTCCAAGGTCACAAACACAAGTGTCAATGAAATTGCGACACTGAAAAAAAGAATTAGAAACCTCAATAGAAATTTAGTTAGAACTAAAATCCTGCTATCTAAAGAGAGGGCTAAATTAAAAACAGTAGAAAAGAAATTCGCTACTAATTGTTGCGAACATAAACGCAATTTAAATTATTTAAGTAAAAAACAAAAGCTGGTTCCAGATGTAATGCTTAAAAATTCATGATTTGCATTATGGTTTAATTTTTCAGCGTAAAATCATATAAGCAGATATTTCCCACTGTTCTTCGTTAATTATAATACCCATTATTGTAAAATACCATCCTATATTATGTGTCAAGGAAAGACGATGTTTCAAAGCAGTATTTCCAATATTCCTGCTTACGATTTTAGGTATTTAAAATGCTAACTGATAATATGAAACCATTTTCACCATGCATTCGTGAACTAAAGTCAAGGGACCACGACACCAGTGCCATCTTGCGAGCGAACCATAGTAACTTCCGAAGAGCTCACACTATCTCTTCTATCCGCTATGGTATTATTTTCTAAACCCTAATTGCCGCCGAATAACTGAAGGTTTGGGAAACATTTATATGTAAAAACCTAAAAATCGTCAATTTGATAACTTTTCGGCCACTTTCAGTGCTAGGGTCCCTTCCTTAAGGCATCAGGAGATTTTCTCACACTGTGTTTTTTTCCCCTCGTAGATGTTTTGCTTTGTTTCCCCAGAAGAAATGTTTACCAAGTTTATTTTCCTTTTTGAAGAATATTTCTCTTAGAAACTCAAGTATCTCTAACACACATATACCAAGATGGGTTTAACCTATGACTCGTATGTAAAGAAAAGCTTAACAACATCGATTTACCATAGCGTTGTCGCTGATTTTATTATGTACAATATTTCAAATTATATAACAAAATAACTTCACTGTTTACCAAAGATTAATGTTTAGAAAGCGTTTTTAGTAACAATGTGTGTACTGTTTCAAAAGGTCATTCGCTGATTAGTTTGTTTGTCAGCAACAATCAGCCCTTGTTGGCTTATAACAAAAGCCTGTTGAAAATGAAGCGCTTGCCAAGTTCTGTTCAGCTGGCAAGCGATGTTCGCTATGCTGGGAACCACGAACAAAACACATAACTAACTTACAGTGCATTTGAGACATTTTATACTAATATCATAGATGAAGTCTGTTTGCAGGGCACCCTGAAAGACTATTATCCCATTTTGATAATTATTTAGCTAACGAAATGCCTATTTTTTGCTGAGGAACGTGGTGCTATAAAACGCCTTGTAATTTCATTTTCTTGATTACTAGATGGACCCGGTTTTGCCCGTGACTTGATAATTTTCCCTACAACTTTTAGACTTAGGTTACACTTCTCTAGTTTAACTTGCGGATTACTGTAGTAAAAAAGAAACATATAATATGGGTTCTATTTTGTACCCCACTTTATTATTTGCTAAAGCAAGTAGTTCTATGCTTGAAACATTGTTGCACGTTTCTTTTCCACCACTTGATACATTTTTGCCTTCTTCATTAGAATATATACAAATCAAGTCTAACGTTTCGCCTAACAAGGCTGTGTCTGATGCACTTTTGTGGCGCCCATCATAAGAAAACTTTTACTGCAACAATTTCCATTACATTTTTGTTAGAACTTCATTATTTCCTGATTATAATCCATTGTTGTTAGTACGAACGAACAAGAAACTAATAACGGATGAGAATTAAATGATGCAACTGTTTTAATTAAGGAAACATACCCACACCTGTTTGCATAATTAATTTGTAGAAAATTAATATAATTTACACCAATCATTTATTTTTACATAAGTTTAAGGGATAGCAAAAGTTGCAGCCCATTTGAAGGCAATTCGTAAAAAATACTCTGGGGTACAAAACTGACCCCAGTAGTAATCAGAAGGTTTAAAACATGTTGCTCAATACACCGAAAAACTGGATTAAAACTCTTAGGATACTATAAAGAACTAAAATAAAACAAAATAAATTTATATTTCAAACATATAGAAAATAGCATGAACTGTCTCTAGAAGAGTGAGTAGAGAAAGGCGTGTGAATGTATTGCGTAAAATAAAATTCAACATGGAAAACCCTGTGAAGTAATACGTTGTATTTCTATTTCAAACATACAGAAAATTGTATGACCTGTTTGGAAAAGAGCAATTAAAGAAGGACGCGTGTGTGTGTAATGCAAAAGAAAAATGAATGGAGATAACCGTGTGAATGTAATACGCTGCATAGTAACATAGAAATCATAGAAACCTTCCCCGTGAAAAAGCACTTGGATGCTCCAATTTTCATGGTAAATCGGTCAACTAGTATTGGAGTTTATGAATTTTATAAATACCAACATTTATTTATATATAAATGCACCAGTTTGTTAAAGCTACTCGCGTTCTATTTATCATAAAATCATTTTACCATTTTTCGCAGGAATGAGCACAACAGCTTACTAAAGTTTATTCTATCGGATCAATGGTATAGGAATGCACAAGGGCCAAACAAGAAACGTTATACAGTTGAACTTACCTTATATGTGACTCAGTTCTCAGTAATTCGCATTTATACGTAAATTTTTGTAGGTCTCGGCAAAATGTATTTTAGAAACTTACTTATACGCAATGCAACTTATCGCAATTCGCAGTTCTACGTATTAAATTTCAGTGAAATACGACTCAGGTTTACGTAATTATAATTAAACATATGGCATATGCCATCTCAAAACTCTAGACGTATTTTCCTTAACTCTGTTGACAAAGACGCATGCTGGGCGGGGGACTTTCGGCCACGGAAACAAAAGACAAAGACTTTAGCTGGTAGATTCGGCGGCTTTCGGCGCGACGATGTCGCAGCAACAGACGTATCAGCCATGAAGAACCCAAAAAGTAAATGTTAGGTCAGAAAGTAAAATTTATACTTAATCCACACAAAACAAACCAAAATTGTTTTGGACTTATTTATACTTGAATACAAAAACTTTGTGGTTGTAAAAGAATATACTTGCAAAAACGGCCTTGTCTTTATGTTGAAAATGCCCTGGAGTGCAAAAATAGTTGCTAAAATCCGCAGAGTATAAAAACAAAAGTCAGTTACACTGCATGGAATATACATAGAATATACATAGACGGCTATGATGCAACAAATAGAATACATAGTTTAAAAAACCACTGTTTTGTATGAAATGCTTTTATAAATTACTACTGCTGATATATATGTAACGAAACAAAGTCAAAAGCTCTAAGTGACATTTTTTCCAATTGTATAGAGGTATGTACTGAAGCTTCAGGGCGTCAAAACCTTTTAATAATCTTCATCCAAGGAAGTTCTGCTTTATTTGCCTTGCTTTGTTTCCTTTGTAGCAAACAAACTCGTTAGGAGCCCATGCCCAATGAAAGGGCAAAACAGGTAAGCTGGGAAATCAGTGGACAAACATTTTCCGTTACTTGAGATCATATTTGTCTGTGGTAGTGGTAAAATGATTGACTTGACGGCGCAGAATCTTAATTCTAAATTCTATTACAATACAGAAAATCTATTGCAATGCTGCCTTATGATACGGACAGCTGATTTTTTTTTTTTTTTTTTTTTTTTTTTTTTTTTTTACATCTCTTACATATAATAACATTTCGGTTGTCTATTTAAATAACGTAATTATTTCCAGTGTTTAATACACAGTGACTAGAAGAAACTGATGTGTTGCACTCACATGACTTTCTCTACTCTTTTACTTATTGTTACAAGCTCTTATTCCTATATGTCCTTCGTGTTAGTTGAGATCAACATTTGCATAAATTATCTTATTGCTTATTTTCTTGTAGGTACAAGGGGAATATGGGAACACATTAGGCTTCCAGCGATAGTCAAATCTTTTAAAGCTTTGAGATTCCGTTCTCTCTACACGGCTACCATATAAAAATGAATAATAATGTTCCATTAGACGGAACTATGTTTCCCAAAACTCACACCAATAACAAGAAATATCTCTGAAATGGTTCACTCCACAAAAATATACTTAAACATAAATTGTGTGTTTTAGCAAGATCTACAATTTTTGTGTAGTAAGATTTGGGATATCGCTTACGGTTTACCAGTTATGCAAAAGTATCCAGAGTAAACAGGACTAATGGGCTATAGCCAGAAAATTTAAGATGTGCATTTTATTTTTCATAAAAATATATTAAGCATATGGCATTTTAATCAAAATAAATAGAACTATTTTCTAGAAAATCAAAATTTTCGAAACATTTTGCATGTAAAGGGTAGTTTAGGGTGGAGCAATTTTCTAAAAATATTCCGATCGCATCCTTGAAAGACATTAAGCTCAAATTTCAACTTTGGTTTCAACCGAGTTTCGTGTTTGAGTTACGTTGTCCACAGGCTGCCAAACTGACACACACACGCACGCACGCACGCACACACACAGACACCTTTTTCTAAAAATGCTTATTATTTGGAATTAGGAGGGCCTCAAAACATATATTTCCGGTGATATCCTGATATAGATTTTTTGGGTGTAATACAATACTTCCTCTCTCGTACTTTCTATCCGTAGTAGAGAAAGTAAAAATATGAATTACAAAGTATGGATGAGTTGGCAATAACTTGACAACAGAGAAGCTGTAAGGGATCAGACCTTTTTAGTCTCTGAGTCATTTAACTCCACATTTGTATTCACCGTTTGTGTTGATTAATGAACAAGGCTGTATCCGCCTTAGAACGTTGTAAACAGCTGTGACTGTCACACAGACAGGACTCGACAACTTGTCTCTTTGAGACACTAACTGACATTCTGGCTAGTTACTCAAGTCATCGTCTTGGGCTTTCCAACTATTCTGCTCATTAATATTCCAATTTACACAGCAGATCCTCCCTTGAGACTTCCACACTACACAAGAAGTGAAATAAATTCTAAATCCGATATCACTGGCGTAGTTAATACTATGGGGAGTATTTCCATGTCACTTAGGTAACTCCTGGGGTGCACTATTTCATACCACGATTTCCTTTCATTCCATTTCCTTATCTCTCAGGTGTACTTTCAGACGTGTAGTGTTGGCAGTGCCGGGCAGATGGCGCGGATGATTGCGCATGGTAACTGCTACATGTGTAGGTCGAAGTGAGCGAGGGGAACTTATTGTTCTAGAAGCGACTCCATTTTTAATTCCCTTAAAATATTCTGAAACAGTAGAGTGAAGAGGAAAATGGATTTTCCCTGTTCAATTCCTATGTCTAGTAATGGGTTAACGGCCATGTGTAAATTCATTTGCTTATATTAAATATTTTGGGATGCTCTTTCTCTGCAATGCAGAGAAATACTTTTTAATACATGGTTTTTGTAAGCCCTGACCCATGATAACGAAGAGAACGTTATGGCAGTACCAGATCACAAATATTTATATCGCTTAGAGATTTAACTACCTGCAAAATATACTTCTGTCAATATTCTTCTGAAAAAATATTCAGTAAAGCGATCCATTGTCACTATGCGAAGTAGCCTTGCAGTCCTCAACAAAATTAATTACATAATAAAGTAGGTAACAGTTTTTGTCACGTCTGTGCCTTACCTTGAAGAAAAAGAAACAGTCGACTCTTAGAATTCCGCAATAAAAATGAGGAAAGTACAGAAACGAGCTCATTTATTAACTTTAAGATGCAGGAGAAGAAGAGGGCCCAGGCCTGTGGGGAAACTCGACGGCTATATTAATTTGAACGACGCTCCGTCAGTCCAATTTTTAAAATTATCATGCGCGTGCAGCGCATTCTGGTGGGACGAACTGGAAACGTGACCTGCAGAGACGCGAAGCCGTTCTTCTTTTCTCTGTGTGCGAGTTTAAAGGAACGCGAAATGAGGCAGAGAACGAGTCTAGGTAATAAAAAGAATATAGTGAACGCATGGGGTTTCCTTCCATCTAGCGCACAGTTTAGCGGACGAGCCCAGAGGTGATATTTGTAATGCTAATGTGGAAAAATTCCCTTAAACTAGGGCTCAAATGGTTTTACACGATGGATGGGCTTTTTCACTCTTGATTGGCTATCATTGCAGCTCAATTATAATTGGGAATTACTATGCATCACTTTAAATTAGGAATAATACTGAAACTGCATTTTTTACGTATCTATTGATATGTGAATCTGTTACGTCTATGCATTTCAATCTAATATATCCCCGCAAAGTTAGCTAAAGAATAAAACTTTACATACCCACTGTTCTTGCTATATAGGCTGTAAGTAGAAATATTTTGATAAATGGTACCGGGTGTTATTTGCTTGCTCTGTTCGTCTAACATTTCCCCCCCAAACCAATCACAAACTTACTACTTGATTTTTATAGCCTTATCTGTGCCTGTCATATAGACTATGCGTTTCACTTCACACATGAATATCCAACCTACTTGCCTAGGTATTTTAAAGTTTATTGCCCTTGTAGGAAGCATTGGAACTGGGTTCCGGTACACCATTTGTTATCACGAGTCTGCCCATTCTACGTCACACCTTCTGTACCATACCTAGTTAAACTAATCTGAAAACATACTGTTCAATAAATAAAAGTATTAACTCACATCTGAAGCAAATGTAACATTGCTCATTGCATTGTTTTTAATTGCCACTCGAACTATTTGCTCTCATACCCCCAATCCGTTTAGATACATTTAGTAAGGATTCTTTAATGGCGCATTAAAAACGCAAGTTGTAGTGTTCAACCATGCCAACTAAAAGGTATATCATGAGATACATATTATTTCATCCTAGAAACAATCTTCGATTTTTTAACTTACACTTACGAAATGAGTGAAATGTTTGATGTCAACATTTTTAAAAAATATACTAGTGTTCTGTGAAAAGCTAGACGCAGATTAAATAACATTTTAGAAGGAAATATCTAGATTTTATAAAATATTAGCTATTCCTCTTCTTTGCTAATGTTGAGAAACATGCAGAAACACAAAGAGACCAAGTCGCAAAATGTTGTTTTTGAAAATAACAAAGGAATCGTCAAAATCTGATCGGTTTCAAAATTAATTAGTTACACCTTTTTAGCATACATGAGAAAATAATAACATAATAATTCTTAGTTATGCTCTTTAATAGAGTGTTAGCAAACTGATGAGACAAGTTCTTAATTTTTTAATTACTTTGAATAAAAATGAACTTAAATTTCAAAATACCAACTTAAATATTTAATTACTCAGAAGTTGTTCATGTTATGAAAAAATTATCCCATCATTTGATTCTAATATTATTTCTAAGGAGATACATAAAATTTCATGTATATATATAGTGTACTAAAAATAAAAAACATGAGAGAACTAAGTTCGAAGTGGTAGCAAGGGGACTGAAACTGTATTAACCTAAATGGACATAACCACTTACAGGGAATCAGTTAAACGAGCATGTGGCATAGTTAAAAAGACGGTAAGACAGAAAAACTGTGTCAGAGTAAAGCACAAGATTTATACCATCTAAAAAAGAACAAAAATCTATCTTTGTTACCTCCGGAATTTTTTAGTATTTTTACACAAATGCGTATCCTTAAGGTATGAGCAGGAAATGACGTAACAGCATAGCGATTCAGTTATTTTTATTTCTTCAGCACATGTTTAGGTGGCACCTGTTTATGACATGAAATATATAAAAGATTGCATAAGAAGGCTTTGCCCATATAATTTAGCCGTAGCTTTTCATCTTTTTACATTGGGAATTCATTTTTAATGTCCAATAAAATATGGAAAGCAATTTTGATCTATTCTTGATTTTGTGGCTTTTTAAAGCATTGCAAAACCTAATTGGCTAACCACGAACAATAAGTTACTTATCAGATATGGAATGCATTCTCGACTTGATAATATCAGTACGCAATATATACTATTTACAAGCCTATAGCTGTATTAAAAAGTAAGCTAAAGGCGACAGTGTCCAATAACGATGTGCCGACTTTGAAATACTTCCTTTGTTGTCACTAGTACACGTCAACATGTTGGGTAACCAGATACGCCAGTGAGATAAAGGACAGAGATTTTTCTTTCTGGTCATCTTTTTGCTTCATATTCCTTCAGCAAAGCAGAGCGGATATAAGAGAAAGTCAGGCATGATTATGTGTCCTTTCGGATAGGTAAAAGGCAGAAAGCACATGTCTCTCTCTCTCTCTCTCTTTCCCCCTCTCAGCGAGGAGCAGTAATATAAAAACGCCGTACGCTAACACCTTGCCACCCCTCTGTCTCTTCTTTACTTACTACTTTCTTTTTTGCGTGCCTGCTTTCTCCTTTCTTATACTCTGTTGACAATATATCTCTATTTCACGCGATGGAGGTCCTACATTATGTAAAATGAAGCAAGAGAAACTTTTCCCAAGGTTTACAATATATCATGTAGAAAACCCTTCTGGACCTGCGCAGTACATATTTCATGTAGCTTAGCGCCAACAGCTGAAAGCTCTAGAAGTTCAGATGAGCGTAATGTGCTATACGGAAGCTTAAGAAATCATAAACGAAGTTTATTTTCATATTGGAAACGAGATAAGCTACAAGTCATCATTTCTAAGAAAAATACGGAACAAATTATGTTCTAAACTTACAGTACAATTATATGTTCACTTTTGCTGTAATAGTAAAACGGTACTTGTAAATTAAAACCGAAAATAAATACTCCAAAAGTTAACAGGAATGCACAGGAGTATGAGAAAATAATTCTGCGTCTTCTAATAGGCATTCTGTGTTGTGCAAAGCTTTTAAACGGAAATAAAGTGAGAAAAAATTACATGAGCTGGACTTTTGCTGTATTTGACACAATATGTTCTCCATAATATTTATATAAATGTACCTAATAGTTACAATAATAATCCTAATAATGATAATAGTAATAGCAATAATAATATGTCAGTATTATTCAAAGTTATTTTGCTTTATGGAAAAACAATGCAATTAAGTATTAAGAAACTAAGACTAAACATCTGATGTGTTACACTCACATGACTTTCTCTACTCTTGTAGTAACCATTCTTACAAACTCTTATTCCTATATCTTCTTTGTGTTAGTTGAGATAAACATTTGTACAAATTATCTTATTGCTTATTTCCTTGTAGGTGCATGGGGAATGTTAGAATACAGTAGGCTTTGTGCGATAGTCAAATGTTTGAGATTCTGTTGTCTTTGCACACTTAACATATAGAAAAATGAACAATGATGATCCATTTCACGAAAGTTCTAAGTTTTCTGAAACTCGCACACATAACAAGAAATATATCCGAAATGGTTCACCCTACAAGAAAATTTATTGAGACATAAATTGTGTATTTTAGCAAGATCTACATTTTTTGTGTAGTTTGATTTGGTCTATCTCTAACGGTTTACCAGTTATGTAAAAGTCGTCCAGAGTAAATACGACTACAGGGGCTATAGCCAGAAAATTCAAGATATACATTTCATTTGTCATAAAAATATCTCAAACATATGACATTTTAATCAAAATCGTTAGAGCTATTTTCAAGAAAATCAAAATTTTCGAAAAAGTTTCCATGTAAAGGGTAGTTTAGGGTGGGGCTATTTTCTTCAATATCTTCGTGTCGCATCCTTGAAAGACGTTAAACTTAAATACCAACTTTGGTTTATAATCAACTTTTCGTTTTTGAGTTATGCTGTCCACAGACTGACAAACTGACACACAGACCTTGAAACATCTATTAAACAATTAGTTGAGACTAGAATTGCAAGTTATACTGATCCTATAGATAACAATAAGCCATAAAGCTGAAAATCATGCAAATAATTCCTATGCTTAATTGTTTCTTAAACTGTTTGTAAAGGAAGCTAAAATCCAGCTCGATTTTGGTTGAAAGTTTATTGTATGTCGCACATAACCTCACAACGGGAGAATTTTTATGGGATAACGTTTTCGGAGTTCTAAATTGAAACAGCTGACAGTTTCTAAAATTAGCAGTATGTTGTTATCATCATCATGTATAAAAACCCTTGGCGTTTACAGTTTTCTTCCATTTTATCAAGCTTAGCTAGGAACAAAGGTGTGCTACGACGTAGGCTAACAAAAGAATATCGCCCTGATTGGCGACAAGTATCACTACATTCTCTGGCCGGGAGCCATCTTACTTCCTCGCTCCGAACTTCTTCCGAAGGCTTCGTTTCTTCATACATAATTCATACGGAGCTCCTCCCCTCTATGTAGCCGAATATTACGAGTAAAGCGTCAACAATATGGAGACGAATCGACCGTGAGTGGGATCCCAGGGTGATCATGATGCGCGGGTGTCGACGGGGCCATTAAAGGGGGAAACACAAGTGCAACTTTGGAACGACAAGTTTTCAAAACTCTGGCGCTTCTTACAACCACCTCATGAGTTGGTGCTTCGACAGAGCTTGCCTGGAATTTATCACTCTAGTCAAACACAGGGAACTTCTTCAGCCTAAGCCAATACTTACTTCCACCTAATTGCTGTGTTCGTCACAGACCTGCAGTTTGTCTTCAGCTTTCCGATGACGTACGTCACTTCACTTCACCTTAACCAAACTTCAGATTGATGATCCACTGATTTATTAGTACTAAGCTCATTATAATGCATGTGTCACCTCGCTTATCCAAAGATTTAAGCCAAAGTTATGAATTAAGTTGGGATTACTATAAACACACCATGATCAAACCCAACTTTTTCCTTCTGAATTGAATTATACATTTGTTTTTCGTAAATACTATCAAAACATAGGTATTTAAAATGGTTTTCTATGGCCTTTTATAAATTATTTTCACTGTCCTGGATAACTATGTGGTTATCCGCCAGTGAAAGAGTATTTATCGATTTAATAAGATCCCGTTCACTTGTTCACTTCTTCCATTCTCTAAGAATGTCATCCATTTATATACAATTATTACATAATGACATAATAGGGGTGAGAATGAGGGGAAGACCGAGAAAGAAGTAGCCACAGCATGCGGAGTAGAAAAAAATGGGAATAAGAGGCTGGGAGGGGATCAAGATGAATGGAGAAGAATTGTGAAGGAGTCCAAAACCCACGAATTATAGCGCCAACTAGATAATACATAGACTTGGCGAAATCTTGGCCAATATCTGTTTCCAAATCGTATTCTTGTCGCTTCTGTGTAATCATGTTAATTATAAATATGTCATCCATGTCATGTCTGAACCCGTTGTACATAAATAAATTAAAGTAATAAAAATTCTTTAGTCAACCATCTAAGAAGAATGAACAAGGAACCACTACCCAAACAGATATTCGACTATAAGCCACAAAGGAGAAGAGATATCGATTTGCTATTGCCAAAAAATTCGAAATATATATTTCATATGCCTTCAAATATCTTAAACACATGTTATTTTAATCAAAATGGTTGAGCAATTTTTGAGAAAATCAAAATTTAAAAAAATTCCACGTAAAGTATAGTTTAGGGTGGAATAATACACGTATAACTCGTGTCGCATCCCTGAAGCATATTAAACTTAAATATCAAATTTGGTTTTTAACCCACTTTGAGTTATGCTGTTCACAGACAGACACACACGGACCCTTTTATAAAAGTGCATTTTTTATTCAGGGAATTCTATTGTTTCCTTATAGGTGCAATGGGGATAAAAGGAACATCTCCAAAATAGTTATCGCCAAAAAAAAAGTATTCGTTGTAAATCATACTTTACTTAAATCAAAATTGTTAGAACTTTTTGGGCGTTAAAGCTTTCGAAAAATGTTTCGTGTAAACCGAAACACAGACACACACACACACACACATACACATACACACACGCGCATTCGGTGTAACCGGTTTTTCCTACCGGTTTTCACAGGTCACGAAAGGAAGGGAAGTAGGGCAATGGTTTGAGACCTTGGGAGTACTGTTCTCTCCATCACTAGCAGGTTAAAATGGACAACTTTAAAGCTGAACTATTCTACTGAGTTTAAGAACTCCGCTATTACTTAACAGAGCCACCAGTAGTTCTATTTTAATGAATATTACATCGTTGTGAACGTTAGTCCCTTTGGAATATTTTTCAGCATCAAACGCACCCTTTGCATATTACCAAAGCGAATGCTATAAAACTCTACAAGTTCGCCAAACGCCTCTGTGTCTGAACTGTATCAAATAGAGTGGAGTTAGAGAAGCGGCACCCAAGTAAAAATAAATGGGAATGTGGAATATTAAATTCCTATGCGATTTCAATGGATATGAATTATTTACAACAAATCTCCGATATAGCGGGCTGACTGACCAAAAGCTAGGCGTGCGAAATGTTTGTGTGTGTATCTGCTCACGCAAGCACACAAAGAGATTACGTCATTAAACTGGACCTGGAAATCCCAGGGGGCCATGGAGAGCGTTATTCGTTTGTTAGTTGGGACTCATTATCGGAAGGGTAATGGTTTTGAAATTGTTATTAGTGTATGATTTGTAACATATGCTAGGTTTTCGAAATGTTGTGAAGTACGATGTGCATATTCATGTTATTGCAATGCACATTGGTTTCGTTCTATCGCATAATTCAAGGATTTACTGAGAAGTTCTTGTGCATTGTGAGTAAGCAAATGCTCCTGTCTTAATTCTACAAAGGGGCTAAGGCGTTTGTATTTTGTTTTCCACAGTAAGGGTACTGCTGCTTTAAAACCTAAAGTTATAAAATATTAACATATTGCTGTCTTACTCCCACAGTAAGAAATGGAAAGCTTAGATATGAGGTAAACATACCCAAAGAAAACACGCAACCCAAAGTCCTGAAAAACGTGAAAGAATTTTTAATTTGTCTACAAGGCACTTACGTTAAGTATAGGAGGCATTGTATTCTACCCAAAAATATGATAGAAATATTTCACCGGAAATTTACGTTTTGATAAAAAGAGACATTTTCAGAAAAGTATCTGTGTGCTTGTAATTTTGAGCAACACAGCTCAAAAAAGAAAAGTTGGTTAAAATATCAAACATGGTGTTTATGTTCAGCATATTTCATTGATTTTAACGTATATAAATTATTTATTACAATTATTTATCATATTTATTTATACAGTAATACGCCTGATACATTCATAACACATTTTATTTGTATGAAATTTTCTTAAACTTGGGTGAGGAGTATTAATAAAATTTTTGTTTTAGTACCTTTGGAAGACTCAGAATTCAAAATGGTACTCGACTGACAAAGTCAAATTCAGGAGTTATTCTGTTCACATACTTAATTATACATATATACAGACGCACGCGCGAAGATTTTTTTCTGAAGAAGCTCTTTTTTAAATTCATTATTAAAACACGTAGCTCCTTAACCATCGCGACTAATCGCTTCAGCTAAGTGCCTCTGTCAAACAAAACCGTTTTAGAAATTATCGGAAGAACGGTAATGACCTGCCAATTAAGGTTTAAGCACATCGGTTTTTTCTTAGTGGTGAATTTCATCAAGGACGCTCAAAAACTCCTGGTGCCTCAACAGTTAACGTGACAAAACTTTGTTGTGAACGGATTCCACATAAACTGCCACTCGATAACAAAATAGCAGTGGAAAAATTACAAGGCGGCAGATCACATTTGGTTTGCAATATCTTTACTGGTTGTTATGATTCTAAAAAGAAAGACAATTTCCTCAACGTACGTCTTGAGCAGAACCAAAGCCTACAGAAGTCCGACAAACTCACGGTACCGGCAAGAAGATTTGTTACATAAATATTTATTTACCCCAAACTGAGTATGTGGATTCAGAATAGATCCTCCACTTTACAGCCCTAACCTAGATTCTTGTAATTCCTCTTTGTTTCTAAAAATCCGTGTCATCGTTGATTTAAGGCTTGATTTCACTGAATACAAATATGTATTAATGTTAAAATGGAATGTTCTGAACAGCAATCAAACATTTTGCATTTTTAAAGCTAATTCTTATTTAGTTTTCCAACCTATTTTGGTGTCGCCCTTGTGGAATGATACAGTAAGGTGAAATAGACATAAGAATTACATACCGTTCTGGCAACAATGTTGGTGTTACGTAAAACTATACACTGAGCTGCAACGTAATAAAACTTCACTTACCTGTAACAAAAGAAAGAACATGCATTAGTTACAATATCAGGGTATTAAAATCCTTAGAGATATCTGGGCTCTAGTGGCTCTAGTGGCCTCTAGTATAATGACAAAAACTGCAAGATAAGGCTGCACAAAGAGATAACATTAATTCACAATCTGCAGTTTAGAACAATAACGTCATCTGGGGGAAACAGGCGGTTAGATGTTTTCCCTTTCCTAGGCATTCTACGCTTGTGACGTAATAGATATGGACACAGGAAGGAATGCTGGAAGGACTCTGGGTGGAATTTGACTTTATTATGCTGTAAAACTCAAACGGGTACAGACGTATCCCATTAGCGAATACCAGTCACCTTTACCCTGCAGACCCGCGCCACTAAGCCAGAGCGAGTGAGGAAAATGATCCACGATGTCACTTTTGGCACTTCTGAACTACAATCAGAATCAGAAACAAAAATATAACTACAGAGTTATGGCCATGCTTACAATACTGTATGACTGCGAAATTGGATTGCATGAAAAAGCAGTAAGTTAGAACTAACAAAACAGAAATGAAATTCCTTAAGCGAGTAAAGGCTTCCAGTAAACCCGACAGGATAAAAAATGAAGAAATAAGGGAGGAATTAAAATTATAACCTTTACAGGACAAAGTAACGAGTTATGGATAAAAGCTTTGAGCACATGAACGATTTTTAGAAAAAGGTCCGTGTGTGTGTGTGTGTGTGTGTGTGTGTGTGTGTGTGTGTCGGTTTGTGTGTGTGTGTGTGTGTGTGTGTGTGTGTGTGTGTGTGTGTGTGTGTGTGTGTGTGTGTGTGTCAGCCTGTGGCCAGTATAACTCAAAAACGAAAAGTTGATTAAAAATCAAACATGGTATTTCATTTAATGTATTTCAAGGAAATTGCTCCACCCTAAACTACCATTTACACGGAATTTTTTTTTAAGATTTTGATTTACTTGAAAATGGTACTAACGACATACGTTTAAGATATTTGTACGGCAAATGAAATGCATATTTTGAATTTCTTGGCTATAACCTTTGTAGTCCTGTTTACTCTGGATGACTTGAATAACTCGTAAACCGTAAGATATAGCCCAAATCTTACTATACAAAATATAGATCTTGTTAAAACACAGAATTTATGTCCAAATAATCTTTGCTAAAGGGTGAACTATTTCAGAGATATTCCTTGCGAGCTTCGAAAAACTTAAAAGTTTCGTGAAAGGAACATTGTTGTTCATTTTTATGTTAAATGTGCAAAGAGCTTTAAAAGATTTGACTGTCGCTCAAAGCCTACTGTATTCTAATATTTACCTTGCACCTACAAGAAGATAATTTCTGCAAATGTTTACCTCAACTAACACGAAGATGTAGGAATAACAGCTTCTAAGAATGGTTAGTGCAAGAGAAGAGAAAGTAATGTGAGTGTAACACATCAGATTTTTAACCTTTAATGCTCAATTTTTTAACATCCAATAATACAAACTTTTTGCTGTTCCAGAATTAAATCTTTGGTTTCTTTTCCATATAAAATATTTTTTTAAATTTATTTTCCTTGGTACTATGTGTTATATATGCATATAATGAATGTGTTGCCTGATTTATTGGACACGTAGCTTGTGTAAGGATCTGAGGAGAGTAATTCTTTATACTGTAAAATTTCTACCCTCATCTGTAGCGATCTTTTGAGCTTGTGTCATTAAGTCTTAGCGGCTACGAATACTGTTGATTCCCCGCAACTGGAGAAAGCAGTGAGGAGCGGGCTAGCACTTATGACTTTGGTTAACCATTGTCCTAAACAAAGAGGTTCTTAACATTCTGTTACGTAATGCCACTCTCTGCAGTCAGTTAGCAGATGACAATGCAAATACTGTCAGAGACTAAGGTACTTTGTGCAGATATTACTTGCTTATTCATGAGGATCTCTAATTAACGGAACTTGTGGGCATGAGGAGGGAGAGGGTTAGAGGGTGAAAATGAGAGGCAAAGTGGTTATAGGGTGTATCGCATACAATGTGGGCTTTTTGTGTGTCCCCACAGCCAGCGAATTTTGGGCGTTAAGGTTATGTCCAAACACTGCTTGTTATTTGCCTATGCGTTCTGACTGGTGGCAGAGGTGGATAAACAATACAAAGAAATGGAAGCAGAATAAAACATTGGAACTACTACATATGCTATACATTTTGCAACGCTACTTCTTTCTCTATTAAATGTTTTTCTAATTTTCTCTGTTTCACTTTAGGTATTTGTAGTGCGTGCTGCGTATGCCCAGCTCAAGTTCTTCAACTATACATTTCAAAATCAGGAAGGTTAGCTCTGTAGGAGGGTAACAAAAATGTCTTCTATCAGACAAGTGTTTTTTGATATGCTGATAATACAAAATCTGTAATATCACCACATAATTTTTATCAATTGACTTTTAGAGTGAGGTCGATAAATGAAATTCTAAAAACCAAATTATATGTTAGGGACACATACAGCCTGCCACAATTTTGTTTACAGATCTTGCAATTTTAGAACACAAAATATTTAATGTTAAACACTATGAGTAGAGCATTTTTTAACTCAGTGAAATTAAAGCTCTAAAAGTTTGTGCACAGAAAAAAGTTGTGTATTGAAAGAATAATTATTCCACTTAGAATGCATAATTTTCAAATTTCAAAAATGTAATAACTTAAATATAAAAATTGCAGTTTCTGAGAAAAGCATTCCCAAAATTGTAAAATTTCAACTTGTACAAAAATTCAGCGTTAACTAATTTGTCTTTTGGCTAACTCATCAAAATTTAAAGTGTTCTTTCCCAATAATCCCCTTTTTCCAAAAGATCTTATTCCCACTGTTCTTCTTCATGCTCCATTTTTTTCTATTCTAGCCTCTCTGGTCAATTCTTGAAGAGAGTTTTATTAAATTATGACGTTATAGAAAATTTAATATCAGTATTTAAAAAGGGGCGTGATCCAAAGACACACAATTTGGATTTTTAAAAGACACCAAATAACAAATCTGATGTGTTGCACTCACATGACTTTCTCTACTCTTGCAATAACGATTCTTATAAACTCTTATTCCTATACCTTCTTTGTGTTCATTTGTACAAATTATCTTATTGCTTATTTCCTTGTAGGTGCAAGGGGAATATTAGAATACAGTAGGCTTTGAGTGATAGTCAAGTCTTTTAAAGCTTTGAGATACCGTTCTCTTTGCACACTTAACATGTGAGAAAAATGAAGAACAATGTTGTATTTCACGAAAGTTTTGTTATCCGAAACTGATACAAATAACAAGGGGTATCTCCGAAATGGTTTACTCTACAAAAAAATGTATTGACACATAAATTGTGTATTTTAGGAAGATCTACATTTTTTGTATAATATGAGTTGGTCTATCTCTTAACGGTTTACCAGTTATGAAAAAGTCGTCCAGAGTAAATACGACTACAGGGACTATAGCCAGAAAGTTCAAGATATACATTTCATTTGTCATAAAAATATCTCAAACATATGACATTTTAATCGTTAGAACCATTTTCAATAAAATCAAAATTTTCGAAAAATTTTCCATGTAAAGGGTAGTTTAGGGTGGGGCTATTTTCTTCAAAATCTTCGTGTCACATGCTTGAACGACATTAAACTTAAATACCAACTTTGGTTTTTAAGCAGCTTTTCGTTTTTGAGTTATGCTGTCTACAGACTGACACACACACACGCACGGACGCACGCACACACACACAACCTTTTTTATTGAAGCGGTCTCAAAACATATTTCCGGTGAAATCTCGACATCGAATATTTGGATGGAATACAATACTTCCCCTACTTACCAGTAGAGAAAGTAAAAATCGATTGCCAGTTCACATCGTGTGATAGGATATTTTCGAAATGCCTACATTAAATTTGATATGGATATGTGTTCAAGTTTCGACATTGCATATCGACGCATTATCATTATGCATTTATCTAAACGTGTCACTCTTTCATTTATTTATACTCTTTTTCAAAGAGTTAGTAACAACAATAATTGCAATTAGCGCGAGTGCACCGCGATACAATTATCCAAAGTTTTGACACGTTAATTATAGCTAATAATCTCATTAAAATAATTGCAATATAATATTTAATTACCTCATTATTTCTTTCGTCGCTTTCAGGCATGTTTCTTGTAATTTAATATTTAGAATAATTGCAGTTGACAGCTCTTCAAATGTTATAAGGCTGTGGTTTTATAGCCATATGTAAAGTCCCATTGTTATGGCGTATCTATGTGTTAGATCCTGAGTTCGGTTCCCGAAATGTTCCCTTCCTCCGCAGTGTCTGAAATATGCGGTGTTTCATCATAAAGAGTAAAACAAATGCTAAGATTTCAATTAGTAAAAACACTGTCATATGTTTTTGAAGAAAAAGTCCTCGATATGACTTAGAAGTTGAGACTATGCAAATGAAGTAATTAACATTATTGGTTATATGAAACACGCCACATCACTTGCATTAGGTGTAGACTATAGATTTTAGGTTAAAACCTATTTTCTTCTTGACAGATATCTACGAAGATATGTTTTATTTGTTTTATCCTTATTCGTGACTATTAAATCCAGTGTTATAGCATTTAAAAGTGCCTATTTACATCATTTTGTACTATATTATTCATAGTTTCAGTAAGCTATTAATACAATGTTTGAATTGCTTTGACATTGATTTTCAAAATAGTTTTAGAGCCTATTTTACAACCTATAGAGCCTAAACAGTGTCCTAAGTACCTGATTGAGGCACCTAAAACTTAGTGGTATAATTATGTGTATCAGATGCAGGTGACCCTGATATTTTGTTCCGCCATTTTGTTTTCGCTAATTTTGAAAGCAAATCTATTACGTCGCCAGCACACATATATCACAAGTGTTATGTGAGTGTGTCTGCGCACATGTGTGTGTGTGTGTGTGTGTGTGTGTGTGTGTGTGTGTGTGTGTGTGTGTGTGTGCGCGCGCGCGTATGTATCACTGGATTGTTTCCAGAAAAAGCAAAGACATCAACCTCCCGTTTTCCCTCTTTTCCTTTATCAAGCCACCATACCCTGGGACAGTTAACTCCAGAAGATGGCAAAAAACATACAAAATGTGCCGAAGATTAATTTTGGCGCTGTTTGTACAAGAAGAAAGAGTCACATGAGTGCAATGCATCAGACGCTTCGCTCATATTTAGCTAAACGACATTCTCAAAGTTAAACATACGAATTTTACTCAAGCTCCCAAATAAAACCTGATGCGGGAGGAAAAAAAATCATATTCTGCCTTCCCGTTTTACCTCGGCTATCTGTGAAATGATGCTCTGTCGTCGAATAACAACCGCACTGGCCTCTTGCTGGCCCTATATAAATCAAGCATCGACGGCAGTTTCCAGTTAAATTTGTTGTTTTAATAGAAATTGTCACTCGTAAATATTACAGCACATAGGTGTGAGATAGCCGTGCCGATGCATTTGATAAGTGACCAGAGATAAAAGGAATCGAATCCATGCCTGCTGAATCTGTTTGTGATACATATAAAGCAAAATTCTCTAAGCAAGCATGAAAGCATTTAATTTAGTCTAATCTGGCTTTATCATAAACATACATGTCATTATTATCACCATGAATATTGAATTAACAAACGACTGACGATAATAATTTGGTGTAAAACTGTAATAATTAGGTTTAATCAATTGAAATGCGAATTAATACGGTTATTTTACTTTTGCTATGCTTTTGATGTTGAACTATGAGACAACTAACTCATAAAACTCCAGCAAGAATGTAGTAGTGGCCGCGGCGGTGGCGGCGGCGGCAGCGGCAGTGGTATTGGTGGCGGCAGCGGTGGTAGTAGTTGTGTGAAGTATACCATAAATACGAGTACTTACAGATAATTTTATGTATCGTAAAACCGCAAGGGATATGTACTATTAGTATTATAGTTACTTTTTTTTTTTTTTAATTAACGTCCTCCAACATTGTGTCATATCGGACGAATGAATGAAATGAAATGGGTGAAATGATGCTCAAATGAGCCCGAGGTCCATGGAGCTTTAAGTTACCCGATATTCGTCTTCTCAGGGTAGGGAAAACCTCGGAAAAAAAAAAAAAAAAAAAACCTTACCCGGATAACTTACCCTAAGCGAGATTCGAACTCGCGACCTCTTGAACGTGAGGCAGACACGCTAACCATCACGCTACAGAGGCGGGCATATTATAGTTATGATGTTATATCCCGAACTCTAAAAAGCATTACTAATTTTTGTGGGAAAAATATCGGGGCAATTTAGACATAAAATATACATAGAATACTAGATCCTATAGCTTTTCTACATAACTTTTGCTTCAATGAAATAGAGAAATCATGAAGACACTACAGTGAAATTTGGCATAAATCACCCAAAAAATTATAATTTATTCCAGGACTTTAAAAGCGGTTACTGGCCATAAATTTAAGATGCGCTTGTATGAAGGTTGAAAACCCAGAAAAGACAAACGTTTTCAGTGTTGAAATGTAAGGTTTCTAGAAATTTGTATGAGCATAACCATATTTTCAAAATGTTCATACGATGAAGTTTTCATCCAATTCTGAAATTTGGCACATAAATTCCCATCACACAAGAAATAAAATGTGTCATGTGACTTTTTGTTTCGAATGTTTTTGAGTAATTGTTTTTAAAGTTACATACAAATTTTAAAGATACCAGAAATTTGAAAGATGTGACAGATTTGGGTGTCATAATCATGTAAACGACAAAGAATTTTAAAACAAAATTTTCCTTTAAAACGGTATCGTTATATCATTCGGCATAGAATAGTAAAATGCAGCTTTGAAATGAATTAAGTGGGAAACTAATACACATATCAGACTGAAATTTAAAATCACCTAAATATAGAGCCCGTTAAGGGTATAAGTGCACGTGTTTGCAGTGGTAATCGAGGACACCAGTATTTGCTGGTAATAATAAACGGATAATCTATCTTACAGGCGTTGTTCATTTAGAGGCATAAGTGCGACCATATAGAAAAACATCCGGAGTAAGCTATGTGGTTGGTTTTGTTAGTAAAATCTTAGATGAAGAGAAAAATAAACTAATATATACACAAGTGGATACATATTAATGTAATATTTATCAATGTTAGTAGAAGAACTCATCAAAATATGTGCTCTTCTAGTTCAAACACTTTGTAGTGAAAATAAATTGCTAGATAAATTTTCTAGAAGCTTTATTACCGTTCATAACCAATTCTTGAGTATAACCTTACCCGACACTGAGACAAAACATTCCTTGCAAACAAATTGTGCTGTTGGTATTTAGTATGAAAAATATAGCACACAATCTGCAGTGCGACAGAAAGGAACAACGTGCATGAAACACTAGAGGTGAACTGATCTGTTATTAATGTCGTTAATGGCGACGGGGTAAATAAAATATAATTGCATAAACAGCATGCATATAGCGATTAAACTCTGTTTACAAGCAAATTATACGGTCATGGAACGAAACTGATATTGTAATATGCGGTGCTCTGGTTTATGAGGGCAGCTATTTTTGATAGACAAATATTTCCTGGCTAAATACATATACGTCCAAGGAGGGTTATTCAATCTTCATTAATTCACAGAGATAGCAGCGGTTTCAATTTTGGTTATAAACTGCTCACCAACATATTAAGGGCTCAAACCCGTGACTATAAAAATAACCGCGCCATAAACTGGCTTGATAATTATAAGAACTGTGTGCATTTGTTGTCTGTTTGTTAGATTTTCTCTATGTATAAGTCAAATGCCAGTAAATACGCAATGGTAAGGAAATACCTAAACCTCTGATATTAATTATGTTAAAATATTTCAAATTAAAGCACTGTATCACATAATAATGCTCAGTTTTATCCATGCTTAGAAATTCGCTGCGGGCGTTCATTATTGATGGCTGCCAAACAAATGCTAAACAACGCAGCGTCGTCAGACTTCAAATTTAAGCATCATACCTTCTACAGTCATTTGTTTCAAACAACCGCTATCTGTACGTTAGATCGGGTACTTCTGGGACAGCCCTCGTACCTAGTTCTAGGACTCAATTTCATGATTGACTTACTCCTCCCTTTTACTTCGCTCCTGAGCCTCAAACTCGCCTGTGTTCATAGGTTAATGTTCCAAAGCCAGACTTCACAGCCAAACCTATACTTGACCGATTCATCCAGCGGCTGGTGTTTATACTCGTTGCGAATGATGCCTTCCAGCCACTCAGGTGAAATGTTTTATGTTATACACTCCTTTTATTACTCAACTGACCTTTGTTCGTAGGCTAACGCCTGTGTATATGACAAACTCAAACAAGCGACTGGCTCACCTACCATTGCGTTTCCGTCCAAACATTTCGACACGGAGAAATCATAGCCTGGGGTGTTACATAAAATCAACAATGGTCATTAAATTTCACAAGATGGCGGCCAGTACTTCACTCTGAGAAGTCTAATGGACCGTTCGTGTTTGTTATTTCAAAACTGTACTTTGTAATGCTGCGGTAATTTCATAATTCATTTAGCGTCGAGCCTGGCTCAGTTTGTATACGGGGAGGGAGTTAGGGGAATGGGCAAAACTGGCTTAACTAAACGCGTTAAATTTAAACCCTGTTAGTGTCGCACAGTTATACCGTAAAACACACAAGGCAGGTATCATAGAGCTCCAGGGCTGCCAACACTGGCTTTGGTTCAAACATGCAACTGTTATTCTTGTAGGCTTGCCGGAAACCTACAACATGTTTTATGTTTGCAGAAAGGATAAACAGATTGCAGTAATTTTATGGAGGAATTTAAAAAGTACTGATAGTTTTCGAAATCATTTCTTTTCACGAGAAAAGCGAGATGAATTACTGTGCTTTCCACGAGTAGTTGATAACATTTTTTGAAAGCACAACGGAGTCCTATAGTATACACAGAGAAAGCAACATTCCCACACTGCCTAATCAAAATTGCAGCTGGTATATTGGATCAGAACTAAATCAAAGTAAAAAACGCGTAGGATTGCCATAAGCAACTTGCGCCGCTGTTTTATGAGAACTTATCTTTTACTTGTGAGCATAATATTAGTCAATTTAGAGCTAATACTTCAAGAATAACTAATGTGCTAATTATTAAATGTAATAATAATTTTAGTTACAGCCTTCCTAGGTGTATCCTATAGAATTGGGTTGAAAACAGAACTGTTAAACGTTGCAATTTATCTGAAAGTTTGATATGGTCAATATAATAGGCTGTACTAAAGCCAACAATAAGTTTTGACGCGATACAGAGACATTTTTAAAGGTGGCGAGTGACCTTATTAGGATCTGCGCAGTGACGTTATGGGAATTGATGGTGGGGGTAATGTTTGCTTCCTTGAAACAAACAAGACACTGCTGATAATACGAGCGGTCACTAACACCACGGAGTATAGAGTCGGCAGGTAGCGTTAGGGTTATACTGCCTTCCACTCTACTTGTTTACAAGAGCACTGCAAGGTCTCTGGCGCTTCCACTTCCGGATGCACGGTAACTTGATGGATTTCTTACTAAAACCCCGCGCTCTGGCAGTCACTGTTCCCGATGTTCATTGTCAGAGAGATACTAACCTAACACTTCTGTGGTGTTATAAATACAGAAGTGAACTCGACCATCTGCGATCTTGGTAACCACAAGGTTTAGAAAAATATATCTAATAAATACTATAAAATGAAGTTGTATGTAAACTAGCAGGAAACACTGAATAATATGTGGAGAAGAATTATAAAACCGGTCTGGAAATCTCCTGCGTTCTTGATCCACAACAGCGCTTGTTCTGTGGTTTCATAAAATATTATACAAATAGGAAATAGAGGAATTTAGAAGGTGAGAAAGCGGAAAGGTTAAGAAAGTAAATATGACAATGGAGCAAATGAAAGAAACAGAGCCAGGAGTAAGGCTGCATTTATAATTGTTGAATTTATAATTGTTTAGAATTGTTTGTTGGCATAACATTGTATTGAATATGCTTCAAGAGAACAACAATACGTAGAGTCCGCTTAGAAGGACACTGTATCTATAGGCGATGTGCGATTGTTTGTGCAGGTGGCCTTAATCAGAAGAAAACATCTTTTGGCTTATCCTGCAGCTCAAGTTGCCGTGGAAGAAAATAAAAGAAGCTTAGGATGCGCGGGGGTTCACCGTTGTTGTCTGAGACAATGTGGAGTGTCAATACTGCCCCTTGGGACGTGCACAGTATACAAGCAGCAAGAACACCTGTTGCCCGGAGTCTACATTAGTTGTAACAAGTCATCAAAAGCAAAGTTTGTCTCACCAGATCTATGGATATCTCAGGAAGGTTATATTTGTGCATGTTTAGGGGTAGATGTCAGTCTTTCATCTGTCCATTGTGCTCTTATTAGTGAAAATACCCTTTCAACATTAGCATTGTGTTGCTTTGCCTCCACAGAGTACCAACCTTTTGCCTCTTGTTTTGTTCTCCTAATGAATGCCCTTGTAGCTATGTTGCCATAACGAATTGGCTAATTACCAATTATTCATTTCTATTTTCGCAGTTATCACTTCACTGCTTCTTTCTGAAAATGTAGGACATTAGAGACTTTTCAAAAATTCCCTCCGAACGCAGGACAAATTGTTAAAATGTAGGGCATGTTCGGGAATTCCTGGACGTCTGGTAAGCCTAGTACAATTACCAAATTTGGCACTTTGATAGGAAAGGTCCTCCCCACAATCCTGTGGAACAGAATTTAAATATACGTTTTAGTTCAAACTGGGTCAAATTTTACTTGAATGGATTTTCAAGAATCATGTCAATGTAACAATATATTATTTTTTTATCTCAAAAAGGATGATACATATAAAAATCCTTTATCGCAGGATAATGTGTTATATATTCAAGATAACTCAAAAAGGTAGGTTTTGAGAACAGCACATTGTGTTTTAGATGGCAAAAAACATTATACAATTCAAACATATAAAAAAGCCTATACAATTACACAGATGTAAACAAGCATCAGTAATTATCACACTAAAATTAGAAAATGTATCGGAAAAAGTAGTAAACCAATTTGGGCTGGGAAGGGTTAACCTCAAAAATATTGAGAGTAAATTTCTATCTATTAATCTACGCTATTTCAGCATTATCCAACTTCAAGAAATGTAAATACTGAGAAATTAAATATAAGATCGTGAACAGAAGTGAAAAAATCTGATGTGTTGCACTCACATGACTTTCTCTACTCTTGTACTAACCATTCTTACAAACTCTTATTCCAGATCTTCTTGGTGTTAGTTAAAATAAACATTTGTACAAATTATCTTACTGCTTATTTCCTTGTAGGTACAAGGGGAATATTAGAATACAGTAGACTTTGTGCGATAGTCAAATCTTTTAAAGCTTTGAGATTCCGTTCTCTTTGCACACGTAACATATAAAAAATGAACAACGATGACCAATTTCACGAAAGTTCTAAGTTTTCTGAAACTCACACACATAACAAGGAATATCTCCGAAATGGTCCACCCTACAAGAAAATTGATTGGCACATAAATTGTGTATTTTAGCAGGATCTACATTTTTTGTATAGTATGATTTAGTCTATCTCTAACGGTTTACCAGTTATGTAAAAGTCGTCCAGAGTAAATACGACTACAGGGGCTATAGCCAGAAAATTCAAGATATACATTTCATTTGTCTTCAAAATATCTCAAACATATGACATTTTAATAAAAATCGTTAGAGCTATTTTCAAGAAAATAAACATTTTCGAAATTTTTTCCATGTGAAGGGTAGTTTAGGGTGAGGCTATTTTCTTCAAAATCTTTGTGTCACATCCTTGAAAGATATTAAACTCAAATACCAACTTTGGTTTTTAACTGACTTTCCGTTTTTGAGTTATGCTGTCCACAGACTGACAGACTGACAGATAGACACACACACACGGACCATTTTCTAAAAATGCCTTTTTTGGATTCAGGGGGCCTCAAAACATATTTCCGGTGAAATCTTGACATCGAATTTTTGGGTGGAATACAATACTTCCCCTACTTACCAGTAGGGGAAGTGAAATGGGTTCGGTTTAATATAAATAATTGAAAAACTTTTCAGACCAGTACCTCGAATACAATTATATTATAAATTCGTCAATAAAGTAGCTGGCACATATTAATTATTGAACAGGAGTATTGCTCTTGAATGTAAGATGTGGCATAGAATTGTAGAAAAGGCTAAAATTAATATCTCTTGTGGAAGAATAGAATTTAAGGAATGCGTAGAATAAGAAAGACGATACAAAAGCGTGTTAAGTTATAATGGTCAAGCTGGAGACAATGGCTATTCTCTTTAGAGAAACAAATGGAAAGAGATAGCCAAAAGAAGTGATTAATTAATCACTGTGTGACAAAAGAAGGGATTCAGCATGACATGACATGTTGGACGGAGATTTAGGAGACCGTTTTACTTGAGCTAGTGAGGAAACAGGCAGTAAAAGTAATCTGGGGCAGTTAAAACACATTTATTCGTCACGTGAATTAGTTGGGTTCCGCTGCTGCAGTATGCAGTGTTTAATTTAGAAAATACAACAATGCTGCAAAAATGCATAAATTAAAAACTAAATTTGTGCAAACTATAACAACTTTGTGCAAAAGCTTCTATAAGCTAACTCTTTAAAGAGGTTTTTAAAAGCGAAATATGTAAGGCAAAGTAACATCTTATTATATTTGAAAATTAACCTCTACAGATCCACACAATCCATATCATTTCTACACTACAGTGAACTATCAATGTCGATTTGCACATTTTTTTAAGAATTGAAGCTAAACTGGACATACAAACAAACAAATCCTGATCTTAAATGAGCATACAAATTTTTTATTGTTGGTATTTTTTAGGAACGTCAAGTTGCTCATAGAGTACTGCCCCGACGGTAAAATATTATCCATATAAAACGTAAAAAATAAAAATTTAAATTTAACAATGTTAAATATTAACTTTATAAACTTCACAATAATGGCTAATTTTAAACTAACTTTGTTATATAAATTGCTGAGATATTTTATTGCTATTGGTGGTCACAAAGTAACCCCCACCCTTGATAATATAGTTAAGAAATAAGGCTTGCTAATGATAGGGTTAGTATTCAGAACAAACGCGAGAACCTGATAGCAAAGCAAATAATGATTAGAAAATCATTCTTTACATCCTGAAAAAAAAATACTCCCGTTTAAATTATAAATATGCAGCTAATTAATTTGTTAATACAGTTCTAAATGATGACTATTGACAAGAGTGAGTGAACCACGCAGACCAGATCAGAAATGAGCTGCAATACTTAGGATAGAAAACGGTTTGTCATTTGTTTCCGTAGCAGATTGTTACGGCTTGTTGACAGTTGCGCAGTGGTTTCTGGTTGAGTTCACTATTCTATTTATAAGACCCATAGGTAACCCGGGTAGCACACATCGCAGAACAGATGTGGATTAAATGCAGTGCCACTCGCTATATAGAATTAGGGTCGTAGATGAAACGCAACGAAAGCTTGCCAACAAGAGCTGCTCGAAATTTCGGGCACTACTCAGATAAGTAGCTAGATCGAAGGCCACATGCCGCCCACTGCCTATTGCTCTCTATTCATTTACTGCGATATGCACACTTCCAGAAGTTCTTAGATACTGGAGTCCGTAATAGGGATACTGCCACCATGCGACAGGCGTAATGGTACGTTTACTAAAATAGCCTTCTGCTCATCATGCAGTATTCCAATACTCCCCTTGCACTTACAAGGAAATAAGCAATAAGATAATTTGTACAAATGTTTGTCTCAACTAACACGAAGAAGATATAGGAATAAGAGTTTGTAAGAATGGTTAGTACAAGAGTAGAGAAAGTCATCTGAGTGAAACACAGATTTTTTTATAGAAGTAGTTAACTTCACGTGTAAATGAAAACTCAGCACCAAGTTAGCAAATTTATACTATTTTTATGTTTATCATTAAATTTCCCACTGATGAATTGCAAACGAGGCAGGCAGTGAATTTGACATGACACTTCCGGTGTGGATGAAAGCAAATATGCGGTTTCAAATCTGTCCACAAACGTTCCTCCAAACCAGCACGAGAGGCATGGTGTGACTCCGGTAAAAGCATTTTTTGTACGCTTCCGATGGGACATGATCAAAGGCAAGCGGCAGTGTTTTACAGCATTTTTTTTAAATCACGGGATGTCATTTTAAACCTAGTGGGAGGTCCATATCGATCAAAGCGCTTAGAGTGCTGCCTGGTGTCAGATCTTCAAAGCAAGGCAGCTTCATTAGGATCATCTCTACTTCGTATGAACGGGAAATGTGATGCCCGATGACCGCAGGGCACTTCCCGAGTTTGGTGATTTCCTCGGCTGCCGGAAGTGCTGTAGGTTTGCATTGTGGCACGCAATCCCTCATCAGTTATCATAGTGCTGGATGTTGGATTATCCAAAATCTGAGATGCATTTCTAAGAGCTCTTCTTAACAGTTTTTCAAGGTGTAAACACTATATTTTAAAAAATAACTAAGATAGAAGCATTATGCACACGTTAGAAGGTATTGCTTCGCCCATACGTTAAACAGCGATTGTAACAAATATATCCAATACAGTTATTCTCAATAAAGAACCGTCTTGCGGAAAAAAGTGTCAGTATTTGGAGCCATTCTATCTTTATTGCAATGAATTCACAATTTAATGTTAAAAGTCATGCAAGTTTAATGTCTAAGAGAGATTTCCAACGTCCAGGGAGCGGGGTTTTAGTAAGTAAACATAGGAATAAGATTAACAGCATGGAGTATAGAGCTGGCAGGTAGCGTGAGGGCTGTACTGCCTTCCACTCTACAAGAGCAGAGCAAGGTTACCGGCGCATCCACTTCCCGTTGTAGATGTACGGTTAACTTGTAAGAATGAGAGAGATAAAAAAAAGTGGTTTGGATTAAAGGAAGGGCAACATATAGAGCAGTCCAGGGCTAATATTAGCTTCAAACTCAAGTGCCTAAAGGCTCAGATATTTATAATCGTGGTCATAATTATAAGGTCCTAGAAACAGTTTTGCTTGCTGGTAAAGCCTATCGATTTGCTTGCGAACGGACGGACGGACGAGGAACTTTATTCGTTAGGCTCCAACGAGCATTTGGGCCTCGAGTAAGAGATGACAGCAAACAGCCTGCGGACGGACACATGAAAACTAGATTGGAGCACACCAAGGGAATTTCAGCTCGAGTTATCTTACCAGAGAATCGTTAATCACCTAATAACGTAGGGAGCTGGAAAACCTGAAGAAGCGTTAGAAAATATCGCATTTCCTATTTAGTTACCCAAGAAACGTAACGGTAATGTTTAACATTTGGGTCAGATTTGGTCAGTACGGTGGATGAAGGGATCTGTTAACATCGGCGATTGCAATTTCCACTGATTGTCCAGTGGTTCTAAAGTATTTTAATTGATTGAAATATTTTTATTGTATAGAGTCTGAAAATCCCAGATATAAATTACTTGTTTAATGGTTTTCTGATGTTTTGTTCTCAATATATCTGGAGTGCTAGTGTTGGAATGAAGTTAACTTTTACATTCGTGGTTCAACCTGATCCGTGTTTCCTATCAAATATATCTTTGGATTTTATGAACGACAGAACTCCCTTTCCTTAGGATTATGAGGAAAGGAGTGCCGTGACAATCGACATTCTCAGCAGTCGGTTGTCGACCAGGGAAAACTACGAAAAACCCATATTCGAAAGGACATTAAAACCAATACCTCTTAAATGCGATTCTCTTACGTCACTAATGAGACTACCTGATTAGAGATATGAAAGTATGCTCTTCTAAGATCCAAAATCAAAGCTTTTGCAGTTTCCCAAATTTGCAGGCTCATCTATGTGCTTGCATTTTTCTCTCCTGTTGAGAGCAGCTGTGGTTTTTTGAACTGCTGGAATGAAGTCCAACTCGGAGACTCATTTGTTATTCCAAACGCCCCTCCGAACCAGCTCTGATCAACCTTTGTTTGTATTAATTTTACACGGCAATGAATGTTTCTACGTCAAACCAAATTCCTTCTCGCGGTTTTTCTCTGCAGTGTAAATAATAACGAAATGAACCGATGGCATTTAAATGGTACATGTACCCGAGCGAGAACCAAGTTCGATTACCCTCGATCTGAACCCTATGTTTGTGGTTTTACCTCTTTGGAGGCGAATGCTGGGGTTGTTTTTAACCTACATTGATTTCCTTTCATTCTTTTTCGCTCTCATTTGTGTCAATGCGAATGAAACCATATAATATTTTTAAAACTATTTTAAATGCTTTACTTGCTGATGCTGAAACTGGCCAACGTCGTTGTTATAGATTTTGACACTTCTTCAGGAAACTATCCATCACTCGCCGTAGTTCATGTCGATAAATACTGACACTTTCCTAGCAGATATTTTGTTTTAATTCTATCAGACTCTGTGGGTTTGTCTTATACACTTTATGCTTTAAGTTACGCCTGAGATAGAACTCTGAAAAACTTTCTGCAAATCGCATTTTGTGACTAAGTACAGGACAAAGTAATAAAGCACAATTCAATCGCATATTATCACGTCAGCTCAATACTACACTTTCAGAGAAGAGAAAAACAAGTCAACTGCATGACCTTGTGCGCAGCAGCTGCCTTATTGTGTTTCTGTCTGCACGGTTCGGATGTTTTTGGGTCACTCTATTATCAGCCGGTACAGTTTTGCCTGCACTACTGTAAATCTAGAGTAACGACACTCAAATTTTTGTGTACCAGGAAACAAAGAAATTAACAATGACAAACAAGTATGTTTCTTTAGATTGACGTTTGCCGGAATATTTTCATTCACTAACCAATCTTTGAATCACTGAAAATACACTCGTAACTGATCAATTCAGTTTCTGTCTTTCAGTTGGTGGATCCAGGAGTCGAGCTCATTGGTTTTCAATTGTTTTATATACAATAGAGGCAGAGTTCTTGTACACGTCACTGTGATTACAGCCTGTAAACTACGGAAAGCATTCACTTATTATCCTTTAAGCCCTATTAGAAATTATTGCCCTACTTGGAACTTTATCTCTAACATTTGCACACCCATTGTCAATAATGCCACGTTAACATCTAAATTAAGTTATTTTATGTACCGTAACTACAATTAATGGCATCGAGCTGACGATTTTCGCACCTAATAACATTTACCACCCGCAATGATACTAATACATATGTAAACATCAACAATTATACGAATGCAAACGCTTAAGCAAAATATTCCCCGACTTTATTGCCTTTCCCCGTAAACATTATGTGGATGTAACAAAAGCTATCTTAACGTGCCTAAGAACTACTTTGAAGTCATATTAAAGGTCTTCCAGAAGAAAAATAGCAGCGTTAATACAGATATTTCTAGACAAGGTTTCAAATTTAACATATTAATTGAAATTATTCAGATGCATTTAACATTCCTAGCATAAAATACCTGAATTTCAGAATGTAATCGAATGTATATCGAATGGTTTTGAAGAACAACAATTTAAAAAGATACACACTTCAGATAGGAGCTGCCTTCAGCAAACAGAAAAATTGGCCACTTCCAGATGGAATATCAGAATTAGATCTATGTAGTGCAATTTTAGCCCTTTGAACATTCTACATTATACAGCACTACGAGTGTGAAATAAAGTAATGTTTAAGTAAGAAGGAAAACTATATAAGGGTATGTTATTTTGAATAACACCTGAAAATGTGTATATATCTAATAGAAATCAACGACTTAAAGACTCTGGGGAGGGTAAACAACACTCCTTGTTGAAGCAGGAGAGATAAAAATATTCATAAATATGTTTTGTGTCCCGATATACTTCTAGAATTTGCGTTGGCTTCTTCCCGTCCATTGTCAATCAACCAGCCGGCTGGCACTGAAGGACACGCCATCCTCGTGAAGAAGCCCGGTCCAAACCTGCATCACAGTATATTGTGTACCTAAATTATGTTTCTTAACCTTAAAAATGTGCAGCCTTTGCTTTGCAGATGATGTTGACCCCATAACAGATTTGCACAAGGAAACAGAAGAAATGCTACGCGAGTTCTGCAAGTTCGGCAAACAATGAGGACTTCAAATAAACGTTGCGGAAACAAAAAGCACGAAGCAGCCAATCCAGTTCGGCCAAGCCGTATCGTTTACTGAACACACCTAGTACACAACCCTGGAAGAAATTCTGGGCTCTAAAGTTTATTTTGCTAGAAAAATCTAGAAGTATGAAAAAAATAATTCCTGGATATGTGCATATTACCAGTGCTAATAAACGGCTTGCAGACATAGTCATTAATAAAAAAAGTCTGCGTTGCACTCACTTGACCTAACCATTGTTACAAACGCCTATTCCTTTATCTTCTACGTGTAGGTACAAGGAAAATATAGGAGTATGAGAGTAAATATGAGCGATCTTATATGGCTTTGAGATTCTCTTCTCTTTGCAGGGTTAAGATATAAAAATATAAATCACTGTCTTTCATTTGATAAAAGTTCAATTTTTCGAAATCTCACACAAACAACAAGGAATATCTCCGAAATGGTTCACTCTACAAAAAATTTATTTTGACGTAATTTGTGTGTTTTAGCAAGATTTGCACTTTTTGTATAATACGATATGGAATATCCCTTACGGTTTACCAGATATGCCTATATCATCCACAGTAAACTGGACTATAGCGAGAAAATTGAAAACGTACGTTTAATTGGTCATAAAAATATATTATACATATAACATTTTAATAAAAATCGTTCGAGCCATTTTTGAGAAAATAAAACTTTTTCGTGTTCAGCTTAGCTTAGGAGGAATTTTCTTCAGGATATTCTTGCTGAATCCTTAAAAGATATTAAATTTAAAGACTAACTTTGGTTTTGAATCGACTTTTCGTTTTCGAGTTATGCTGGACGCACACGCATACGCACACGCACACACATACACACACACGCACACACACACACACACACACACACGGTTTTTTCTGTGTACCTCAGTTACACAAATCTTTCATGCAAACAATGATTATGCCACTATGGACAGGAAAGTAAAGGAAAAATGATGTGAACAATTACGTTTATTTACAGGGCTGGCTATTCTTAAACATCGATTATGAAAAATACTCTGAATAATTACAATATTAATGGCCAAGAAATGGCTTAGGCATTACTGCAATGGACGACTGAAGAGATAAGACTGTCACATTTACATTTAACGCCAGAACATAGGTAGAAACAAGCTTTTAAAACCTTAATGATCATAGAAGTAGTCAATTTTTGTTGGCTGTTAAATTTGAATTAAAGAAAAGTTACAAATGAAGTTGAATAAAACCATATTTCCTTTCACATATTAACGCCCCATTTCGTACTCCTGGTTACCGATGAGGCTTTTAAACTGACGCTTTCAATTTGCTGATATTTTACGCAAGTACCACAGTGAAGTTCTCTTCTCTCGGCTGTTACACACGCAAGCGGGGTGCATGGAAGAGGGGATTTGGTTTGAAGTTTTTCACCCCCCCCCCCCTTCTCGTGTCCACACACACATACACACATTGGGTGCGAAGCACACGTACGTCGCTTTTAATCCCAAAGAACATTCGGAAGGGAATCCAGTATTTAGTTTTTGTGTCCATATTTATTTTATGAACATAATCCACCAGCAAACGGATGTTATTTGTGGTATCTCACACTGCTACATTTTTGTTTGCATTATCAACTGTTTTTACAAACAAAAATACATATGAAACGTGGCTGACAAATCTGCGAGGAAACAGCTGTGCCAGTTTGAGCAAGCTGTAGCATTTACACTTCCTGAGTCAGTTAATCTTCTTTGTCAATATGGAACTAACAACCAACTAAAACACAACTAATTACAGATTTAGCTGTCAACGCAGGTTGGAATTTTTTTGAGCTGGCTGCTCTCAAAGTACACATCACTAAAAGTGAGAACATGCCCACCTTTTAGTTTCTCTACTGCTTATTTACAGAACGTAGAGGAAGTGTATTCCAACTAAAAATATGGAAATTTCACTCACAGTGCACGTTTTACGACTAACTGAATAAAACAACCAGAAGTGATAAATTTGCAAGACTTGTTTTATCATTAACACAATATACAATTTATTGTGACATTGCAACCCACAGCTGTTCTGTCCTCTCATGATCTTGACTCACACTTCACTTTCTGCTTTCCCTGCCTCTCAAACAACTGCTTCGACGATTCACTCAGTAAACGTTATCTCAAAACTCAACACGGAAAGAACTAACCAAATAAATTCTGAAAAAGTGCTCCAAAACTAGATCGTTCACTCGTATTTATCTCGGAAAGTGCCGGCGAATTATCTGCAAAACACACCTTTTCTCGGAAATTCTTGTAAATGAGCCCGGTGCGTGAACAGCTTATAGAATTGTCGTCTTTGTTTTGATTGTTGCACTAGCATCGGGGAGAATGTGGTGTTAACGAATGTGTTATAATGAACTCTTTAAGCTCATCTGAACAATATTACGACTAGACTTTCAACGTATCAAACGGGACTTAAATCTTTTAAAAAACATTCGGTCCTATGCTACCAATATTTGTGCATTAGGTGTGATATATTTAGGAGAAATACTGGATTTATTGATGACATAAGCTTCAAAGCTGCACAAACTGCAAACGTTTTCTCATCAGAGACATCTATGTGGTGTCTTTTAAATTACGTTCTCTTTGCATGCACAGAAGGGAAAAATACTAATAATGACTTCCAATATGAGAGAAATATAAGTATTTGAAAATCCAAGCCAATAACTATGACATATTGTAAGCGAATACGTTCATAAAAATTTACAAACTGCTGTTTTAACAACTATATTTCTAATACATTAAAATTTCGCCTGTGTCTTACGGTTTATTGGTTATGCAAAAATCACCCAGAATGAAGAAAGCTTCTGAGGCTGTTCTGAGAAAATTCGAAATGCACATTTAATTTGCTGTAAGAGTGTCTTAAACATATGTAATCGAAATTGTTGAAGACTTTTTAAGAAAATACAAGTTTCTGAAACATTTTCTGTGTAAAGATTAGTTTAAGTTGTGGGATTTTCTTATATATATATATATATATATATATATATATATATATATATATATATATATAAGTGCTTTTAAGCACTTTAAAAAACTATCGGCCTGGACAGGGTTTGAGTACACGTACTTGGAATCATAGGGCAGTTCGTTAACACCTGAGCCATTCAGAACGATGGAATAGACCTGATATACATTTGGTGGGTGTAATACAGAATGTACTCTATATTCTTCTTTATGTGACATGCAAAGAACAAATTACTGTGCCAGTATTGAGCCAAGGCATCAGTCTTGTAGAAGCTGCAAATGTCAGTCAAATCTTCGTAAATATTTCTCTCTTCTAGTTGCATCGAATGGTGACAAATTGCTTGCAATCTGAAAGACATGGCGCGTTTGTTTCTACTTTGTGTGGAATGGTTAAACCCGAACCCTCTTTTTCTTCCCATAAATCATTTCGTAACGTTACAGGGGATAAAGCTCGTCTCTTTATTATCCTTTCTGAGAAGAAATCAATGTTCCAATCCATTCCTTTGGAGGGTATGTGGAGGGATAAAAATGGCACGTATTCAACCACAGGATCGCAGGTTGAACACTTCCCATTTGTTCCCTCTTTCCCGTCCATTTAGATCCGCTTTCTTAAGACGTTAAAATATTTCTTTATTTACAGCGTGCCAGGGCATTCAGTGGCATATCCTATAGAACCGGGCGGCCCTTTTGAGAGACATCTATTGTGGTTTTATTGACCATATTTGTTTGGGGTGTTATGTAATTTGAACGGATGAGGCCTTAGCCTTACAAATGGCCCCATTTGATATCACTCTTGCTGCCCTTGAGGGTGGAGCCCACTTGGAGATTTATTTTTGGGAACGGCTGCTCTCTTGTATGCTCCTTTTTATTTTGTTGCAAAAGGGATACAATGAGATTATGTAGGATAAATAGGATAGACCAGATTCACAGAAAGGGCTTAGCTCGTCGACCAGCAAACTATCTTTTTGGATATATCACTGACGGAAAGGAGGGGTGAGATGAGAAGACACGAGGGGTGATCTTCAAGAGAGGCGATAGCAGAGGGCAGGGTCCCTAAAATTACAGATATGAGCCCCCCGGTGATGGCTTGTACTCGACACCTCCCCCTACGGACTCTAGGTCCTCTGACACCCCGCGATTCGGAGACCTGCCCGATCCGGAGGACGAGGATTTACAGAGAGCATGCACGCCAAAACTCCTGCCGACACCTAGAACCCTAAATGACCAAGCAGATGAAAGGTGAAATGTAGTGAGATGAAATGGATGAGACAGCAAATTCGGGGGAGGTAAATATCCCTCCCAACATTCGCCTAGGGGCTCGGGGAAAGCCCGAAAAAAAACCATAGGCCAGGAAATTCGACTAAGGTAATCGAACCTACAACTTCTCAAATGCTCGCATCATAACTTACCACGGAACCATATCGCTCGGTTTATATATGATATTGTAACAAAGCTGCAAAATAAATAATATTGTTACTTTTCGAACAAATGTGCAATTTTCTTCTCGTTGCTAACACAATTTATAATCTTCTCTGTTATTGGAATTCATAATAGTACTTCTGATAACCTTTCTCAGACTTTCAATTTTTTGCCACTTTCACTGTCTCTTACTATTAGGGTATAATCACTCGACGACACATACATACTCGCTGACAGGCTGGCCGACTTACTCTTAACTAAAAATAACTGTACACACGCGACTTAAACCCTACTCAAACTGACACCAAACTGCTCTTCTGCCTGTCCTATTTATACTGCAGTTGATCCATGGGCAAGTGTGCACTGACTCAGCAGAGAAGCTTCCAGACGTAGGTGTTATTGTGTTCGATAATATACACACAGTCGCTAGTTGCTCTATAGCCTCGAACCTCCTTTATGTTTTACTGCCATTTCACACACAACTGGTTGGCGTATCCAAGGTCAACACGCCTCCTCCCGTCCGTATATTGTTGAACGGAGCAGTGTCACACTATTATGCGCAGACATTTCATATAGTCTACTTCATTTTAATCACTTCAGTGTGCATATTTGACCACACGTATCTCCATCCTGCAGACTGCTCCAAAGAGAGCTGTAAATCTTTCTTTCTTAAAGAAGTAAATATTTCCTCTTTTAAGGAGAAGTGTAAAAGACGCCACTGTCTCGTCGAATAGCATTGAATGTATAGACCAGGTCTCACGTCACCCAAGACTTGACACCGAACTCATCGCAAACGTTACACCATTATCGCAAAGCGTACAGTAGAGTACATGGAATTAAGTCGATATATGCAAAAAAGGTTTATGTTGGTAAATTGAACCTGGGCCGCTTAGGTGGTAGGCAAACGCTCTAAACGCTCAGCTACGGCGCGGCTACGTAAAATCTTACTACGCAGAAATGTAGATCTTGTTAAAACACGAGTTACATTAAATAATTTTTTGTGAGAACATAACTTCAGAAATAATCGTTTAAATGGTTAGAATTTATAAATACTTATATTAACTTGCTATCCTCTTTTGTTAATCTTTGGGATATACAAAGAGAAAGGAATTTCAAAACCATCACACAGCGACCAGCTCTTAAAGATTTAACTATCATTTAATCCTAATGTGTTCCGCTATTTATATTGTATAGCCATGGAAAACATTTCTGACCGCATTAGGACAGCATAATACATGTTTCGAAGTCCCACGTAGTATTCCAGCGCGGTCTACACAAATAGGCTGTTTTGACTCACCAGTCGCATTTGTATTTGTTCCTCGTAAAGAAAGAGGCGCTGTAGGGAACAGCCTATTTGTGTGTCCGACAGATGACACCACGACTAAACTCACGCTGTGGGTTGGAAATATCGACCTGTGTAAACTGCGCTGCAACACGACGCGAGATTTACAAATACCATGATACATAAAACAGTATCTGAAAATATTTTATCTCGATTAACATTGTAAGAATAGTCTGTACAAGGTTAAAGGAAATTCATGTGACTGCAATATATCACTTTTGTACATCGACGAAGAGATACAAGGAAATAGGACTACAGATTCCATAACAGGTTTTTAAGGCAGTCCTTGACCGGATTCTGATGTTGATGGAGAAGCCTATCTTTCTGGTACTTCTACTTCACTTATCACTTTCCGAATTATACGCCAAGGGTTTTCTTTCTTAGACAGAACCACTTCACAAACGTATTTCTTTAGAAGCTTTCAGAGAATAAATAAGGCTTCCCTGTAAATATTTATGTACCGTCATATTTATCTGTCGTGTTTCATTTGGCTGTGCAGTAATTCGGTTCAAATCCCAACTTGAGATTTTCATAATGAAGACTGATGTAAGCTGTCCTATTGGGGGATGAACACCGCAACAGATGAGTCCAACAAATTTATCATCGTCGTCTTTTCTTTTGCTTCTCCAAAACTACGCCACCATCTATATTTATTTTAACTCCTCTTTTCCAACATTTTCATCCCCCACGTTTTAGGGTGCGCTCTCTCCGAGAAATCCACGCTCCATTACCCAAACGCTGCTCCAGACATTAGTGGGGGCCCCCAGCACACTCTAATCGACAAATTCGCCCAGCCATCCGAACACTGGAACTGATGTGTGGCTTTTTTCTGGCTCCCTTTTATTCTTAAGACTCGCTTCAACTGTGCTTTCGACCGCCTCCTCTACGTTGCACCCTACCAGGGGGGTGCATTGCTTTATTTCTGTGTTGTTTCAACTTGGGGTGGAGACAGAAATGGTGGCTAGGTTGGAAAGTCTTTAAAAGATAACTAAAAACTGCATAGAATCGCTGCCATAACAATATAGAAGGTCCAGGAATAAGAGGCGACCCTAATGAGTGAAGTGCCTCATTTTTTATGCAAATTTCATCTTATTTCAGTGGCGGTTCCTGGGTGATCGTATACTCGTAACTGTATAGCACTAATTTTTTTGCTGTATGTGAAATGTTGAACTTTCTTCTATATGAATTATTATATCTATATCAGCGGTGCAACGGTATTCTGATTAACACCTTTCAGAATAGTTGCTATTAAAAGTTCTTAATTAGTAATACATAGAGATCCAAAAACATGAGAACCGCTACGCGGTGTTTTTTCACTGCGCAAACGGAAACACGATAACAGCAGCTGACGTACACAAGGTCACACGGTTGACTTACGTTTCTCTGCTCTGAAAGCGCAGCATAGAGCTGACGGTGATATGTGGTTGAACTATTACAGCGTGCTTTATTATTTAGTCCTGTACTTAGTCGCAAAGTGTATTATGGCTCAGCATTTGTTTTCTACTTCACAGGGTGTATTTATTAATGATTAGTTCGCCAGGTTCAAGTGTGCTTTGCAGAAAGATCGCCAGGGGATCTGCGATGTCTATCTCTGGGGACGCATAAATTGTGCAAGACAAACCCACACACCATGGAAGAATTAAAAGAAAAATATCTGCCACGAAATTGTCAGCATTTCTCAACGTAATCTATGACGATTCATAGTTTCATGAAGAGATGCCAAAATGTATGGAAAACTTTGTTAATAACATAGGTAAGTAAAGACTTTAAAAGTAATTTTAAAAATGTTTTGTGGTTTCATCCGAGCTGTCGGTGACGTGCGCCGAGGGCGTGTACAGATCGATCACAGCGCAGCCGGTTCGGAGTTTTTTGAATCACCCGTTTGAATGTTGATCGTTTTCAAACATTAACCATTAATCGTTATGCAGGGGCAAATTGTGTGATTATAATACATTATTCTATTACTAAATGTGAGCTTACCTCCATTTTCCCTGCAGTCTTCAAAATATCCGCAAAAGCCGGACCTTTCTCAATATGTATTACTATTGCATATTCTGTCTCTTTTGTTTTTGGCACTTCAACTTTCTACAAAAAGAACGAAACTACATTGTTTTTCAGCTACCTCACTTCAAAGAATAATGGTTGAGGAAACATAAAATGTTAAAAATGTATTTTTAACAGGGATTAATAGCACTTGCAAAGTATTTGAAGCGAAACGAAGAGTGAAAGCACTACAAGGAATTTTCAAGTGAAGGAAAATATAACAACATAATACTTTTAGATAATGTTGAATACTTTTAATGAGCGGAAAACCTTGTAAAAAGCGATGTGGAGAGCAATTATTAAACTTCAGCTGAACCGTGCAATAATGAAGGGTCAAAGAGTTTGAACTATTTTACCTTCTAAGCCTCTTTGGTTTCCAATAGGTTCAGGGCAAAGTTATACGTTGAAGGTGCACCTACCTGGTTTTGTGGGAAGTTTATAGCTCTGGCCATAACAGCTTTATAATATTTTATGCTTTGGATACAGTTAGATAGTTAAACATAAATAGACCAAGGGAGTTGCCTTGGCGTGTGAAGCTCGGAATTCGAACATCGTGCGCTCGATTTCCAGGGCCGAACTTCCGGACCCTTAGATTTTTTCGGGTTGTAAGGCGAGTGCTGGGGAGGAAAATAACGTCCCTCGAATTTCCTACCCTTCCATTTAACTTCAGCAATCATTGTATTCATGCTTCATCCCGTTGGTTTTTTCAGGGTTGCAAGTGACAGCGAAGTTGTTAGGTGCAGTTTGGCAGAGATGATATCTCATGGTGTCAGTTGGTTCCAGGTGTGCGGCATATGAGGACGTTGAACCCCGCCAAGGTCCCTTGAGTGGAAAAGGAAGACCTCAAGGAAATCTGCCAATGTCTGTGCCGCTAGTCTGGAGTTGACCACTCGTTGTCTCCTATCAACTCGTCCTTTCCCCTTAGGGGCTACAATAAGCATAGCTTCAGTGTCGAACCCCCTCTGTATCTCTCCTAGATATATTTCTAGGAATAAAAATGTCCACTAGTATTTCACATACTAAGGATATTTAATTATTATTTTAATTTTAGGAAAGTAAATAAAAGGAACTGAAAAAAATTATAATTTCCTTAATGTGGTATAGCAATAAAAAGTAATCAGGAAAACATCGTGAAAACATCTTGTAGATACAAGAGTTCAGAAACTAAATCCCTCACACATATTTTAATGAAATGTGAAACAAAAGGAACTGTAAAACTCTATAATAACAATCAATTAGAACTTGTTCTTTGGTAAATAAAATCTAGCACAAGGAATTATAAGAGTTTTCCATGTTAGAATCACGTAAAGGTCATGAGCACTTAAAAGAAAGCTTAATTTTAAAATCTCTTAGTCTTCCAAACAGAACGGAATTTCAAAGGCACCGCATAGCAATTAGCTCTTAAAGCCTTGGAAAATTTCGGGATGTTCTTTAAGTCTTTGTGGGACACATTCTACAGGAGCACAAGAGAAATACGAACCCTTAAAAAGTGTGGTCGGCATTCTTGAAGGTAGAAAATTCAATATAAAAGACAAACAACAGGTAGAGTGGTAGAAAGCCATAGTTCAGCCAGCACTCTACTTAACTGGGGGACTCCGCCACTCGGGACAACGAGATTCAGATATAGAACAGAAGCGAGGGGAGGGTTTTTGCTCCGCACTCAACAAGTCCCCCCCCCCCCTTCTACACAAATCCCCATATGGAGTAAAATTCTCGTTTTATACGGCTCGACTTTTTTAATATATGGATTTAAGTTCAGCGCAAACTTTAGAGCGATGACTTTATCGTGTGCTTAGATAATTACACCCTCACATCAGAGAAATGCAGTTCGTTTTAGGGCCGCGTGAGGCGTAAAAACCGGATATTAGGCAAAGCGACTGCCATTTTATGACTGCTCAAATGAAACACGTGAGAAGGGAACAGAGGTTACAGCTTAGAGCATAATTTGAATTTAATAAAATTGCAGAAAGAAATAGACTTTTCCCGCAGTAAAAATAATTCTTCAAAGTCCTCTTCCAAAGTCGTACTTTGCTAATATATTGTTACAAAGCGACAAAATTCAGATGGTCGTTTTCTGTCACTTTATTATCTTCTAAAATTTTACCACAAATACACAGGTTTCTTATCGTGGTTAGCATAGTCTTTTGGGCTACCAGAAATCACAATTTTTACTTCTCATAACCTTGCTCAGCCCTTTTAGTGTCTCTCTTCACTTGCCCTGTCTCTCATAACGACGTTACACTCGCTCTCGACACTTGCTGAATCGTCTTACTACGTACCAACACACACAAGCACAGCTGCTTCACACTCACTGACTCATGTCCGTAACTCAACTCTAAAACTCACTCACTCAGCTCTTCTCTGGTCTCCTTACATACTGGGAATGCCGTCACACGGACCCTTGAAGTTCCACACATAAGCACAGGAAATGACGTAGCTAGAAGTCTCGCGATCGGTTTCGAAATCCCTTTTGTTTCTACCGCTTCGATTGTTAACAGTCACGTACACACAGCACTCACGCGAGGCAGCCTTTGAACGTGCTCGCCCACTAGCCGGTCCGGCATATGGTGTGAACTAACTTGGCCCCGTTCGTCCTTTGTTGTGCGCCAAGTCCTACGTCACAATACACTCCAGTAAGAGAAGGCTAAATAGTTAACACTGCCAAAAAATAAGATGTTACACAATTTTTGGTGGAGTCTTGTTAATTCGAATATTACTTTGATTTGGTTTATACCGTTGACCTAAACAATATATGGTATCGAATATAGAAACGAAATTCGAATGAATTTATTCGGGATGAATATTAGTTTTAAAATATTGTTTAAATAGAATTCGGAATAGATTACAGTTTATTGCAAGGAGTATACATAGTCGCCCATGATTTAACACTTGAAAAATATAGTATAACAAGTGAGATGGATATTGTCAATGTATTTGTTTCATAGTTTCTCATTTCTCATGACAATTTTCTGTTTTTGAGAAATCTTTTTTTTTTTTTTTTTTTTTTTTTTTTTTTTTTTTTTTTTTTTTTTTTGGGTGGGAGAATAGACTTAGTATCCAGAATGAATACAAGAGTACACATTCAAGTCGAGTTAACACCGTTTGTTTTACGTAATAAAGAGTAAAAGCAGTGCTGATCTCAGTAAATATCTACTTTCTAATATTCCTCTTCCTCAGTCACTCTATACGAAAAGCAAAGAATCTGGTGCTTTGTATATTTACTTATGAATCAGTCGCCCACTGGTCGTCTGCAGTATGTACATAAAACGCTTCCTAAAAAGAAGAGATAACAGTTTTCCACATAAAGAAATTTCAATCTCAAAACGAAGCGGAGTATTACTTCTTGATTTAAAGGAAGGAATGAAATAATTTGAAACCTTTATCTTCTTTCTAACTTTGAAGATGTAAACGTTGAACTTACAAACGAGTTTTCAAAGTTATAACGTCTTTATTCTGTTCATAATGTTACTAATACAAATATCGGCCTGGGACTGATTTAAATGTATATCTGAGAGGCGAATTACATAAAATACAGTACTCAAATATTCATCTGATTCTTTTTATGGCAAATACCAAATAGTTATTCCCAAACACATCTGTCAAGAAACTATCTGGGAAAATAAAAGCACGCAACACGGAATATTTATGAAGTTTTTAAGCCACAAATAATCCCAAATAATACTGAGAGGATTATTGTGCTCTTACAATATTAACCTTTTGAAATTGTTAACATAGAATATAACTTGTTTTTTGTGGACAGTTGTCAGAGAAAGAGATCAATTCCATGCTGAACCTCAGTCAAATATATATATTAAGGTTTCTTGAAATCTAAAGAAGTTACCATTAAATTATATTTTTTAATTGCTGACAATTTTTGGGCACATTTTACAGCTCCTTTGAGTTGAAACCACGTTCAGGAAAATAAACGAAAGCATTTCGACGTAAACTGACAGTTTGAGGTGGATGAAATCCCTTGAGAATTTCCACCTGGCATTTCATTTTCCCAAGCTTTCTACTTAAACTGCAAGAATTCTTTACCTCAGTGTGCATTTCAAATGTTTTATTTATTTTAAAGCATCATTTTTACTCGAAATTACAAGATGTCTAAATGCAGGTACTAGTTTTCTGTCTATGAATTATCTCTCTCGTTACCGGATACCCGTGAAAAAAGAACAAATAAGTCTACATAAGCATAATGCCCCGATCTATGCCCGCCTACGCCACCGCAGCGCAAGTAAAAAGGAGCAGAACGCCGCCATCGCTTGCTTTAATTCCGCGCTCATAAACACTTACTTTTGCATGCTACATCTCTCTTATTTAATTCTTTGTCTTTCCACTGAGGAGAAAAACAAGTCCTTTTTAAACTTTGGTTATGTTTCTCTCTGTTTACTTGTGTGCTTGGTGAGGTGGGAGGGGAGGGTAAGCTTTACAAAAGGGGGAGGGGCGGATGGGTGAGACGGAAAGTCTGATGGAGTGAAATAAAACTCCCTGTCTTTCCCTCCTCCCCATTTGTTTGTTTAGAACCAGAGTAGCCAAGGGGTTGTTCGTTAGTGTGTTTACCTTGCCTGTGTGCAAAATGTTAACTTGAAAGGGTGTGAGCATATGATTAATGACTTTATTAGTGTTAGCACATCTTAGAGGGGAATACAGGAGGCTTATAATGAGAGACAAGATTGAATTACATACCCGTTCGCAAAAACAGGCAACCATACTCACAGATCTTTAAACACTGTCAAGCTTATCTTTGTCTTTCTTTTCTATAATACATACACCTTTTGAAAATTTCGCTGTTCATTGAAATTTTAATGGTCTCTCTACAAAATATAACAAAGATCAAAGTTACCGAACAGGATTGCTCGGACGATAACGTCTATGACGCGCATTCGGGAGGTCGCGCGTTCAAATCCTCGTGTTTTCCCACAGCAGCCATGGTAAATACCACATTGTATATCTAACACCGTGGCACAAAGTACCATCTTAAGTCTAAAACAATAGTAAAATGATAATAGATAGTAATAGCGAGTGCTGTGCCATCTATCCACAGCTAATGAAAGCAAACTGGATGACATACTAATGCCATCTGTCCGTCACGGACAGAAGTACACTTGCCCAGAGCTTATCCCTCTATATACATACATGTGATGAAGCAAGATGCTATGGTATAGGGATGAGACCTTGAAGACCAATTATCCGCCATACACCGATCTACGAGGTATCTCCTAACAGGTCGGACGTGATATGACCATAGAGTTAAAGCGACATAAAGTAGAAAAGAAAAAAAAAAATAGATTCAAAGTATTTTACAGACCACTTCATGCACAGTATTCATAGACGCTCTAAATATGGAGTGGTTATTCATAGTGATAAGGGATAGCTACACCTTTAAGGGGCACAAAACTTACTCTTCAATCATACAAATTTACTACTGAAGCCCTATCACACGATATCTTCTTCATAAACCTAATTTCAACTTTACAAATCTAATTTACATACATAATTTAACTATACAAGGTGACAGTGACAGGTTTATCCCTAAAATATCGAGTATTTTTTAAATATATTTCAATTTTGTCCCCTTTATTTTAAAGCCTAAGCTTTGTTTCGGGGAAATGAACAGAACCAGGCTTCTATTTGTATAAACATTATTGTAAATGTATTTATTTCTAATTTTTTAAATTTATTTTCTAATCAAAAAAGAAAATTTTGCACGTTATTTAATCACAACTATTTTCTGAAATGCTGACAGAGAAGCACGATTACATGTAAAGCAACATGCCTATAAGTTCCTTTTGAATTCCTCAGTAGTTCTCTTCTATTGCTATCCATTCTGCAGACGTCTGCATTTTACCCTAAACTCTAATTTTCTCTATGTGACTATTTTCAATTCCTTGCGGATATATTCAGTTCACTTTTGTCTAAAGTGTATTTGCGAACTGCCAATATTTAACTTCTGCCAACTTCTACTGTTTTACTTATTTGTTAATTCAGAGTCCATATTCATGCCCGTATTGCAGTTTTATCTAATACTTTGTAGAATTATAGCTGTTATCCAAGGCATGCATTGAAAATGAAGTGTGCTGAAAGTAATTCAGAAAAATGAAGTTAAAACTTAAGCACCGCTTTATTTAGCTGGTACATAAGCAATTAAATAGCCACTTGTCACTTTATTATTGTTGAGAGACAAGTGCTGGAGAAGACAGTTGGGTATGTTGAAAGTATACAAAACGAATTTATTAAAATGCAAGGATATCATGACTATTTAACGAGGTCCACGTAGCTGCCCCTTCTTTCCCTCTCTTTACCCCTCTCCAATGACAGTACTATTCATGCTACATGCTAGTAGTTATAACCAATGACACGTCAGCCTGAAAAGAATGCATTGCATGCATGCAGAAATGTATTCTATATATTACAAAAGTTGATTCCTCTATCCACTTCATGTATATCGAGATAAACATTTGTACCAATTATCTTACTGCTAATTTTCTTGCAGGATCAAGGGTAATGCAGTAGGCTTTAAGTGACAGTAAAATGTTTAATTGTTTTCTGTTACTATCACGAGATACAAAAAGCATTTGAATTGTTTCCCAGAAGGTGCATTAGAATATTTAAGAAGCTACTTTTGGAGGAAAGCACATCTTCGCTCTTTCTCTAATAATTAGCCTGTTATTTCATGACGCACAATTTTCTCCTTTCCCCTCCAACTTCGTGTATTGAGTATGGTTAGACTTTATGACGACAGACTGCCTATAGGATAAGCCGGAATACCTAAGCCAAAAATAAATGCAACAACCGTTCGTCAATCGAATACCAATCAAATGTGACTCTGCAAAAGGATGGGGATAGCCCACGTAAAATAATTGGTGTTATAGGATTAAATGTAACTACTAAATTAAAAATATACAACAATGGCACTTATCAAAATTTTCAATCTTTTAGGATACAAAATAGCTAATGTTAGTTGTATTTATCTTTATTAAAATATTCTGGAACCTTGAATAAACATACGTGTGCTGAGTGAAACATGAATAAAAGGTTAAGCTCATCGCGTGATTAAAATTACTGAATTGTTAATATATTTAAGAATATATTGTAACAGAACCTAACAAGTAAGTAGCGTGTAGCGCTGCAAATAAAATTATCAGGACTCTCTTGTTGGGAAGGGAGCACTAGGATAACATAAAGGAACAAGCATCTCACAAAATTAAGTTAGAAGTCATAATAGTCGGCGCAGCGCCATATTTCTCCCCACCAGTGAAGAATATTTGGTGGCAGAAAGCTGGAGGGTCGCCAAGGGAAGGTTACCAACACTGGGAAAATGAACTACATATAACAGAATTCTTAACTGTAAAATGGAACCACAGAATATTCCCTTAGGAAGGAGTAAGTTGCATAACTTCAATTAGAGATGTGTTAACAATGTTATAAAACTTTTGTAAGTGTTCTTTTGTTAATCTGCAAGTACAAGGGTGAAATGCATGTGGGACAAACTGGGTTAAATGTCGTTTATCTTACAAGTATGACAACTTTTTAGTTACGACAAGGCCTTAGTAGTTATTTGAGTAGGAGTAATGTCCTAGATGCCCTTAATATTCTCCAAAGTTACTTTAATAAATCTAAAGCTGAGAGATATACTTTTAACGTTCCTTAACCATCTTGGTTATATTGGATGGTGAAGATTGGAACTAGGTTCATATAATGTACATCTAAAAGGATTTTTTTTTCTGAAGTAAATCCCAAGTTGGAATACTTTGGAATAATTACCTAATTACACATCATTTCTTTTCTTATTCTTTCGTTCTTTTCACTTCTATTCTGACTGCGAATCCCCTCTTGAATACGCCTATTATTGCTTTCTTGTTTTCATCCTGACTGCGCCTGGTAGGGCTACGCAAAGCAGCATAGCGCGCACGTCAGAGAAGTTGCCTAGATATAAGGGGATTAGGTGACACCACAGATACAATATAGAGATTCCTGGCAATGTTTTTGTTAGATTTAGTTTATCTCTGGTTGTATTCAATATTCCACGATATCTGTTACAAACTATTACTTTCTCTCCGTCCACCCGTTATGCATCTGGCTACATGTATGAAACCAATCACGATACAGATATCATTGAATTTGAAATATCATACATCAGTTTGAAGAAAAACAGTCAAAACTGTTCACATTAATTAAAAACCGTGCAGAATGACGGTTAATTCACGCACGCACTCGCGCACACACACACACACACACACACACACACACACACACACACACACACACACACACACACACACACACACACGTCTTTCCTTTTGTCGCATGGGACAAAAATAAAATAACAGCGAATATTTGATTTGATATTAGATGTAATAGAAATCATTATAACCATAGAAGTCATAAAACATTTAAAAAATATACCGAACTCAACTTTACATTCGAGAAAAGCATAATTGCTTGACGATTTGACCAGTAAAAAGGAATGTTTCGGAAACGGCAACACACAAGAATAAATTATTTGACAAATTTTGTGCTTTAACAAAATTAACGTCTTTGGGTAGTATGATTTGGCCCATCTCTTCAGGATTACCTAATACAAAACACTAATTTAGAGTAAAGAGAAGATTCAAAATATATTCCCAGAAGATTAGGATATAAATTTTACTTGTGCAAATGTCTGAAACACATTGGAGCCATTTTTGACGAAACAAAGGTTTACAAACATTTTGACATATAAAGGGCAGAAATTGTTACTGCTTATTTTCTTGTAGCTGCAATGGGAACATGGGAATACAGTAGTCTTTGTGCGATAGTCAAATCTTTTGAAGCTTTGAGATTCGGTTCTCTTTGCACGGCTCATATTAAAAAAATGAATGACGATGTTCCATTCGACAGAACTGTAAGCTCTCCAAAACACACAAATAACAAGGGTGACTGAGGAGCCAGTGGCTATCTTAAGACCTATCCTTACAGATTATCAAAACGGATACAGTTTACTTATTTTGGAATGTATACACGCACCTTGCTGCAAGTGACGAATAGAAAATGTTAGTTAAGGCTATGAGTAAGTGAGTTGGGGAACGCTCGCTACATCAATTATGTATGAGGCGGGGGGGGGGGGGCTAAAGTCCGCCCCGCGGGACTCACTAATTCTGGCTGCTGCTCACAGAAACTGACTGACTGACTTCACAAATTGCTCTCTCCTACCTTTCTTTTTTTTTTCTTTCTCTCTCCCTCTCTCTGCCCCCCCCTCCCTCTCTGTTGCTGACGACCCGCTGCAAACGCTTGCCCCAAATTGCAGGTACTTCATATATTGTTTTACTACTTTGAGCGTTTTCGGAAACTTTAATCTTCATGAAATTCACTGACATAATATGGAGTATAATATTAATTAGGAAAAATAGTTACGGATATAAATAGACATATTTTTGTTATTATCATCTATACTAACCAATCGTTATAATTATACACATTTGTGATTTTAATTGCCTCTTTCATATAATCCTCTACAATTAATCGGAACTACCAATTCATTTAATGGAGCCAATTTTTTGTGTGTAAAACTTCAACATACAGAACACTTTAGCACATTTAATTATTTTTCTTACAAAGCACAATACACTAGAAACAAATTTCATGCAATTCTGCCAAATGGTTTTGAAATGACAGGCTTTGATGGGAAGAAAAATTAACAGTTGAGAAACAATCGTTTAAAAAGTGGACACAGGAACTATTATTACATCTATATACTTTAAATGCGTATAACTATGGAAATTATCACAACATCGATGGAAGAGAGATGGGAGTTTTTAAGCATTTGCAATTACATTCAAAAGAGCGAAGGGAATTGAGCTTTTTCACGCCACAATTATATAATATTTCGTCTTCTAATTGTGAGAATTTTAAAATGATGTTTGCGTTGCAGAGTTAGGGTGAACAAATTATTTTGAAACAACGTCTCATTCCTCAAAGGAGCATTACCCAGTCTTACACTCGGATTAACACAATTAAGATTGGTGAAAAGAAGGCCTGGAGAGATGTAGAATCAAAATAAAAAACATTTGGAAAATAACTATATTAAGAGTTGATATTATTGAAATTAAGAATACTTTGGTAGGTTAAAAGAATTAGTGAACATTTACTAGCGTAAGTAACAACGAGAAAGGGAATCTAATATGGGTAAACGAGACGAAGCTCCTAGAGAAGGAATTTAAAATAAGTTTTGAAACATATTCCATGTAAAGAGTAGTTTTGGGTGCAGCAATTTTCTTCAAAATCTTTGTGTCGTATCCTTGAAAGACATTAACCTTAAATACCAATTTTGGTTTTTAACCGACTTTTCGTTGTTGAGTTATGTTGACTGGCAGATAGAAACATACACAGACATTTGGATTCAGAGATTCAGGGGGCCTCAAAACATATTTCCGATGAAATCTCGACTTCGAATTTTTTGGGTGGAATACAATACTTCCTCTACTTTACTATACACAGCAGATAAAGTAAAAATTAGAGGTATCAGGCAACATTCTGTACTTATTACCTAATAGCCTGTCATATCTGTCTTATGTTGATACTTCACAGTATAGATTGTGTGTCAGAAACGTCTAATACTTGCTGAAATATGCCTCGGTTGAGGAACAATCATGCAAGAAGAGCAATCTTCCTTCTTACTGCTATTGTGAAACTTCCCTTCCACTTTAAACTCAGGCTTTGCTTCTTGCTATTGGCGCACACACACACACACACACACACACAGACACACACACACACACAGACACACACACACACACACACACACACACACAGACACACACACACATGATATTATTTTCGCTTTCACGTGTTGCTAACTTGGGCGGTGATGACAATGGCTTGCTTACAAAACTAAGGGGATCTCCTGAACATGAAGGCGGTGTTAGTTTTGTTAACTTATCTTGCTTAAACAACAGCGAATATTTAAACTTGCGGTCGCGAATTAAAGTTCTCTGCAAACTTGTTTTAACTCTTTAAAAAAGGAGAGAGAAGCAAATGTTCGCGAGAAAACTCTTTAGCCAACGTTGCATCTTCTACATTCCCTCCTCTCATCCACAACCATTTGTATAAACGTGCACCAAGATAATTTCTACTGTTTGCTCTGGTAAACGGGAAAAGTACGGCAAACAGGAACAAACTTTACTCAAACATCAAAACCATTGTTGCTTTCACGAATATTGAAAGTTTGGTGCTGACAGTTTGACAGGTTCACTGATTTTAAAACACTCCAAATTAAAGAATTAACCTGAAAAATCTACGAAAAGTCAGTAATGCATCAATTTTCATTGGAATAACCCAAGGGTAAAATACTACAATTTTAATGAGATATAGAGTTATAGTTTTGATCCTAATTTAATATCCACAATTAAAAAGCTTTGATGCGCTCCTTTATAATTTATTATAACTATCCTAAACATAAAAGCACTCAAGTAGTCGTTTTCGCCACCTTTCTTTACAGAAATATTTAATTACAAGTGAATTTTTTAACTATTTGATAGTTGCATAACATATTAAAAATCTTTATTACTTAAAAGTTATTCTAAAAATTTCACACACTTAATAAAAGGCTGCAATACACGTTTTGAATCGTGAAAGGTAATGCAAGAAATCTGATGTGTTGCACTCACATGACTTTCTCTACTGTTGAACTAACCATTCTTACAAACTCTTATTGCTATATCTTCTTCGTGTTAGTTAAAATAAACATTTGTACAAATTATCTTATTGCTTAATTCCTTGTAGGTACAAGGGGAATATTGGAATACAGTAGGCTTTGTGTGATAGTCAAATCTTTTAAAGCTTTGAGATTCCGTTCTCTTTGTACACGTAACATATAAAAAAAATGAACAACGATGACCCATTTCACGAAAGTTCCAATTTTTCCGAAACTTACACACATAACAAGGTATATCTACGAAATGGTTCACCCTACAAGAACATTTATTGAGACATAAATTGTGTATTTTAGCAAGATCTACATATTTTGTATAGTATAATTTGGTCTATCTCTAACGGTTTACCAGTTATGCAAAAGTCGTCCAGAGTAAATACGACTACAGGGGCTATAGCCAGAAAATTCAAGATATACATTTCATTTGTCATAAAAATATCTCAAACATATGACATTTTAATCAAAATCGTTACAGCCATTTTCAAGAAAATAAAAATTTTTGAAACATTTTCCATGTAAAGGGTAGTTTAGGGTGGGGCTATTTTCTTCAAAATCTTCGTGTCACATCCTTGAACGACATTAAACTTAAATACCAACTTTGGTTTTTAACCGACTTTTCGTTTTTGAGCTATGCTGTCCACAGACTGACAGACACACAGACACACAGACACACACACGGACCTTTTTCTAAAAATTCTTTTTTTGGATTCAGGGGGCCTCAAAACATGTATTTCCGGTGAAATCTCGACTTCGAATTTTTGGGTGGAATACAATACTTCCCCTACTTACCAGTAGAGAAAGTAAAAAGGAATTATGTTTATTTAAATAGTCTAGGACCATTGAAATAATTTATGGAACTTTTTGAACACAATTTAACAACCTATCACAAAAGTAAAACATGCAGAGACAATAAAACTCTAGATTTTGTATTCTTTCGCAAAAGTCACGTTCAATTTCTACACTAGAGCACCACTAATAAAAGTAAAATAAAGCAAAACAAGTTCTAGGGAAAGAACTCAGCAAAATCTTATATAATAAAGTAATAAAATACTATCAACGCTTTTCAGAATTTATGAAGCTTGCTTTCTCTACACATTTCAATAATTTCACATTTCACCAGCTTCACTTTTTTTTGCGTTTTCTTCCAGACAAACCTGCCAGAAGCGCCCAGCATGCCCGGTGGTGTTAATTTACTTATTTTCACTCAAATTTGCTTTTGTGGAGGAACATTAAATTTCTTGATTGTATAGTATTGATGCATTTATATCATTGGTTCTGCAACGGAGAACGTTTTTAACCTTCGGAAAGCCTGAGCTCTTCAAATGTTCCTTTAGTTTTCAAAGAGGGAGAAATCCAATGCTTTTGCAATAGTAAGGTAAATAGTCAATGATAGAAATCCAACGCAGCGCTCGTCTCCTATTTGCATTGAGCGTGCATAAAGTTCAATGTTTTCATTTTTTCTGTTCTATACTGAGTTGAAAGTATGTTCTATTCCATAAATTAAAAACATACCACACAGAACAAGACTTCAAAGAATCTGATGTGTTGCACTCATATGACTTTCTCTACTCTTGTACTAACCGTTCTTCCAGTCTCTTATTCTTCTATCTTCTTCGTGTTAGTTGAGATAAAATTTTTCAGAAATTATGTTATTGCTTATTTCCTTGTAGGTGCAAGGGGAATATTCGAATACAGTAAGCTTTGAGCGATAGTCAAATCTTTTAAAGCTTTGAAATTCCGTTTTCTTTGCACACGTAACATATAAAAAATGAATAACGATGTTCCATTTGACAGAAGTATAAGTTCCCCAAAATGAACACAAATAAGAAATATCTCCGAAATGGTTTATTCTACAAAAAAATTTATTTATACATAAGTTGTGTGTTTTAGCAAAATCAACATTTTGTGTACAGGAAGATTTTGTCTCTCTCTTACGGCTTACCAGGTGTGCTAAAGTTATCTGGAGTAAATACGACTACAGAGGCTATAGCCAGAAAGTTCAATATATAAATTTCAATCACCTACACAGACCTTTTTCTAAAAATGCCCTTTTTTGGATTTAGGAGCCTCAAATTGTAGTAATTTCCAACAATGATGTCAAACTCCGCTCTGAATTTGATTAGAATGACTTTCCTCGAGTTTTCTTCATACTGAAACAGTATATATCGTGTAGCTTTAAGCAAAGACGTTCCTTTGGGCATATTTGCACCTTTACGAATTTATAATTCATGGCTCCGAAAGCCCGCAGCTAGTCGGCGTGTAATGTTAAAGGAAAAGAAAAACACCCCATACGCATCGTTGTGTAAACAGTGCAAGTTCAAGTGGAGAAAAGGAAAGGCTCTGTTCTTTGGGTTTTCAGTTAAGTCGTAAAATATTCATCCTTGAGTACTCCGTGCATATGTGAAGGCACATCTACGGTACTATATTAAATATCTTCATATATATTGAAATAGTTTAATGTTGGGCAAATTATCGCTGACCATCCTGTTCATATATTTTTTTTAATTTTTTGAAGTTTTTAGCACTGCACCAGAATTTTCTGTTCTTTTGTTCTCTTTAACCGGAATAATTCTCTGCTGTTATAATATATTAAGATTCATGAACTTCTGGTGTAATATGAAATGATACCTAGGACCGTAGGATATGGCAGGATAGGATGTCGTGGAGGGAATCCATCATGATGATCTTGGAGATCCCTTGTACCACTTCCAGGGCATTCCCGGAACGAAGGATGAGGAGAGAGTAGACAGAGGGAGGCTGACCAAAGGAGTCACGGTAGAGCGAAGGGTAGGGTGACCAGATAGCATCCTTTTTCGCTGCCATGCAATGCCGGGACCGCTACCGACACACACTGAAGGAGATCAGGGAGATGAAGGGTGAAATAAAACGAGAAGTGAGGTAAAATGAAGGGACAGAAAATTCGGGGCATGTAATTAACCTTCCCAACGCTTGCCTGGCGACCAGTGAAAACCCCGAAAAAATATATGGATCAGAAGGCCGGGATCGAACCCCTGGATGCGGGCCACAGACGAAAACACCTCAGAATCTTTTTTTAAATTGAGAAATGAAACATATTTTTCACTGAACTGTTTAATATTTTTAACTAGTACACGATTTTTTATTGTAATTCCTAAAAATCTCTTGAAAATGTCAGCCAGCTAATAAGTCACAATCTGTAGCCTAAGAAATATTTTGGAAAATAAAGAATGCTTGGGTAAAGGGAACTCTAAGAAACATAATTAAAACCTCAAAGTAGCGTTTTACCTAAATGGCACAGAACTAATTTGTAATAATGTTTGAAAACTTGTGCCGCTGATAATTGTATATTTATTTACCCTTCACTCTTTTGTTTCAACCAGTGGAAGACCTGCGGCTAGATAGGTTTTATTCTAGAAATGTTGAGTTATTTATCAAGTGGGCCGAGGAGAGCATATCTATATTACTTGCGAATGTGTTATACAAAAGTTCAAACCCGCAAACAAAGCCAGAAAGAAAGGTGGGGAGAGTTTAACCCATGCTGCAGTTCGTGGATACAGAAGGCACCTTTATGACAGCTGTCTTGAAACTTGAAATAGAACACAATTTAAACTGAACTCTACCTGTATACTAAACAGCCTGCGCCGCGTAACTTTGTTAGTGTTTCAATCTTTTAGCACGGATTTCACCCTCTATTGGACATTTCAACGTTATTAATTAAGTGGGACTGTATGCTATATTAAATATACATGCCAGTTCACGTCAGAACTGTAATATTAATGTAACATTGTGGGTGACATGGTTGCAAAACAAGCATTTTGGGGTATAATTTATCGCTGCTTTAGAATTCTAGGTTCACCGTTCTATTTTCACTCACTAGAAGATTTAGAGGGTTGGTAATAATGCAAAGGTCCATAAACGTTTAGTACAACTTCCATAGAAGAATCTAGCTTATGGAGAGGATTCAAATATATAGATTCAAAACACAAAAAATTGTCCAAAGGCTGCATTCGCTATAAAATCTACTCGTCATTGTGGTTTATTTGTGTATCGCTTCTGCAAAATCATTCTTATAAAACATTACTTTTATCTCTAGTTCATATTAATTGAAATTAACATTTGCATAAATATTTTCACGAAGTATTTCTTTATAGGCATGAAGGAGATATAGATGGTGCTGCCTTGGGAATTCTACAGTCATTTCGTGCTATTGTTAGAAATAAGTGAATACCAACAGCATATTAAAATATGGAAAAATCACTGAAATCTTCAATCTTAACCGGAAATGCTTAATTGCACATAAGGTAATTTAAAATTAAGGATGTTTTCAAACCAATCTACATTGTTGTGCCGTAAGTTTTTGTCTGTTACGAATAAATGCTCTGCTCGCCTAATGCGTTAAATAATTTTTTCCATGACTGCACCAACCTTTGCTTTTACACGGATAACCTTTTAATCCAGCAATTATAACCGAACGCTTTGAAACTTGGCTATTGAAAGAAATACTGATATAATATATTTATAATTACATAAATTTGTTTTCGGATTAGCTTTAAAATCGGAACAAAACAATCGTGGACTGCAGGATAGCATAGAAGAATAGGTTATGTTTACAATTTTCAATAAATAACCTCCGTGAAACAGTTGACATTCCGGTCATGCGCAGTCAAAAAAAAAAATGTGTTGAAGTAATTTCTGTCGAATGTTTTTCATAACTAGCACAAAATAGAACAATTGTTTTGTATTAAGCTTTTAATTAAGGGTAAAACAAATCAAGTCAGGTACACATATCTTGTGAAGGCTAATTAAGAGGTTTTAATATTGATTTTAGAGACAGTTTTGTTTTCAGCTTTTAGTTTGGCTACATAGCTCTTTGTTTCTAACCCTTGATTAATTAGAACCACTAGTATAAAATGAGCCAGAAATGATTTCAAAATCAAACAACGCATCCTAATTTCTTCAATCGTTCGCATTCATACCTAATTAAAAATATGAAAGGAATATTGGTTATACAAAGGGCATAGCTGAATATTGGAAATAACAATAACGCTAATCCCACACAAAAGAGAGGAAAACAACGGAACCTGGAACAAGTTCAAGAACTAATGTTTATTTTAACTGCTTCAACAAATATCAGAATAACAAATTCAGAGTTAAGCAGACTAGAGGGCACTACCAAAGAACTTTTACGTAGTTGGCGGCGATGTAATTATCTAGTTCACAAATACAGTCCAAGTGAACTTTTGATTATATAAACATTTCCGTCAGTAATGCACCTGGCTACATCAAATACAGCACTAAAAGCGTTTACTGCCAAACTTCACAGAACCGACATGCTTTCTGCATAAAGGTTTGACCTTTGATGTTACAAAAAAGACCAGATCACTCCTGTAGACGCAAATAGTGGCCTTTCAAAGCGCTTTATACCTCCGGGTATTCGCTGGTGAATTTCAACCCTGATCGGTTAGTACCTATTTTATTTGCGAGTTTGGTGAAGCTCAGCTGCTTTTTCTCAAGCAATTGTGTTCTAGATACATCTAAATAGTATTGGGCAACAAACGTTATATTTTAAATTCTAACAAAATATAAAACACGTTATCGAAATATGAAATACAGGTTCAACTTTTCCGGATAATATGTATTTACATATTCATTTATACTTGAATCATTAATAATTTTCGACTTTTCATAAAAATACGATAACAGAGAATCTTCGTTTACGTCTGCTTCAATGCTCAAATACCAGACCTTGACTTGCACATTATTTTGGACTGCCTTTAAAATTCCTCACCCTAAATTCACATATAAAACCAGTACTCAAAATTTCTGAATAAAACAGCAATGTTAGTGTATTGTGTCTTAACTTAAAAAAAATCTGATGTGTTGCACTCACATGGCTTTCTCTACTCTTGTACTAACCTACTTATTATATCTTCTTCGTGTTAGTTGAGATAAACATTTGTACAAATTATCATATTGCTTATTTCCTTGTAGTTACAAGGGAATATTAGAATACAGTACGCTTTGTGCGATAGTCAAATCTTTTAAAGCTTTGAGATTGTTCTCTTTGCACAATTAACATATAAAAATGAACAACGACGATCCATTTCAAGAAACTTTTAAGTTTTGCGAAACTCACACACATATCAAGGAATACCTCCGAAATGGTTAACCCTACAAGAAAATTTATTGAGACATAAATTGTGTATTTTAGTAACATCTACTTGTTTGGTCAGATCAGGTGCTTTGATTTCATACACATTCATACTTCCGCACTCTGTGGGGGATAACGAATTATTGAGTTAAAGAAACATTCCCAAACCCAGCCGGAGTCGAACCGGAGACATCTGGGTTCAGAAACACGAACACTGAACACTCAAATTCATGCAAGTGTTCCAATATTATTCAGTTTCTTGAGCAGCTGTTAATTTGGAAGGCCCTTGCTCAAATAAGTTTTGAAATTCTTGTTTTTGGACTCATTTAAATCCCATTAACCTCTCTATGTGGCCACCCCGTATATTCCAAGTATTTAAATTATTTGATACTGTATGTCAAAGGTTTTTAAAAAAGCATCACTTTCTACTTACACAACGTAGGGATTTGAAAGTAATACAGCTTTTGAGGTCCTCTGTAAACAAAAATGAATTATTGGATGTGTCTGTGCGAGAGAGAGAGAGAAACATGACTGGAAACAAAAACCTCATAACTGTGCAGTTTTATTTTAAAATCAGCATCTTGCAAAGATGCCACAATAGCCTATTCGTAAAGAATTAGATCTTATTTTGTACTCGTACAACTGGTAAAGCATTAGAGGCAGACAAAAGCTTACCATAGAGAATTGCTTCAGACTATTTTATCAATGATTTTAAATTTTCCAGCCAATTACTATCTTTTCACCAATTACTGCTGAATGATAATTCGTTACACAACCAAACTTTCGCTCCTCCACACGCCCATAACTTTTTTACGTAATACCGTGAATGAATAATGTATTACAATACAGTGCTTGAATTAGCAAGTTACATTTCAACAGCAAATAACTATTAATATTCCCTGTTAATACAGAAAACAAAACGTGTGTCCATATTAGAAAAAATAATTAAGAGTTTCAAGTAAACATGCATACACTGACAATTCAATTTGTAATTAGACCACAAATGTGTGTCATTCAAAATTGGCAAATACCATAGCAAACAACATGAATGTTTATTCAGCGTCATTTATCATTTTATTTGTCTTACTGTGGCATTTTGAATTGTTTGTACGTTAATGAAAATACAACAAAGGAAATTATGACCCTAGTTATGCTGAATGCTTCTTACCACTAAAATTGGATTATTAAATGTTATTCCAGAATTGAGTCCTACTGCTATATTCTTCGTCATATTTCAATATCAGATAACTAAGTTTTTCACAAGGTTAAGTCCAATTTCAAGATATTTGGAATCGAAAAGAATTCGCAACAAGGTGAAAAAAGCTTAAACTAGTATGGAAGAGTTATGTATTCAAAATGGGTGGTTTTTCTTTCCCAAAGCGTGATTAGGACGACCACATACGAAAGTCCTAGACATAACTGAATTCTTCAAAACAATTATGCCCTGAACGAGCTAAAACAGACCTCATTTCGGAAAGTTTTTGAAGAGGTTAGCAGAAAATTCTTCGAGATCAAGATGCTACAATCTTCATACAATCAGATTTCATACTAACACCAATACTCTTATTTTATTTTTAAATGTCAATATAATGTAACACTGAGAATTTTACGAATACCACTTCTGACACCATGTGACAAACGACAAAATCCGTTCGATTACCTTTCTAACACTTTATGATCTTCTAAACTTTTGCACAAATATACAATTATCTTTTGTTCGATAACGCAGTCTCCAGTCTGCTGTTTCCTAGCCTGCTTATATAGAGGGGATGACGTCACACGGTTTGAATTAGTTTAGAACCCAACAGTCTTTTGTTTCGCCGCCGGCGGCGTCGCAATAATATGAAAATAACAAAAAACTGCTATAGTTTTCTAAAAATCTTAGCTGGCAAATGGCAACAATATTCAATAGAGGTTTAAATAGGGCATAAATATGCAGTATGTCTTCTAAAACGTAACAGCATTGCAATTAGGTCACAGAGCAGCTATTTTACCGAAGGAAAAAGTAAGGTACTCGACAAGCTTTAATGCCAGAAGGTGGGTAGGCTACAAAGATACACAAGTATTATTGATAATGTTGGTATTGCTGGCGAGGGTAATGCAATAGACTGGCAGATTAGATCGGAACTGTATGTTTACTGTTATCTGTGCAGCACTCCGATTGGTTTGTGAGGCCCATTAGTATTCATTACCCAGTCATGACGATCGTGATGGGTTACGCTAAAGGGTATCCCATGGGCTACTCTGTTAAGTGGCTCTAGAAGAGGCAAACACGTAACCCATATACTGCAAAAACTGCAACTTAAAAGTGTCATTCTCTGTACCACCAACTCCACTTGGCTTTTAAAAAGCCATTTATGAAATTATATTTGCCTTCTGTTTCCGCATGAAATAACAGTAATGCTAACAAATGTCGCTTGTGATGCTTTTTTCGAGCTCGAGCAGTTTTACAGACTATAAAACACAAACACTTTAAGTAACCTATAAGGCTATACTTGTTAAATTGGATGTAACATAACCTCAATCTGGCTTTCTTGAAACAACCTCAAGATAAATGGGGTGACAGAACGTTCATTTTCCACTTTACAGGTATGATGGGCTATTTTTACTTTCTCTATTGTTAAGTATTGTATTGCACCCAAAAATTCGATGTCGAGATTTTACCGAAAATATACGTTTTCAGGCCTGTGTGTGTCTGTCTGCCAGTCTGTGTACAACATAACTCAAAAACGAAAACTCGGTTAAAAGCCAAAGTTGGTATTTAAGTTTAATGCTTTTTAGGGATGCGAAACAAAGATTTTGAAGAAAATAGACTAAATTACCCTTTACATGGAAACTTTTTCGAAATTTCTGATTTTCTTAAAAATGGCTCTAATGATTTTAATTAAAATGTCATATGTTTGAGATACTTATATGACAAATGAAAGGTATATTTTGAATTTTCTGGCTATAACCTGTGTAGTCCTGTTTACAGTGGATGAATTTCAATAACTTGTAAACCATAACAGATAGACGAAGTTTTACTCTACAAAAATGTATATCTTGATAAAACACGGGTGAACGGTTTCGAAGATATTCCTTATTATTTGTGTCAGTTTTGGAAAACTTGAGTCTTTCGTGAAATGGAATATCGTTATTCATTTTTTTATATGTTAAGCGTGCAAAGAGAACGGAATCTCAAAGCTTTAAAATATTTGACTATCGCACAAAGCTTATTGTATTCCAACATTATCCTTGCTCCTACAAAGGAAATAAGCAATATTTTCTACTGGAATTCAACCGTTGCGTCGAATAGTAATATTTAAATGATAAAACTTAACTGTCATGTAATTTTATGATATTCCATAGCTGCAATAGTAAATATATTACAAGTTAGATGAATATAGTTAATGCACGTATATTCGTGGAATAAACGAGGTAAATCTCATGTTGTTTAGGTTAGTATCCATGAATCCAGGTAATTCAAGTTTCCACCATGAAAAAGATTAGAAACGCTATCGTCGACAGACTCATATTACCTTGTCCATTACGCAATTACTTAATTGTAAGTACATAAGGTGTTATGTTCCACCGAAACTGCAATCCCTAAATTTCAACGTAAATAAATATTCTGAAACTCCCTACATAAAAATAATATGCATATTTCAGAGAACCGCTTTCTTCAAGTTATTCCAAATGTATTACTGTGGTCTTTATTGTTGACGTATCCTTCCGAGTCCAGTTTGAGCTAATATTATTAATTCCTTTCAAATAGATATTACGAAAGCTACTAACGAGAAAGTTGCTTTAGTAGAGTTAAAAGCCCGTAATTGCGTTTGCCACAAGCTGGTGTTAGTTGCATTCGAATGGGAAACAATGAAGTAACAGCAGTAACCACACTCACTGATAGTTTGCCATGGTCGTGTCATTGAACAGCTTTCACTACCACTATGGGATTTCACTTAATGCCTTTCATTATCGGATTGTGCTTGCCTAGGTCAGTAAAATGCCAATGTATTCCATGTGATTAAATTACAGCCATTTCACTCATCACCAGATCTGTGGATTACCAGCTCTTTATATGCCAACTTTTATGCTCTCAAAGTTATGAAATAGACACCAAATTGCAGCTCTACGTGATTAAACTGTATGTCATATACATTTCGTTTCGCAAGTCGAAATTTTTAAGGAAACAATTTATAATTTGTGCTCCTTCATTTGAGGTTTAAAAAAATTATATTATTTATGTTCTATTGGTGCAAATATTTGTACTTGATTACCACTTACGTAGGAAATACAGAATTTTACTCCAAATTCGATACCAAAATTTCATTGTAAATACGCGTTTTGAGGTCTCAGGATAAAAATTATTTTTAAAAAATGTCTATGCCTGTTGGTGTTGTTTATCTTCCTTACATTCTTATTTACAAAATAAGTGTTAATTCAGAAACGCATGCACGTCAATAAAATTATAGTGTTATAGTTTACCTTCAGTAAGTGTTTACAATTTCGGTGTACTGCAGTGCTTTTTTTACTTTCTCAATACTAAATAGAGGAAGTATTATATGCCACCCAAAAATTTAATGTCGAGATTTCACCGGAAATATATGTTTTGAGGTCCCCTGAATACAATAAAGGTTTTAGAAAACCGTCATTACTGAAAAAAGAAACATCGGTTAAAAACCAAAGTTAGTATTTAAGTTTAACGGTTTTCAAGGATTCTGAAGACAATTCATCCACCCTAAACTACCCCTTACATGGAAAATGTCTAAAAAATTTGATTTTCTGAAAATGGCTGACGACTTAAGATATTTGTATGACAAATGAAATGTATATTTTGAATATTCGGGCTATAGAATATCTTACTCTGGATGACTTTTGAATAACTCGTACACCGTAAGGGATAGACAAAATCTTACTCTACAACTAAAATGTAAAACTCGCTAAAACAATCTAAGCTCAAATAACTTTTGTTTGTAGAGTGAACCTTTTCGGAGATATTCCTTATTATTTCTGTCACTTTCGGAAAACAAACCTTAGTGAAACGCAACATTGTTCTTCATTTTTTATGTGTTAAACGTGCAAAGAGAACGGAATCTCAAAGTTTTAAAACATGTGACTCGCTCAAAGCCTATTGTACTCCCATATTCCCCTTGCACCTACAAGGAAATAAGCAATAAGATAATTTCTGGAAACGTTTATCTCAATACGAATAGTTCGCTAACACCTCTGCAAGTCTGACAGGAAGCTGCAGAGAGTCTCGAAGGTGCGTTAGAGAATTTTACCTACGAATTGTTACACCAGGAACGTAAAGTAAAAACTTCTAAAGCATCTATAGTCGATGAAATTAGGAGCGGTATAAAAAGCACTAACCCATCATAAAGTCTAGAATGGAGTGACAAGGAGAATATCATTATTTAAGTTCAAGTGGAGAATTCTTCACTAAGGTCATGTTACGTTACGGTGGTCTGTGATGAACGCTGCATAGATACTAGGAAGATATGTGAAAATGTTTTATAAAGCTCTAAGTCATACCTGCTGTCTTGCATGCGGTGAATGTGAGGCATTAATAAAAGAGCAAAAGACAGTGCAGAACAGAAACAATATCCCTGAGAGCAATATCATGCCACCAAGAATAGAAAGAGAGAAAAATGAAAAATGAAAGTGAGAAATGAAAATGTAAACGAAACGGTACACGCTGTTCACCCAAGTTTCGTATGAATGTACTGAATAAAAAGGTAATAGATACGTTTTTTTCTAAAATTGTTCATTGCCTTCTTTCAATAAATAATATTATTTATGAAATATGACTGAAAATGTGTTGTGTATACGTTCGCTACTGTAAAACGAGGAGATGGTTAACTTTCTTTCAAGCTCTGCAAGCAGACAGTTTTTACTGTCAACATTCCTGACCTTCCGGTTTATACCTACTCCAATGTTGGCAGGCGTATAGCTACAAATTTATTCCAATAGACAGAAATAATCCAATTATTTAGTAATGCATGGAAGAAACATGAATAACCTTACAATGTTGATTGCAGAAGTAAACGATAAAGAAGCAGTAATATATTAGTAAGCATTTGAGCAGTTTAGTTTTTTATTTGCTTAACTCAAGAATCGCCGTTTAAGGGAACACCGTAGTGTGAGCAAAATTGACAAAAATTATAATACGCAAAATGCTATACAATGAAAATAATTGAAATGTTTACTACATAATGTGACTTTTTAGTGGGTGTAAAGTAAAGAAGACAGATGTAGTCGAGATAAAGAAACACTTTTATTTCCGTAAACAGTAACTTTGTACACTCGTTGCAACAGCAAGAAAGTCTTTTCCGATTCTCCAACAGCACGGCTCCGAACTCGTAACACAAAGAACTGTCCCTTCTCCGTCGGCACGACTCCTCAATGCTTCACATACGTCTCTTCTTTCCGTCGGCACGACTCCTCAACGCTTCACATACGTCTCTTCTTTCCGTCGGCACGACTACTCAACGCTTCACATACGTCTCTTCTTTCCGTCGGCACGACTACTCAACGCTTCACATACGTCTGTCCACTGTCTGTCGCACTTTACCGCTATTTATATCTCCCAGACACTATTCTGGAAAGTTCAGTTATTGCGGTGAAATACAAAGCAAAAGATTCCAGAAGCCTCTATCCTTTTCTCTCTTTCGGCAAGCGCCCCAACAATGCGGCCATTCTCTGTCTCTTTCCTTCGGCTCCTTTGCGGTAGTGTCAACAATAATGCGATGGGTGACAATAATAAGAATAAGGCGAGTAATATTTTAATTTATGTTTCATGATTGAAACTATTACAATAATATTTAAATAAATTAACATATAAATGTGAAATTTTGTGATATTCATAAAAAGGACTATGTTGAAAATAATTGATTGAAATCAATGGAGTGCGGCGAGTTTAGGAAAGAACATTGACTTTTCACAATCATTGACTGTTGGTAGTCATTTGTTTGTTAGCTAAGAAGTCCGCCATATTTAGCGAGAAAGTTATAAAAATATTTTATGAGATGAATAATGACTTTTAAATGTTACTACATTGTTCAAAGCATTCATTGAAACAATATTATTTCATCTATGAAATAGATCGGTACTGTGACAACATTAATAGAATCTAATACCTCTCAGACTGATGCTAGGCCGCGAGTAATAAAACCACTCCAACGAAGATTAATAAAAGCGAAATAGCACCTCCAAATTCGTCTCACATTAACATCAACAACATATCAATGATCTACTCTGAGAAGCAAAATTAATAGAACATAAAATAATTACTACATTGTATAAAATCTATTGAATTCTTACCAAGCACTGAACTGGAAAAGCCTGCACAATATTTCAAACCTCTATGCTTAATAGTTGCTGATAAAGAGATGGATATCACTGTGTATTATACCTACACATTGATAAGCACTATTTTGAGGTTATGTGATAATCTGCCCCAGATCACAGTCATCGTTATTCTCATATAGTTCCGCCATCTGCTTCTCCACTTGACTCCTTTTTATTCTACCTTCTTTTGTTGAGACTTTTTTTGCTCTTTGGACAATAAATTCGACTAAAGGAGCACTAAGCGACTTGGCAAAATGGTGTATCTGAATTTAAAGGGCAGCACGTTCCACTTAAAATCACTTTTAAAATAGTAATAATCATACAAACTCCTTTTATAGTATCATTTTATTCAGGAAATTTCAGAGAATTTTATAAGGCAAAGTAAAAAATCTGATGTGTTGCACTCACATGACTTTCTCTACTCTTGTACTAACCATTGTTATTCCTATATCTCCGTGTTAGTTGAGATACATATTTCTACAAATTATCTTTTTGTTTATTTCCTTGTAGGTGTAACGGGAATATTAGAATACAGAAGACTTTGAGCGATATTAAAATATTTTAAAGCTCTGAGATTTCGTTCTCTTTGCACGCTTAACATATAAAAATGAACGATGTTTTGTTTCACGAAAGTTTTAAGTTTTCCGAATCTAACACAAATACCAAGGAATATCCCCAAAGTGGTTCACTCTACAACAAAATTATTCCGATATAAATTGTGTATTTTAGTGAGATCTATATTTTTGTATATTAAGAATTGGTCTATGTCTTACGGTTTACGATTTATTCGAGTAAACAGGACTACATATTCTATAGCCAGAATATTCAAGATATACATTTCAGTTGTCATACAAATATCTTAAACATATGACTGCGCACAGATATCCCTAACATTTAGTACAAATACATGTAATTAAATCAGATATCTGCTTATTTTGGTGGCTTTAACCATCAATTAGAGGCGAACATTGATTACATTTCAATCATCTACAAGCTTGTGGTTGACTTAATACTATTATGGACAAGCATAACTTCACCTCTCAAAACAGAATTTCCAAAGCAAGAGCTAATATGGGATGAGGTGTATGAAAGCGATTGCAAGGTGTTGCGGCAGATGCAGGGTGAGAACGCAGCCCTGACATACAGGGGCCGATCAATTAGTCCAATTTAAACCCCCCCCCCCTCACCCTTCGCACGCCGCGGCCACGTAAATCAATGTGTCGAAACAGTTCGATCGGAGAGACCCCCAGCCACGTCAACACGACCGAGGGCACCCATTTAAAATCATGAAAATACAAACTTGCCCTCTTCTGCCATCGTCCTCCTACCGAAAGCGACACAGACGTTGTTTAAATTACTAGTAATGAAAGGGAGGCTGGGAATTGGTAGGCACACACAAAGAAAAAAAAATAATTCGCACGACGGTTAAAACAACAGTGACGAAGGGATTGGTTTTTGTAGTTCATGCCAGTTTTACCAACCGATGAAAAAGCTACTGCTGCGCTGGCCAATTTTACAGCCACATTAATTACTAAATATAACATAGCATTCCTGTCGGACTGAATTAGATTGATATTTCCAGGAAAAAGCCAGCGTCCAGGTGAAACAAAGAGCGATGGTATATTGTACAGGGCGATTTTATGTTTAAAATGTACTTAAACCTTACCTTTTTTATTAGAACTCCATATCATTCACTCTATTACAGTGTTCAGCTGTAAAATACTACAATTATTCGTAGTCCCCCTATAGCTGCAAATAGCATAAAACGCCAGGATAGATAAGGTTGTGACGCTTTGCATTCTAAGCCCTAAATGTGATGTTTAGAGGCTTGGAAACGTGTGGCTTATGTAGAAATAAATAGCAACTCTTCCAAAATCGACGACATGAGTGTTTCAAATAATTAATACAACTTGAGTTAAATTATTAGCTAACAGCATGAAAACAATAAAACCTTTTATAAGTTTTACATGTGAGAATAGACCGAGCCGCTGAAATGCTAGGAAGATCTAACTCGAGCGCGTTCTTATGCGCTAAAGAGATCCAATAATCGATCAAAATCAAAGACTTCTGTAACCTACAATTTTTATCCTGAATTCCAAGAATTCTTTTCCCTTACTAATTTTGAGAACTTAGGCTGTCATGTAAAAGAAATAATAACAGGGTTAGGATGAATAATAATTGTATTTAGGTGTAGTGTCAGAAGTTATAAAATACTTGTGATTTGTGAATGTATAAGCACTATGTTCTAATTACCCGAACATTGGCCTAAGAAGTTTCCTGTGGCCAAGTTAACCGGAATGCATAATTGCCTTAGCTACTCTGAGTTATATTTAATTGAATTTCCTAAAAATAAAATTGACTAAGAAACTAACTTCTGATAAAACTTTAATTTGTGCTTCTATACTTTGCATTGATTTTAACACATGTAAACAGTTTAACGCAATTATTTATCTCGCTACCACTTGTGATAGCGAAGTGATTAAGATAGTTCCGGTGTCAAATGTGCACTTAGTTTCTAGTTCCTTTCTTCAAAGCAGTTGGTATTACACGAGCGTTTTGCAGGTGAAACAATTTCGCAACGCACAGTAACTCATCACGTATAAATTCTGTCCAACGGCGTTTGACAAGGAATGTTTCCTGTTAATTTGCCGTATGCAAATAAAGTTCTGTTCATTGGCCATGCGCAGGAAATTTGCTTGATGACCACCCCTCGTATTTCGTGGTCAAATTATTTGCGAATTTCCTAAACCAGGATAACTGTGCGTTTTCATGCAAACGTGTTTACATTATTCAGAGCTGGAATTTTAACACAAAAAACAAACATCTGGTTTACTTGGCCTCGTTAGGCAATTATAATTATTATAATTCATTTATCAATAGGTTTTTATCATCATTTTCCTGGCAAGGAATAGACACTCTTGACTGTTCAGACTTCATAAGTGAATTCTGAAGGGTTTATAACGGCTCAAAAGTGAGAGGTTTTGATAACTCTTATTCCTATATCTTTTCTTTGCATGGTTAACATATAAAAAATGAACAGCGATGTTGCATTTGGCGAAAGTTTAAGTTATCCGAAATGGTTCACTCTAAAAAAATGTATTTGGACATAAATTGTGTGTTTCAGTGACATATACATTTTTACTTTCTCTACTGCTAAGTAGGGGAAGTATTGTATTCCACCCAAAAATTCGAAGTCGAGATTTCACCGGAAATACATGTTTTGAGGCCCCCTGAATAAAAAAATACCATTTTTAGAAAAAGGTCCGTGTGTGTGTCTGTGTGTCTGTGTGTCTGTCAGTCTGTCAGCCTGTGGACAGCATAGCTCAAAAACGAAAAGTCGGTTAAAAACCAAAGTTGGTATTTAAGTTTAATGTCGTTCATGGATGTTACACGAAGATTTTGAAGAAAATAGCCCCACCCTAAACTACCCTTTACATGGAAAATTTTTCAAAAATGTTGATTTTCTTGAAAATGGCTCTAACGATTTTGATTAAAATGTCATATGTTTGCGATATTTTTATGACAAATGAAATGTATATCTTGAATTTTCTGGCTATAGCCCCTGTAGTCGTATTTACTCTGGACAACTTTTGCATAACTGGTAAACCGTTAGAGATAGACCAAATTATACTGTACAAAAAATGTAGATCTTGCTAAAATACACAATTTATGTCTGAATAAATTTTCTTGTAGGGTGAACCATTTCGGAGATATACCTTGTTATGTGTGTGAGTTTCGGAAAACTTGGAACTTTCGTGAAATGGGTCATCGTTGTTCATTTTTTTATATGTTACGTATACAAAGAGAACGGAATCTCAAAGCTTTAAAAGATTTGACTATCGCACAAAGCCTGTATTCCAATATTCCCCTTGCACCTACAAGGAAATAAGCAATAAGATAATTTGTACAAATGTTTATTTTAACTAACACGAAGAAGATATAGGAATAAGAGTTTGTAAGAATGGTTAGTACAAGAGTAGAGAAAGTTATGTGAGTGCAACACATCAGATTTTTATAGTAAGATTTCGTCTATCGCTTACGGTTTACGAGTTATTGAAAAGGCATCCAGAGTAAATAGGACTACATAGGCTATAACCAGAAAATTAAAAAGATACATTTCATTTGTCATAAAAATGTCTCAAACATATAATTTTAATCAAAATCGTTAGAGCCTTTTTCAACAAAATAAAAATTTTCAATAAATTTTCGGTGTAAAGGGTAGGTTAGGGTGGGGCTATTGTCTTCAAAATCTTCGTATCGTGTCCTTGAAAGACGAACTTAAATATAACTTTGGTTCTTAAGTGACTTTTCGGTTTTGGGTACAGAGAGAGACACACACACACACCTTTTTCTAAAAATGCTGTTTTTCGCTTCAAGTGGGTCTCAAAACATATTTCCGGGGAAATATCGACATCGAATTTTGGGGTGGAATACAATACTTCTACTTACTATTATAAAAAGTAAAAATAGATGGTTCTACTCAAGACAGTTGGTATTACCATCCTGTACTGTCGTTTTTTAAACGTCACCAAAACAAATTTGATATTTATTCATGGGATAGTTTTGATTTGACAGGCACTTCAGTCAGTTGTTGAACGAGTTTTCGCTAAAATTAAATGGAGCATGTTCAGTGATTTTACCTTTATGTGGGAAAACTTGAGAGGAGATAAAAGTAAATTTGAATGTTATTTATGGTGACGTTTTACCTTCTAAGACGACAGTTAGATGTTCTTTGAACGACATAAAACGTAGTCGAACTTTTGTTTTGGATGAGGAGCGGCAAGACGCCTGGCAGATTTGGTTACCGAGAAAGCCATTGAAAAAGTCGAGAATATGAATCTTATTAATCGTCGAATGAAAGTTCATAAAGAGACAGAGGCTGTAGGTGTGTCGATGGGGACAGAAATTCATATTTTACATGGTAAGATAAGATGAAATGTTTTCAATCGTATTTTTTCAGGCAGCTTCCAACTCGAGGTTGTGTTTGCAGCTGCTTAAGGGACCCAGGGAATGAAAAATAACCGAAAAATTTATTAAATTGGTGACTTTTAGGTTTATGCACATAATTGTTCCCCAAACCTTCAGTCATCAGTTGGTAGTGAAACTTTTTATATTCCGGTATTTTTTAAGGTCTAGCACAGGTTTTAAATGCCATTTAAACGCCCGTTTTCTGCTTAAATTTTCAGCAGCATTTGAACAAAGTGTGAGATTTTCTGTGGTTTCAAAATCTGAACATATTTTTAGCTCTAATAAAATTAAATATACGAACAAAGTTTTAAAAATATATTCAATGTCCATTAAAGATAAAAATTAATTATTTTGAAACTAATTATTTTTCCTTCCTGCCATAGATTGGTGGTGTTTGTGGGCAATTAGAGTTTATAAAATAATGAATCTGTTGTGATATTTTAGTTTTTGATGCGCACTCTTAATAAATTCAAAAAATAATTCCTTCAGCACTTCAAACAGATGGTGCTGGAACTTTGATGCCATACCTACTCGTATAAAAACAGAAAATTTAAATTTCAGTTCCATGGTCACTTAAAGGCAAATGGCAAATATGAGTAAAGTACATTTTTTTTTTGTTTTGTTTTTTGTATGTAAAAATATTAGTGAATTTTCTAAGTAAAATGCGTCAATTTTTATCTTGATATCACTGTTATAAGAATTGTTATAGCGTATTTACCAAGAGGCTGCATTTAGTGAGCGTGGTTGGTCAATTTGACATTTGTTTTCGTTATCAACAAAATTAGTAGGTATGTTTAAAGTTCCCGATGTTCTTAGGAGGGAAATGTTGTGGGAAATTTTTGAAATGGCCATACTGATTTTTGGTAACACTGATTACTGATTTATCATGGCAACATAACCTATACCTCTTATGGTGCTGGAATGTATTGAAAAGGTTAGTTCTAACTTGGTAGCGCGATATCTCAAAACTACATTTTTGATACACAAGGAACATTTCCTCAGAAACTGTTAGACACAGAAAGGTCATACTTTCAGGCAATATGTTTATATAAATGATATAAATTTTAAAAGGGACATTTTTATAACTATCTATAGTCTTGAAGTGATTAGTATTACATTTTAATGAAAAAAATGACTACTGCAAAAAAAGAAATATATATTTACTCTTCAAATAATTATTCTGTCAAAAAAATCCCATGTTAAATTGTGTACAAAAGTCCATATAATGTGTAAAAGTTTGAAGTAGATATAGTTTCTGAGAAAATTTTCCTCGAAAGTTTAAATTTTGACATTTTCGTTGTATGCCTAACCGCTGTTTCTTTCATATGTAATCCAAGCTTCACCTCAAAACATTAACACAGTCATTACTTTAGTAACTGACTATTCAGCAGTTGTCCTGTAGCCCCATTTGACATTCTTTCCGTTCGAGCAAGTCATACTGCTGCAGGAATCGATCATTTATTATATGAATGTATTCTCTCCAGCTTGCTCTTGGCCTGCCCCGCTTTCTTCTTCCACTAATAAAGGTCTTGAGCCTCCTATCTCTCCCCATTGTTCTAATATGTCCATACCATTGAAGACCCTAATGATCCTAGACACCGAAAATCAACTGTCATAAAGCGGACGGATCATTTTAAGTAAAATAAGAAAATTGCAACATAGAAATATCAATGGAAGAGAACAAGAACACCTGACTATGGAAACTTCTTTCAGAAAGCAACTTTAAAATTACAGTCAATCTATGTTAGTCGATCAGAGATGCTATTTGGGGCATCATTAAGCGTTTTTTCATTTTTGGTTCAAGCTGGGTAATTTCCTAGAACACATATGTTTGAATCTCTTGGCAGCCATTACTGAGCATGATGAAATTCGCGTTTCATTTGGTGCCCCCCCTCCCACTACGCTTTTGTCAGCAGAGTAAATTATACGGATACTCAGATTATCTTCATATACGCCATATGAATACCTACTTTTTTCATCCACAGATTTTGATGCTGTATCTTCTTTCCACACACCAGGCGTTATTTATCTCTCTCTCTGTCTGTCTACCCCTCGCTCTTTACTTGTAACAGCTGTCTGTGACAAGAAAGGGGAGAGAACGTGAATATACTCGCCCCTCACCATTAATACCTACGGATTTTAATCCCCTCGAAAAAGCGCACCTCCATCATAAATGCCGAGGCGAAACGCGTCACTAAGAAATAATTGGGAATGGTGAAATGCGTCTCTGGCAGTTTCTGAGCATTTTAGAGGCTGTTAAAACGAGTTTTATTGGCGAGGTACTCGGTAGCGAAATTCGGCGTCATATAGAAGCTACGTTATTGCTGATTTCCCGCTTGAGTGACTCCATGGGAAAAGTTTATTAGTATGTTTTATATTGCAATATACGCACCTTCTCGCATCTACATCAACACATACATCTAAAATTTCTGTAAAAATTAGATCCAGAATGTGAGGTACTGAGGGACTTAAGCGCGCTGCATTGTTGCGGAGAGAAATTTATACTGATGTAACAAAGATATGTGTTATTAAGGGGAGGATTAAAGCCTTACCCCTGCATTATTAACTCTGCTAAATTTATGACCCAAGATTTCACAAACTATTTAGTGCAGGGCTGCGCGGTGTTTTGCCTGTCGGCGTCCTCGGTGTGGGATTTTTTTTTTCTTTTTTTGCCGTCTGTCGATATCATAGAGTTGATTTTTAAAACTACTATTAAAGGCTTTACTTGAAAACGTTCACGTTGAGAAATACTGGCAATTTGCTTTAATTCTCCCGGATAGTATAAATAATAACCATCCCAAAAAGCAATCAAGTATAACAGACAAGGCAGTTGCTGTGCCGATTGCGTCTTAATAAAACAAAAAATATGATGTTTTGCACTCAAATGACTTTCTCTACTCTTGTACTAACCATTCTTACAAACTCTTATTCCTATATCTTCTTCGTGTTAAGAGAAACATTTGTACAAATTATCTTTTTGTTTATTTCCTTGTAGATGCAAGGGCAATATTAAAATAATATAGGTTTTCCGAAACTGACACATTTAAGAAAAAAAATATCTCCCAAATTGTTCACTCTACAAAAAAAATTTATTCAGACATAAATTATATGTTTTATGCGAAATCTACGTTTTCGTATAGTAAGACCTTGTCTATTTCTTACGTTTTAAGAATTTAAGAACTCTTCCAGAGTAAACAGGGCTACATAGCCTATAGCCAGAAGCTTCAAAATATACATTTCATTTGTTATAAAAGTATCTTAAAGGTATATCACTTTAATCAAAATCGTTACAGCCATTTTCAAGAAAATCAAAACTATCGAAAACTTTTCCATGTAAAGTGTACTTTAGGGTGGGGCTATTTTCTTCAAAATCTTCGTGTCGCATTCTTGAATACAAACTTTGCTTTTTAACCGACTTTTCGGTTTTTGAGTTATGCTGTGCACAGACACTGATACTGTCACTGAACACGTACACACACACACACACACACACACACACACACACACACACACACACACACACACACACACACACACACACACACACACACCTTTTTCTAAAACTGCTTTCTTTTTAGGATCCAGGGACTCTCAAAACATATTTCTGGTGAACTGTCGACATCGAAGTTTTGTGTGGAATACAACACTTCTCTACTTACCAGTAGAGAAAGTAATAATACAACAAAGAAGAGTGAGTGTGTCGTGTTTAAGGGTCTGTCGACAACTTGGATATCAGGGCCCTAAAAAAAGAACAGAATTTAGTTTAGAGACCCATACAATATTTGTGACTACGCAAATTCACTCGAGCTAGTTCAGTTATGCCTTTAGAGGAGAAGAAATTGACAAAAATCTCACAATAATCTCTGTGTGGTATCTCTTTCACAGATATAAAAAAATAGCTCATTTAAAAATCACAGTCGCTCAACTTCTATACGTAGAAACCGATGAACGATTTGTCGATACAAAAGCAATAACCCATGCCAAATCAGAAGTAACGCTGGACGTCAAGCTTGTAGATATTTGATATTGAAATTATATTCAGATGTGAAATCTTTCATGGAGAAAAGGATAATAGGGTTATTTGCTGCCGTTTCTTCTTACAGTTTTTGTTTTACTAATACGCCGGGATACAAAGAAACAAAGAAATCAATATGCCTAAGGAAACATATCATATTTTTTGACAGTAACCAGTTAACAAGAAAAATGAACAAAGTATTCGGTTCAAAAGAGGTTTGGTTGGGGGCATGGTTCTGACAGTTAAGGTAAAAGCCGGAAGCGAAAGATTAAGTGAAAAAATTGGAATTTGAAAGATCATGATAGTGAATAGGTATTTGTTTTGATTATACATATGAGGCGCATGATTTAAATATTGTGGCGGTTCAAATATATGTGTGGGGTTAATGGAAGATTGGAGAACCCAACATATTAAGGAAGGAACGAGATTTGTTGAAAAATAAAGCTAGCATTTACTTCAATACCACTAAACCTTTGAAACACAAGTACAAAGTAAAGGAACAGAATATTAAAATCAAAGGCCTTCCCTGCCGTCAAAACGCTATACTATTCGATTTAAATTTTTTTCTCAAAGCATTGTTTTATTTATAATATTGTATAGAACCACAGTACATTGTATTTTTATAATGGAATCTAGAGTAGTTGTAACTACATACTATAAGTGCTGTGACATTGGTTGTACAACAATATACGGGTGCGAGGGGGCAGTTTGATCTTGGATACGGCTGTATCTGTACGCGACCGTAATAATGGCGGTAAAACACAAAAGAAATGTACGAGACTACAGGACAACTAGCGATTGTGCATGTGATCGAGCAGCGATAACACCGGCAAGATCTAGTAGCTTCCCGGCAATTCCACTGAATCATTGCACACGTGCGCATGGAAAGATCTTGAAGGAGATCACGTGACACCGGCTCCAGTATAAATAGGACAGACAGTCAGTAGAAGTTTAGTTTTAGAGTTAGTGATAGAGTTGTAGTCGTGAGTGAGTTGGCCAGCCTGTCAGTGAGTACGTATTTGTACGTACGTGATTGTATCGTAATAGTCAAGATATAATAGACAGAAACTTGAGAAAGGCATTAAAAGGCTGAGAAAGATTATCAGACGAATAATTGTGAATTGTAATAACTAGGCTTACTACTCCAACTGCATTAAAGAGGAATCAAGTTATGCGCGTTCATAGTGTATATGACGGCACAGTGTGGGGAACTTGATAGCAACAAGAAAATTGTGCATTTTGAGTGAAATTTAGAGGACAATAAAGTGAATTTTGACGCTTTATTGCAGTAACATAAGGTTAGAACTGTCGTAGGAAAAATTTGCTTTATTAATAGAAGCATTGAGGAATGCAATGAATTGCCTGTATATCGCACGTGTTAGTTCTTGGCGAATGTCCGCGAAGATCAAGTGCGCTAGTCTACTCTTAATGAACATATCATCTAATAATTTAATAAAGGAAATAATCTAATAAAGTAAATTAAGTGTATTGTAATAAAAACTATAAAATAGTTGGAATAGTATAAGAGTAAATGAAAATCTAACAATGTCATAGTAGTAATCTTGCCAAGTAAATATAAGAATCGATATGGTACCCTGTAGTCTGTATATTCTAGACTATATTTTGACACTAATCTTTGAAGCTTGATAGCTGATAAAAATGGTAATAAAAGCCAACGAAAATACCACATACACACACCCTAATGTTTATGAAGCGAACACCTTTCCCGTCCCAAAGGGCCTCCCCTTCCAATCATTGTCGTTGTTCGTTATCTAGGGATAACGTGCTAACCTCTGATGCCGGAGGTCGCGGAGGGAATGGATACCCTTACCGTAGCTTCCTTCAGAAGGTAAGTAAAGCGGGTGATTCTGTGTTGTAGGTTTATCACACTTATCATTGTCTTTTATATCAGTTCTACAAGCAAATCTTATGGAGATTACTCATCATGTTTATCAATGTACATATTGTTGTTTCATTACACATTGTTGCAGGTGCGAGGAGGACAGGAAACCGAAGCGAGAGATACATGTTTAAAAGCGGATCTCTATAAGCTACCCTTAAATTACATATGCTTTACAAGACATCGTCAGAAATGTGACAGAGATTTAAACAATTACTATTTATTTAAAACCTCAAAATAATACTAACGCAATTCTCAGAAATAACTGATGCAATTCAAATAATCTTATTTAACTTAAATTATTTTTTTAAGATCTCATGTTTCGTACTTTAAAATTTTTGATACTTCTTGTTTATCGATTATGCAAAACTATAAATATTTTCTTTAAATTGAATACTTCAGATTATTTTCAATCAAATTCAGAATATACATATCTACTTCGCTGTGCATAACAAATACATTCTAAAACCTTACATAAAAGATAGTTTGAAATGCTCATGGAAAAAAAAAAATATTTTGTTGTTTAACGACGCTGTCAACTGCCAAGATCACATCAGCGTCGCCGGTGTGCCGGAATTTCGTCCCGCAGGAGTTCTTTTACATGCCAGTAAATCTGCTGACATGGAGCTGTCGTTTTTAAGCACACTTAAAAACCATCGGCCTGGGCCGGGTTTGAACCCGCGACCTTGGGATCAGTAGACCAGCGTCTAACCAACTGAGCCACCCAGACCGACATGTTCATGGAGACATGCAAGCACGCACAAATGCACACACACACACACACACACACACACACACACACACACACACACACACACACACACACACACACACACACACCACACACACATCGTTTTATGAAAATTGTATTTTTCTATCTGTGGGGCTTCAAAACATGTAAACCTCTACTCCATTTAGAAATCAAACCTGACAGCTCTCTGGAGTTCACCATTCAAGGAGCATGAAACTTCTTAGGGCGAATATTTATCATGCAGGAGGCATACTATGATGCAGCTATTGGTTAGAAGACGCGACTGCCCGGTTGAAGAGATAAAGACTTGGAGAAGCGCTCTCACGTAGCATAACGTGTACTACGGTGAGCTTGCTGGAAGTTTCAGTCGTTATACAAACGAGTGTGCTGCAATTGAGAGGGTTGGTCATGTGATATAAACAGCAAGTGTTTCGTTACATCGCGCGGAGAAGAGCAAAGCGTTAATAACAATTGAACTGTCATACTAGTGAAGTAACAGCTATAAGTTCACATTATAGACTAATAAGACTTTATATTCACGGCAAAATCGGCCCACTCCACTAAAACGTGTTTTTGCCTCACTCCATCGGCCATCCTCTCCTTCACCGCTGTTCAGTTTCCGACAGGCCTCATTCAGTGGCGAGCATGGGACCTCTGTTTCATGAAGAGTGGTAGAGAGACTTGAAAACTACAAAAACAGGAAAGTTTGATATTTAATGTGCGGATTTCATAAAGTCATATTTGATAAGAAGCATAAACCAAACTTTGGTATCCTTACAGATGTTTATTTACAATTTCTAAAGGTGCTCTCTGAATATTCATATTTATAAATATATAAAATGGACGATATGTTTCCATTTTTAGGGGTTTAGTTTCTTATTATTGTATTTTGCGTTTCAAGGGTCTAAAATCAAACAACTTATGTTGATCAAATAGTTTTAAAATAGTCTTAAGACTAAACAGCAATAGAAATTTACTGCTTTATTTATCGTGAAAGTAAATAAGTCAACTTTTACTGCTGTCTTGTGTCTAACGCTTGACGCCTTATATCTGAATAGGTGAATACCTTTTGTTTGTCTTACACGATGAAAGAAAGAAGTTACAGGCTTCTGGTTCATTTTAAAAACTGCCTCTAACCCTCCTCAACATTTGTTGTCGCTTTGTCCCCGATGTAAACTCAATAATAAAAAAGTTTCCCACTGCGTAACTTTTGCAGTGCACAGATATATAATTTTCCGAAACATTTAATTTAAAAAATTGTAACACTTAACGGAGCAAACATAGAGATTTCAATGTGGCGGCACTGTAGTTTACTCTAACTAAGAAAAAAATAGAAATTTGTGTAAATTTGGGCCTATGGAAGTAGATAATGGCCCTAAAAGGATATAACCTATTAGAGAAAAAAATTCTGCATGGAATAATGTATTCAAACTTGAAATTTATAACAACTGAATATTTACACCATGCTATTAGGAACTGACAACAGCGCAAGAGTAGAAAAGGACGAAGCTAACGGCAAGTTGTATGCGCTAAATAGAGACAAATATACCTTATTTAACTCCATACTGTCATCTAAGGCTGAGACAACCTATATTAGCAGAAATTTTATACCTTGTTTCAGTTCTTCTAACTTTTATCATAATCCTGTTCTCTATTTCCTGCCAGGAACTTCCTCTTTGGTGAGAATAGGTACCAATCCAAGCCGGAGAAAGAAAGCAACTATGCAGACCTTAGCAGAACTTCTAGAGGTGTGAAAAGTAACATTAATGGCACCTGGATTCCCATAGTATGGGGCCTTAATTGAGCTCGGCTTAGCGCTGTCCCCAAATAGCAGGGACCAATAGCGTAGTGTGGTCGCTTCCAGTGTACGATGAAAAGAAAATTGCGGCTATATTAACCGCTGTGGTACAGAGAGCAAAATAAAAGTGTCACGCATTTTTTCTAATCAAGTTTTACTTTTCAATTTGTTTTCAGTTCCCGATATTAAGCCTTGCCCCTGCGAAAGCAGCGCTTAATACCCGTTTTAGGTTAATTGGTTCCAATCGACCAACAGGCATATGTTATGTCCCGTGCGGTTTCACCAGAAATGAATATAATTACAACTTAATTGAATTGATGACAGCAGCAGCACTTCCGGAAGAGAAAATTGTGATCATTCTCTGAGAAGTAAAAAATTAAAACGTAATACGAGTACACCAGAATAATTTTAGATAATTGGAGCGTGGATTTCTCTCTTCATTTACGCTGGTAACGAATTTTGAATGTTCCAGATAGTAACAGTTGAAGCCTTTTTTGTTCCCTTGTTTAATTCAATTGGCAAATGGTAGCAAGTAATTTATTTATTTTTAGAGAAGGCTATTGGGCTTGTGTTGCAACGAAAATTGGAAACCGTGTTTTGAATTGCTGCCTCGTGATTGTGTATCAAAAACAGGGGTTTAACAATTAAACAAATGTAACAGAGAAAATAACAGGCCCCGTGTTGTTGGTGCTGCACTAAATGAGCATGCGCAGCACCAAGCAGGCTTTCGTTTGTTTCGTATTTTACATCATGCGGGAACTCTGCAGTTGTTTAGTTCCGTTAACTTGTTTTAAAACGCGGAATAGCTTTCACAATTGCTATCACTTTTTCCCTTTTCATTTGGGAATTTTATTAATTTCCTTCAAGTTTAGAAACTCATTTTACAATGTTTCATGTGAATGAATGGAGGAAAATGTAACTTTTAGCAGCTACTTATAAAATGGCAATGAAATTGGAGGGCTTCAATTCCTTAAGGACACTTGGTAGTGATTTTGGATGACAGAAAAATTATTTTGTTGTTTTATGCAATAATATAAATCTGCATAGTTTTTAGAGTATGCCCTATCAGGTTTATATGTGTTTGTAGCGTTTAAGTTAGAAATATGGACCAGGGATGTTTTGGAGTTACAAAACCACATTTTCTTTTGCAATTTACTGTAATTTGCGTTATTTAAATTTAGCTAAAAACTATAGGAGAGCTGTATTTGTTTTCTGTGCATATGTGAAATCCATTGCTCTAAGTGGATGTTAAATATTTTATATTACATTTGCATGAAATTCCTTTTAAAACAATACATATCTAAAATGATATATAATAAAGAACATAATTATAGTGCATTTTTAAATTGGTATTGTCTTAATATCTTAATATATCATCAGCTGTGAGTGAGTGAGTGAGTGAGTGAGTGAGTGAGTGAGTGAGTGAGTGAGTGAGTGAGTGAGTGAGTGAGTGAGTGAGTGAGTGAGTGAGTGAGTGAGTGAGTGAGTGAGTGAGTGAGTGAGTGAGTGAGTGGGGTTTACGGGCCTGAAAGATGGTTAAAAAAATCTGGTCTCTAATTATTAGGAGAAAAGTGCACCTGAAAAGAAAATGTTCGAATTATCAGATTTATTGAAGTCTCAACAAAATTCAGTCAATTTTAATTATGGTTTTATTATGATATGTAAGTCTGAAGATTTTGTTATCAATAGTAGAAGGTTCAATGTGATAGATTTAAACTTTTTTAGGAAAGTTTAATATATATTTGTAATTTGTAATTTTAATTAATGTGTTTCTAAGTAATGCTGCTATCATAATCAAATATTGTTCCCATAGCTTCCAGTATGAATCTGTGAGGCTGCTATTTTGAAAATACACTGGGTTTCCGACACATTCATACTTCGCCTTTTCGTTTCAATATTTTCTTCGAAATAATGCACCCCATCAGATGGAATGGTGTGTCCACAATAAGTTATGTATTTGCTTTCAGCTTCTTAAGCTGAGAAACCTGCCTATATAGGTAATAAATTTGAAACTATTCTTTTGTATGTTCTTTCTGGCGTAATAATTTAGTATGTTTATATGCGGTAAGATGTTTCTCTTTTCACCTTTATTTTTAAGGCAGGATCTCAGTTCCATACCTTTTTGTTGCTTGTTGTTCCCGGTTCTAACTCAGTCGATACTTGCATGAAGACTTATCTGTAGGTGTTGGTAGTAAAAAAGCTATTATGTTATATATAATAACAACAACACAATGTATAAGCCATTGAATTTTTATCTTCTTTGTTCTGATTAGTCATAATTAATGGCACTCTGGAATTACACTGGGTGTATTAGAACTTATTTTCTTATACAGGTTTCGGATACACTATATTTCTTTCGCACTTTTTGAAGCGTTGTTATTTTTCCGGAACATAAGACTATCGTCTTTTAACGCCTTATATTTTCTTACAAGGGGCTTACAAAGGAGAACTGTCTCATGTTAGACCTCGCGCACGGCCTTCGCGACCTGGGGCCACTACTTCTCCATCAAGTGGCTCCTCAATTATTGGTGCCCCCGGGAGCTGACGAGGCTGAGTGCACCCCGTTCCAGACCTCCCAGAGAGGAGAATATCCACACGATGGTACCAGGGATTGAACCCGGGTCCTCCGCGCCAGATGCAAGCGGTAAGTATAAAGTATGCATGTTTTTCCTGGACTACGCTGCTTAGAAAGGCAATCTAGAATTTCAGAAACAGATGATTTGTGTACTTCAGATAATTGAGCAATTCTGGAAGTAAAGCAAATAGAATGAAAACGCTTTTCTGCGCCACCGCCAAAAGACAAACGCTTTCTGTAAAGTAAAACTTCACTATTCAAAAGTTTGTAACAATACTTTGGAGGGATTCGTGGAGGGAGGAAATCGCGTTCAACTTTAATTTCAGTTAAATGTATAAACTCAGCTCTAAACAAACACAAAAGAGGTTGGAATTTTCATCGCAGTTAATTGTGACTGGTGATGTATCGCAGGCCGGTGTATGTATTCCACATAGGCTATGTTCGTTGGTGCTTGCAGAGAAGCCTATTTGAGTAATGACTTTCCCCTGTATCTTTATGGAGATATCTTTTCTGCACGCAATTTGTCAGCAGTATAAATGGCGTCTATTCGAAATATCGTGTGTGTTGGTTGGAAATGAATGAGCATTAGTATGTAGTTCTCTTTTGTTCCTCCTTTCCTTTCTCTCTACTCCACCTCCCTCAGAGGATAAAAAATGCACATACGCCAGTCATGGAATGTAAAAAAAGAGGGACATTATGGGTGTTGGTGGCGGATAGAAGTAGGAATTTAACAAGAAGAGGGCGGCCCAATCGCTCAGCGTGACTTTAATAGTTGAGCATGTTAGATGTCAAATACAGGAGACACAGTTATAACACTTCATCATCGCCGAACACATCCAGACCTCCTCGCATTAGCTTTCAACCTGAACCTGCCTCGAGTTTATAAATAATAACTTTGTAACCTATTCGAAATTACCTATTAGATTAACACAAAGAGATAACCATATTGAAGCTTTCTCTAAATATATAGCAATGATTAATGTAATACACCTATGTAATCAAAATGAAAGCCAAAGCTTCCAGAAATTCCTTAATTTGCACAGAGGAATTATACGCGAAAGAGCAATCGCGAAGCAAAAAATGTGTCTTCAAATGTTTATTTCATGCCAGTGAGTTGTAAAACAAGGATTATAACCAATTCCCACATAGAAACAGTTTGTCTCTCCACAGTTAGACTGATAGAAACTGAAATTTGAACATATTCATATCTAGATTTCTTAAAATTGTTTATTACATGTAAATTATATTTATTTTGTAGGTCTTATTAGGTTTTATTCGAGGTAGAATATCTATTTTTTATATATCACCCAGTATATGGCAAAGAATACTCAGCGTAATCTAACATCGGTTCTTGAATTATTGAATTTAGACTCCAAACATCTATTCTCTATACATCCCATTCCCGTAGCGTGGTTGTAGTGTATCTGCTTCACATTGAGGAGGTCCAGATTGTGAATATCGGTTAAGGTGACTTATTTGGACAAAGCTTCCTCTTTTCCGACATTTTTAAATTCAGTTTTAAAATCTTGAATAATTTATGGGTTTTAGAAACGGACGGTCATGTACAGATGCTACTTTTGCAGTTAAAGAGATAATAGAAAATATCTGATGTTTTGCACTTTCTCTACTCTTGTACTAACCATTCTTACAAAATCTTATTCCTATATCTTCTTCGTGTTAAGATAAACATTTGTACAAATTATATTATTGCTTATTTCCTTATAGGTGCAAGGGAGATATTAGAATACACTAGACTTTGTGCGATAGTCAAATCTTTTAAAACTTTGAGATTGCGTTCTCTTTGCACACTTATAAAAAATGAACAACGATGTTCTGTTTCAAGAAAAGTTTAAGTTTTCACAAACTCACACACAGAACAAGGAATGTTAGCAATATCTACATTTTTGTATAGTATGATTTGGTCTATCTCTAACGGTTTACGAGTTATGCAAAAGTCGTCCAAAGTAAATACGACTACAGGGGCTATAGCCAGAAAATTCAAAATATACATTTCATTTCTCATACAAATATCTTAAACATATGTGGTTTTAATCAAAATCGTTAGAGTCATTTTCAAGAAAATCAAAATTTTCTAAAAATGTTCCATGTAAAGGGTAGTTTAGGGTGGGGCTATTTTCTTCAAAATCTTCTTGTGGCATCCTTGAAAGACATTGAACTTAAATATCAACTTTAGTTTTTAACCGACTTTTCGTTTTTGAGTTATGCTGTACACACACACACATACACATACATACACACACACACACACACACACACACACACTCAGTGACCCCTGACCGACTCGTGTCTGTGCCCGTAACTTACTCCTCAGCTGTCAATGAAGTTTAGGTGTGTGCAAGAATCAAGAATTACGAGAAAAGATATTGTTATATTACATTTCGAGCAAGCATTTTTCAGCTTTATCGTGTTGAATGACTTTCACAAGTAAGCGTGCATTTGCACAGCAAATCATTATTGCACACACCAGCAGAAACTTCGCTGTTCCCATGTTGCATTATATTATCCTGGGGAGGCGGGGGAGGAGGCCCTAAACTGCACTGTATGCATTATTTCCTTTAATTAAAACTCTGTTGTAATTTGTACTTCGTATTCTGTTTTGGGATTTTTTTTTTCCGCGAGATGGAAGAACAAGCAAGTCTTCATTAAAACGCTCATTTTCATGCATGGGTTATCTCTCTATGTGTACACACTGCCGTGCGTGTGCAAAGGCACTGGCAAGCTAATCGCGTGAAAATTTATAAAAGCGGCATGATGCGACAACACTGCTGTGAGGCTTGATAAGGATCTGGGCGTGCGGCCAACCTCATCTTGTCAATAGAGGCCCATAAACAAGAGCACTGTGACGTGTGCATGTCTGTCATTAATTATTACCCAGCGAGAAATACGGGTTGGCAGCATTGCCACTGTGCTCCTGATAGTTCATAAACTAGCCGCACAGATAACAAAAATGGAGGTGGCTCAATGGACATGTGGACAAAATTTGAACAAATTACAGACCGCACAACATTTTGATCTGTGTGGCATTGGCTGACTAAATATACGTATAAGTTACGGTGTAAAGCCTTTTAATTTCTCTGTTAATAACGAGAGAAAATTTCATTTCGAGATTTCACCGAAAATATATGATTTGAAGTCCCTGCGTGAAGAAACATTGATTTCTATATTAGTACAAGGTTGTCTCACAAGTTCGTTCGTTTCTAGTTATGTTTCAAACAGTAAAAACGCCTGGGAAAAGGCCTGAGCATGTGACAGTGTGTGTGTGTGTGTGTGTGTGTGTGTGTGTGTGTGTGTGTGTGTGTGTGTGTGTGTGTGTGTGTGTGCGTGTGCTTGTAAACAGAAAAACTCAAAAAATGAAAAGTAGGTTAAAAGCCAAACTTGGTATTTAAAATAACGAATGTTTAAAGTATTTTCAGCACAATTGAAATGTGTATGTTAAATGTTCTGGAAATAGCCCCTGAAATTCCCTTCATTCTGAATTACCTTTGCATAACTGGTGAACATGTACAGATAAGATAAAGTCTTACTAAAGTAAAAATAAAATATGCATATAATTAAAGCAGACAGTTTTGGGTCTTCATTATCCACATATTTCTCAAATGTGAACCCATTGTTTTTTTTTTCGCTTGTTTGTTTTTTTGTTTTTTTTTTTTTTTCTTCCTTCCTTCCCGCTAATGTAAAGAGAATGGAAAGCCAGAGCCATCACGTAGCCAGCAACTCTTAATCCACCTATCTAAAGCCCGCTATTATTCCTATCCCATTGTATCTACGAGGAAACACGGTCTTAAAAGGTTTTAAAGGTTCGTTAGTTTTTCAAGCATACTATAATTCCCTAGTCCACGTGTACCTACAAGGAAATATGCAATAAATTGATCCCTGCAAATATCTATCTCTATTAATATGAATTAAAATAATTTTTGTAAGAATAGTTTGCAAAAAAGTGAATAGAAAAAGTTATGCGAGTGTAACACATCAGATTTTTCAAAACAAAGTCCTTTTGCGCGCGCACGCGGGCGTGCGTGTTTTTTCTTTTAAGTCCTCTAATGTATCGGACGGTGAATGAATGAAATTCTACTTAAATGAGCCCGAGGTCCATAGAGCTTTAAGTTATCAGACATTCGTCTTCTCAGGATAAGACAAACCCTCGGTAAAAACCTTAACCGTGTGTGTGTGTGTGTGTGTGTGTGTGTGTGTGTGTGTGTGTGTGTGTGTGTGTGTGTGTGTGTCCGCGCGTGTGTGCGTGCGTGGCATGTTGAATTCTAAATGATATTAACCATAAACAGAGGACTCTGTTTTGTGATTTAATTTTAAGGCAACTAAAGTGTCAGAAAAGTAACTGGATTTGTGAATAGTCAAACTGGTGTCAGCAGTGGGATTTGTTACATTATCATTTGTCACAATATTACTGAGTGTTGTGGTGTGCAAGTGGTTTTGTTACCATCACTGTTCCTATGAGGGAGAAAGAACAACGAAAGTCAAACAATAACAAATTTGAGCTCACCATTGCCCATGTTCGAATGTGTAGCTCTGTTTCCACACAAAGTTCAGCTAGATACTTTATAATTTAATATTGAGGGTTGTCCAAATGTAGCACATGATAACATAAACTGGGAGGATGTTTTCTATAGTTGAAGACCTCCTGCCTCAGAGTACGTGTCGCTGAATTTGGGAACCTGTAAGTTTGGTGATACCTTCCTGTGATATAAGTGACAGCAGCGAAATATTATCTTGACTCACAATATATTTATAGAGTGACAGGAAAAGAGAGCGCTGGTCCAGGGGGGTGACAGATAAATGACAGTCTCGAGTCGCCAGGACGGCCGACAAGGGGGCGGTTGTGCAAAGAAAAATAGCTGAACAGGCAAGGGGAGGCATGCAAGTGAAAGAATGCTTAAAGAATTTTCAAAGACACGATAATATTAATGATGAATGCCAGGAACAGGAAGGACTGAAGAGAGCAAAAACAAGAAGAGAAGGAGGGGAGGAATGCTAAAGGATTTAAGAGAAAAGGGCACAACAAACTTGTTGTTAGGAAGTGATGAAAGGAATGGGACAGAGGCGCATAAAAAGAGGCATGTGAGGGGTGGGGAGATTTTTCTTGCTGATGGAAATACTTGTCGACTTCAAAAGTCGTTTCTCTGGAAAACGATGACAAAAGTTCTGTGCGTGTAAGTGTCCCTCTGTATGTATGTAAACATACACACGCACAAAATATCTTTCTGGCTCGCAAAGGCTTTTTCGAGATTTCTATTAAGCCGAAGCAATCCATATCTTGGTACTTCTGCGGCCTATTCACATGTCAGCTTCTTTGCAGGATGATGGCCTACTCATAACATCAAAGGAAACTGCCAAGGATTCACTGAAGAATGGAGAGGATGTATTCCTCAAGGGAGGTTAGAGGAAACTGTAACAAGCATGTGTTCAGAGACCATTTACACCGCTTTGCAAAATGAATACAGCTTGGAGTTTTTCTTTAAAGTTTGCGTTATATGCAGGTTATAATTTTTGGATGTTGATGATGATGGTGGTACCCTCGAAAGTAGGAATAAATCACTAAAACTATGCTGCCATATCCCATTTTGCCTCTTTATATTCTCTTTTAAGGGCCTACCTATTTTCTTCGCAATTCATCTCATTGAATTTATTTACCTTATTTTAAAGATCATTACATAAACAACCATTTAGCCATATTTTAATTGGTAAGGTGTTAGGTTGGGTTAGGTTAGGTTCAGTTAGGTTGGGTTAGGTTAGGTTAGGTTGGGTTAGGTTAGGTTGGGTTGGGTTAGGTTGGTTTGGGTTAGGTTAGGTTGGATTAGGTTGGGTTAGGCTGTGTTGGTCAGGTTAGGTTGGTTAGAACAGATTAGATTGGGTTTGGTTAGGTTGGGTTTGATTAGATTAGACCAGATTAGGTTGGGTTTGCTACTAAGTTGGGTTTGGTTAGGTTAGATCAGATTAAGTTGGGTTAGTTTAGACTAGATAAGGTTAGGTTACACAAGGTTAGGTTAGATAAGGTTAAGTTAGATTAGGTTAGGTAATATGGGCTAGTAAGTGGCCTATAGATCATACTAGGTTGGGTTTGGTTAGGTTTAGTTAGGTTAGATCAGATTAAGTTGGGTTAGGTTAGACTAGCTAAGGTTAGTTTACATAAGGTTAGGTTAGATAAGGTTAAGTTAGATTAGGTTAGGTAATATGGGCTAGTAAGTGGCCTATAGATCATACTAGGTTGGGTTTGGTTAGGTTTAGTTAGGTTACATCAGATTAAGTTGGGTTAGTTTAGACTAGCTAAGGTTAGGTTACATAAGGTTAGGTTAGATAAGGTTAAGTTAGAATAGGTTAGGTAATATGGGCTAGTAAGTGGGCTAAATGTCACCCAACCAATTAGTCTAAAAACTTTCAGTGTGACAATCTTTGAATGGACGTAAAATTGTCCCACAAAATCTGTTCCTTGAAAATTTGCAGTATTTCGTATTATATTAAGGGAAAGTGTACTTAATTTCAGGGGTGGACTGTTCAATCTCATCCAGTTCGTCAGATAGGTTAGTAAAGCTCACTGTACTTTTAACTTATATGGAATTATTGGTCCAGAAATTAATGCAGTTGCTTCTTATCTCCCTTCCGACTAAATTTAGCACATGCGTAGGAGTTCAACCCTACTACATACATGAAGTATAAACGATATGTTATTTATGGATAAAGCGACAGGAAGAACTGTATACATTTATTTCGTAAAACAGTTGGAGATACTTGTGATCTCATCCCTTAATCGCAATAATTATCCAGACAAACAATGGATAAACCTGAGTCAACATTACATTGTAGAAGCAGGCCAGTAAACTTAACAATAGTGGCTTAAGTTAACGGGGAAACTTGTGCGTTCCTAAAACGTTTGTGGCCAGAAATTAGTATAAATATCGAGCGCTGAGGGAACAGGGGGCGAAAATAAATCAACCCCTTCTACGTCGGCCTGCACGAACGCGTTATTTTGTCCTGGAATGTTTGTCGTTGGTATTTGGACGTAAACTATTGTAGCTCCAAATTGTGTGCTTCTATTGCAGGGATAGAATTGCGTTCTCTGTTTTGTGACAAGTATTTTAATCGTTAAAAAGGATTTCGGAATATACGTTGTTTTATAAAGTGAGATTTATTTACGTTTAATGGATAATTAGAAGTCAATGTTGCAGTTTTCTAAATTCAACCACCAATATCCTATCATTCAACGGAGAGAACAGATACGATGCAATAGTGAACACAGTAAACTTAAGCCATAGTCAAATTTTTAGAGCTAGTCACTATGCGATGGCTTTGACATTTCAATTCCCCTTATGCGGCTGGGACATCAATAAAAATTTGAGTCAAGTTTCCTGTTTGACAAAGATATGGACATTTGAAAATGTGAAGCAGTAATAGGGTATCTGTAAAATAAATGCCTCCAAAAAAATGAATTTGATATAAATTGTGTCCTTTAATCTATATTCTCTGTTCAGTAAGACTTTGTCTATGTCTTACGGTTTATCAGTTATGCAAAAGTCATCCAGAATTAGGACTTTAGTGGCTATTCCTGTAAAATTCAAAATATACATAATTATTTATTTGTCATGAAAACATCTCGAATAGCTGTTTTTGAAAATACCGAAATTTTGAAAAGTTTCCCATGTAAACATGAGGGAGTATTCCTAAAAATCATATTTAAGTATATCTTTTAGGGATGCAACACAAAGATTTTGAAGAAAATTTCTTCACCCTGAACTACCCTATACATGACAAATTATTCGGAAATGTGATTCTTCTCAAAAATACCTTTAACGATTTTTATTCAAATGTCATATGTCTAAGATATTCTTACGGCAAATAAAATGTATATTTTGAATTTTCTGGGTATAGTCTATGTACACCTGTTTTACTCTATTCGACTTTTGCATGACAGGTAAACCATAAGAGATAGACCAAATGTAGATATCGTTAAAATAGACTCGTTCAAATGAATTTTTTGTAAAGTGAACCATTTTGGAGATATTCTTTGTTAATTTTGTGAGTTTTGCAGTACTTGAAATTTTATCAAATAGAAGGTCGTTATTCATTTTTTTCTGCAAACATAACGCCATTACGACGCTTTAGGGGATTTGACTACCGCTCAAAGCCTACGGTATTCCTACATTCCTATATCAGTAAGAAATTATGTTGTTAATTTCTGCAAAAGTTTGTATCGGCTAACATGAAGAAGATATAGGAATAAGGGTTTGTAGGAATGGTTAGTACAAGAGTAGAGAAAGTCATCTGAGTGCAACACATGAAATTTTTATTTTAGTCAAAGATTTATTTGTATGTTTATAGTATAAGACCAGCTTTAATTTTAAAAGTAAGGGAATAAAAGGAAGAACTCGACAGCTTTTGCCCTGGAGCCTTAACACGTCTACAGAGCGAGGAAGAACTCCCTTGGGGATTACACAATATTGTGAAAATCACGTGACACAGTAGAAGCTAGTCACATAAATTATTTTGCTAAGAAGGAATATGCACCCAACACTTCCCATCGTTTTTCATCAGAGCCAAACAGAACAGCGATAAGAACTGCAAAAACGACGATTTTAAACAATAAATAATTAATTTCAATATTTTCTCCCCCCCCCCCCCCCCCCCCCCGCCCTCCCTCTGTTACCTTCGTCACTGCGACCGAGGAAGGCTGTGATTTATAAAGAAAAGTAGAAGCGCGTCGCCGAGTTTTCGGGCAACTGCTTTAATTTTTTATTTCTCTCTAGAAGTTTTGTGTTCCTCGCGTTTTTCAGCTCGTGAAATTCTTGAGCGAAACTGAACAAACGGTAGCGGAAGAAGAGACGGCGACAGAAAAAGGAGAAGGAATAAAGGAGAAATAAGGTAAAGAAACAGAAACCTTTCGCACACGGCTCTCCCAGAACCTTCGTTCTTATCAAGATTTAACGTCTCCATTTTTTGGTAAAGGAAAAGGGCTATTCGTTAATTTCTGCTTATAAGCACACGCCCACTCCAGTTGCCCTGCTCTACTTAGCAATGTCAATCCTAATACAGTTTAAAAATATGGTGTACAGTATCATAGAGGAGGTTTTCCTTTATTTTGAAGTGAGTATTCTAGAATTTTATTTATAAGTGTATTAACATGTATATTAAAATGATCTACAGAAATCAACCAAGGCCTTAAATGATGCACTTAGGAATTTTGAAATGAACACCTGTACAGCAAATATGGCATTCAAAGCTGAATATCCCATCCGTAGTAAAATAGTAATAAAAAGTGTAATTTTAGAACAAGTGAATACCTTCAAATATTTGGGTTGCACTTTGTTTTATAAATATGAAAAGTATATTATAGAAAAAACATCAAACTTTACAAGGGTGACAGGATTCATAAATACTACATTTAAATCTTCAATGGTACAAGAAAAAAAAATCTGATGTGTTGCTCTCACATGACTTTCTCTACTCTTGTACTAACCATTCTTACAAACTCTTATTCCTATATCTTCATGTTAGTTAAGACAAACATTCGTACAAATTATCTTATTGCTTATGTCCTTGTAGGTGCAAGGGGAATATTAGAATACAGTAGGCTTTGTACGATAATCAAATCTTTTAATGCTTTGAGATTCCGTTCTCTTTGCACGATTAACATATAAAAAAATGAACAACATTGTTGCATTTCGCTGAAGTTCTGTTTTCCGAAACTCACACACATAACAAGTAATATCTACGAAATGGTTCACCCTACAAGAAAATTTATTCAGACATAATGTGTATTTTAGCAAGATCTGCATTTTTTCTATAGTATGATTTGGTCTATCTCTAACGGTTTACAAGTTATGCAAAAGTCGTCCAGAGTAAATACGACTACAGGGGCTATAGCCAGAAAATTCAAGATATACATTTCATTTATCATAAAAATATCTCAAACATAACATTTTAATCAAAATCGTTAGAGTCATTTTCAAGAAAATCAAAATTTTCGAAAAATTTTCCATGTAAAGGGTAGTTTAGGGTGGGGCTATTTTGTTCAAATCCTTGGTGTCACATCCTTGAAAGACATTAAACTTATATACTAACTTTAGTTTTTAAACTAGTTTTCGTTTTTGAGTTATGCTGTCCACAGACAGACAGACACACGCGGACCTTTTTCTAAAACTGCTTTTTTGGTTCAGGGGGTCTCAAAGTATATTTCTGGTGATGTCTCGACATCGAATTTTTGGGTGGAATACAATACTTCCGCTACTTACCAGTAGACAAAATAAAAACAGTATTTTTGACAAGATCAGTGGATTAATTTTAGAAAATTCTAACCTTACAACGAAAATTGGTGTTATAGGCACTTAATATTATAATTCCTAAATTGTATATAAATATGACAAAAGTGCTTCACTAATATTAAGGTTCATATTAAAATTCATATTATATTTTACGAGCTCAGAAAATTTTACCTTCCTAGATGGAATAGTTACCGAAAATAGTATCTACATTTTAAGTTACGGAGAAAGCAAAAAAGGGCATGCCAGGTACGGCGATTTGTATAAATGCAATTTTTACAACTATAAGATGTGCAACACATGTCAATGGATACCGAAAAGAATGGAAATTTCAATAGTGTAAAGAAAAGAGTCACTTTTTTACCTCAGAAACTTGAATGTGCCCTTAAGAATAGCGTATTGTGCATTGTTTTAAATCTGACATTCAAGACTTAAGAAAAGAAAAAAATATTTTATGATACATTGACACAACCTTTGGCCATACTTTTCGTTTCCACTACTGTTTTCCTGCCATCCCACCGCCTTGTAGAGTACCAACTGGTCGTGTGTTTTCAGCTATTTTACTTCGGTCGCTTTCAAGTGCAACTGTAGAAGCAGAATCTTTAACATCACTTTAAATGCACAACTGTAACCGACTTGGCAACAGCAGATTCTTTCAATGAATATATTGAGTATATCATTATCAGCCAAGAAGTTTGACGAACACGTTTAAAACTTCTTGAAATGTGGTCGTTAAGAAATAGTTCATTACATGTCGTAAATGTTATCACACCACGAGTATTTGGAACGTTTTGAAATGTTACGCCATCTCGTTTCGTCTTTCATTTTGCAGTCACAAACACCGAACGTTGTTATTCCAAGAGCCCATCCAGGTGAAGCCCATTCCATCACCGTCCGAAACAGACGTAAACGAATCTTGTCTCCCTCTCCCGGAAACGGCAATCAATTTAACTCTTTTGCCTCGCCCAAAACCGTTATAGGTCATTGAAAAGCCTCGTGGAATAAACAGGAAAGGGTTGTTTGTGTTTATTTTTTTTTCTCCATCCCGATTTATTTTCCGTGCAACATGAAGCATAAATTTCTTTTTGCACAGGCGCACATCGAAGCTAATTCGCTAGGCTAACAAAAAGGGACGACAACCACGCATGCGCACACACATAGACATTAATCTTCTTTCATATGCAGACATCAGAGTGTGCTCGAGTAGAGACGAAATGTCGCTTTGGCCTACTTTGTGACGCAACAACATATATACAGCAACATACTGAAGGAAAAACATTAATGACCGTTGTATACAGCGTTATAGGGGGCTGCAAAATGTAAAAAGCTAAATCGCATTTTCACAGTATGATTTCATATGTTATTACTAAACAAGGAGTCGTTATTTAACTTTTCGTTTGGGCTCGTGGTGTTAAATCAAACACTGCACTGTAAGGATATAAACATTTCTTGTTAATTTATCATCTAGGACCCTATTGGACCTTATCTAGGTAGGCTCGTTAAGTATTTGACGAAGAATGGTCCAGCCATATACGAGTTACTTCCTCTGCTACAATATATTAAGTATGGAAAATTTTTGTGTTCCACCCAAAAATTCGATGTCGAAAATCCACCGGAAATACATATTTTGAGGCCTCCTCTGTAGCCCAAAAAACATATTTAGGTATGTTTGTGTTTGTGTGTACCTCTCTACTTATGTTCAACAATACCACACGAAAATTGTTCATAAAATATTCCACCCGAAATTACTCTACATGAAGAGTTTTACAATCTCAAAAGCAGTTATGGGGCGCCGCCGTCGCCGAGTGGTTAGAGCGCTCGCCTACAATCTAGGCGGCCTCTTAAAAATGCCTGTAAAAATTTTGATTAAAATGCCACATGTTTGAGATATTCTTATGACATGAAATACATGTCCTAAATTTCCTGGCTATAGCCCACGAAGTCCTATTTACTGTAAATTACTTTTGCATAGCTCCTAAGAGATAGACCAAATCTTACTACACAAAAATTTAGATATTGCCAAAACAGACAATTTATGTCTAAATTTTTGTTTGTAGAGTGAAACTTCTGAGGTATTTCTGGTTATTTGTGTGAGTTTTGGAGAACTTATTCCCGTTGTACTTGCAAGAAAATGAGCAATAAGGCAATTTCTGAAAATATTTATCTCAACTATCATGAAGAAGATAGAAGAATAAGAGTTTTTAAGACTGGTTTTTATTTATGAAATAGTCCGGGTAAATATCGTTTGAGGGTCTCGACTTCCCAGATATGTTCTCCAGTGGATATATTCTCCGTGGAGAATTTATCAGCTATGTCAAACATATGATAATTTTGAACGTATTGCTTATGAATTACTCCACGTTTAATTGTTTTTACAACAGAATGTCTTATTAAATACTTTGGGAAGTACTTAATTAAACTCCTATTGTTTCAAAACAACATTTGGTTTTACTTGAAAGTGTAAGGTTGGCAGTACTTCATTTTGAACTCTTCGGTACGGTCATTCAAGTGTTTCTCTTCGCCCAGTTTTATTTTCTCCCTTGTCGAAAGAATCAGTGTTTATCTTATCCAAAATAAATAAAACAGGAAAAAAATAGTCCCCCTTTGTGCTTTGGAATATTCCGCTTCACTTGCGTTTCATAGCTATGGATTCTCGCTTAAAAGGAAAAAGAATAAATGTAAAACCATTGCTGCGTATTTACTGTTGTTGCACATCCTCGCCTTTGTTAATACACTTAAATATTTTAACCCAAGACGCTTTCTACTGTAATATTTGGAGTCGCTTTAATACTGAACTGCTTCTAGGTCAAAGAATTTATCCAAGTGTATGTTTAACCTTCTGCAAGTCTCTTGAATCTCCGAAGTTACTGTAACAGCGCTTCCTTTCTGGATTAGAACTATACCAAAGCCGTTGTATTCCATTTTCATAATGCAGCTTCCATGCCAAGCTAACATTCCTTTGCCTTTGCTGATTTTATTCTTTCCATTTTCCTTATTCCCATGTACACAAGGCGAAAGTGAAAAGCGCTTGTGTTTATTAATATTGCCAATTCCATTTCAGTTCTCTCCTTGAGAAAATGCGTCTGCCTTTCCAATTTTGTTTTCGTGGTAAACGACTCCTGCGTACTTTCAAAGAAACTTTGTTACCAAGTAAAATATAAATACTTTGGTACCCAGGTTAAAAATATTTCCACTACGGCTTATAACCTCTATAGTAAATATACTCACATGACTTTCTGTACTGTTGTACTAACCATTTTTACAAAATCACATTCCTAAATCTTTTTCGTGTAGTTGAGATAAACATTTGTACAAATTATCTTATTTCTTATTTCGTTGTAGGTGCAACGGAAATATGGGAATATTAGTAGGCTTTCAGCGATAGTCAAATATTTTAAAGCTTTGAGATCCCCTTCTGTTTGCACGCTTAACAAATAAAAAAATGAGCAACAATGTTCCATTTCACGAAAGTTTTAAGTTTTCAGAATCTGACATAAGTAACAAGGAATATATCCGGAATGGTTCAGTACAAAAAAAACATATTTATACATAAATTGTGTTTTAGCGGGAGCTAAACTTTTTCCATAGTAAGATTTTTGTCTATCTCTTAAAATTTACGAGTTATTCAATACTCAACCAGGGTAAACAGGACATAACCTATAGCCAGAAAATTCAAAATACACATTTCATTTGTCATACAAATATATTAAACATATGACATTTTAATCAAAATCGTTAGAGACATTTTCAAGAAGACCAAAATTTTGGAAAAATATAGCATGCAAAGGATAGTTTAGGATGTAGCTATTTTGTTCAAAATCTTCTGTCCATCCTTGAAAGACGTTAAACTTAAATACCAACTTTGGCTTTGACCCACTTTTCGTTTTTTAGCTATGCTATCTACAGACAGACAGACAGACACACACACGCGCACACACGCGCACACACACACACACACACACACACACACACACACACACACACACACACACACACACACACACAATTCACGATTTAAAACTGTGTCAAAGCTATCTTACCTCAAAGAAGTCTTTAAACTAACCTGAAAAGCAAATTAGAATGTTTACTTAATGCGTATAGTAATTTTAATCAATAAATATCTCCAAGATCACAATACAAGGAGCTTAGAATTATGGTTTGCCACAGCCATTGTCCAAATTTCGGTAGGTTCGAATGATAAATGAGATAAGTAGCGCTCTTGAACCAGCGTAAACACTTGAGGCATTATCGAGAAGAAATCAGTATCTTCCTGAAGTTTCCTTACTCCCCACGTCTGGGAGTCTAACCAGCCAATTAACGTATAGGCAAGTGTTCTCACGAGTGACCGAGTGAATTAGGGAGTGCAACAAAAGTGGTGTTCTCCGAGCAAGTTTTGTGTTATGTGAAGTAGAACTTTCAAAAACACTACAGTGTTACCATCCCTATAGCAATTCTGACTTACAGTTATGCATTTGTCCTTAAAAAGTGATACACCAGCATCACACCCTAAAGGCAAAACAATTTTCTCTAAAGCCTGTTGGGTTTACTTTTGATATCATCGTAGTAATTAAAATAAGAGATGAAAACTCGCCATACGCACTTCTTACATAGATACTCTGCTTTAAACCAGTAAACTTGTTCAAAGTTACTTCTTTTCTTTTAGTTTTTAATTTTATACGCTTTTTATTTTCAGTGCTCCCTGGTGTAAATTTAAGCTTTAATTGGTGACCTTTCCTGCTTCTTTGAATACATTTCTTTTGGGTTTCTTTCACTCTCGTTTTAAATTACATTTATTAAATTATGGTTTTAACGTCAGAAACTCTGAATTTGTGTCTTAGGCTGTATACGTTTTACCTTGGAGCACGTGTGGTTTAAATATTGTGCATGTGAGAATTTAACAAGTAAGCTTTATTTTTTAAATTTGAACCCAAGTTGACTATCGTATGACTTGCATGTGGAAAAAGCAAACCGTGAACAAAATAAAATAGTTATATATTCTGTGTTACGATTTTAATTTTGTGCAACAAATGTTACTTAAAGCAGTAAATCCGTTTATTAATTTTATCACCAGAATTTTATAAAATAATTCCATAACGCATTCATCACTCAAAATGTTTATTAAAAACATTATTTGTGCAACTTTTTCAAACTTCTATTTTTACAGCGATAAATTCTATTTTTCGAGGTCCCTAAATCCCAGAGGTCTCGGGTTCGATGCCGCCTGAAGGCTGCTCATTTGTTTAACAGGAGTAATTCCCATTCTGAACAGAAGTTCAGCATACCTCTCCGTTTTGACATAAAATAGCGAATGTTACGTTGATTTTTAAAACGTCTAAAACAAACACATAAACCGGTTGGCCCATTCTCAGTTGAAGTCTTGTTTAAATTAAATTTACATTTCACTGGGTCCTACGGCGACTCCACTATGTAGCAGAGCACAAATCGATGGGTGCCAGAATCGATTTCCAATGAATGGATGCCCAAACGTATCTATCCTCCCATTCAGTATGACCCCGAGCTCACCCGCCCTGTTATAGAAATGAAGATTTCATTTTGAGATAAAGCAGTTGAGAGAAATGTAGCTGACAGCTTTACTTCGCTATCTCTCCCGAATATCTACAAATGGAACTACTTCAAGCCATCCAGGATATGCAGATCCATGGAGATGCATTTGTTGAACGATTTAGTAGCTTTCACGTGTTCTGCGACCACCGAACTGTATTATTCCTATCTTTTCTATCTTCGTAGACTGACTGAACAACTATACTGTGTATAAATCTTTGACATGCAGGATTGTTTGAAAAAAAAGATGACTAAACGGACGGCAAATAAGAGTTTGGCGGAAGTGAGACAGTGCTGCCTTTATTTCATGCCCTAAAAGATTAACAGAACAATCGATGTTCTAGTCAACTTCTATTAGACGTGTGCCAGTACAAACAGAAGAAAAAAAGAACGAAGAGGAAAGCTAATGACATATTACATTCACAAGACTTTTTCTACTCACTGTTCTACAAACCATTCCGGCAAAGGCTTCAGCACTAGTACGAAAATGGAGGAACTCTGATCTACTCTGCAGATATATTGTAGATTGTCGATGATACAGAAATCCGTCGTCCATAATAAATCAGACTTTGGACAGAGGTGTTTGAAAGCTCCTTCAATTTTGGAAACAAGAACTGGGCATCTACACAGTGTATGGGGAACTGCCTCATCTGTCTGTTGACAGTTTTCTTCGAAAAAAACTTCCAAAAAGTGACACCGTGGGTCGCTCTCAGTTTTCCCTCTTCCCTCGCCTTGGTTTCGTTGCGTGGCCATGCAGAATAAAGGTGACTTGTATTGCGTTACTTGTGTAGTTTCCACTACAGTAACGTATTAACAGCACATCTGCCAATTGGCCGACATGACCTCCAGCTTACTTTGATGTAAATGTGCGGAATCACTTCAACGTCGCATATTCATGTCGATGGATTGGTAGAGGTGGACCATTCCACGTAAAGTCAGCAGAGGACCTACAGTCAGTGTTGAGAGAATGTGTTCTGGATATTTAATCGTCGCGTTGGAGTTGTAGGTGATGTTGGAACAGTTTTTAGTGAGTGAATAGTCACAGTTGTTTGTGTGAACAGTCAACCAGTGTTGGTCTTTTGTGTTAAGCTTACAGTGAGAAGCAAGGGCTGTCTTTTGTGATTCAGTTTTAATGGAAATAAAGTGACAAAAAACTAACTGGACTTTGTCATTTATCCCACTGGTGTCAGGAGCGGGATTTATCAAGATACGTTTTATGTTCATAGTGTAATATTAAAAATTCAAAGAAACCATAACAAACTTAAATTCTGTATGTTTACTAACATTGCTTTAAATATTACTTATCGTGCTACGAAACTTGGTTTTATATGTTCCAGAAAATATTTAAAACAGCAGCAGTATTTTTTGGTTATTTAATAACAAGAAAAAACCACCACATATCCCCCCGCTATTGGTATCTAACGCAATAAAAGTTTGCTCGGCAGTAGAAATCTCTTGGCAGAAACGAATGAAAACGATTTAACGCGTCACTTCCTCGCCGCTACCTCATCAGCGAAATTCATTATGCGGCTGACGATATTCTATGTGGGGAGAATGCGAGATCGATAATGTGCTCCTTGGCTCCAGAAGATGCAGGACGAGCATTATCAGATCCTTCTCATATCTTAATACAACCAGCTCCGATCTATATCCAGCTCTCCGGATTATTCGTCCTGAATAAAAATGAAACATGTCTTTCCATTGTATAAGACACCAGAAGCCGTTGAGAAAGATTATACATGAAAACGTTTTTTGTCGACAAAACTCATTCAGATGTGAATGCAGAAATGCCTGCTGTGCTGTTCTGTGTTGAAATGTTACCTTGCTGTTTAAAAGTCACTAAGTCAGCTTTTTTACTTTCTGTACTGGTAAGTAGGAGAGTATTGTATCCCACCCAAAAATTCGATGTCGAGATTTCACCGGAAATATATGCTTTGAGGCACGTGTGTGTGTGTATGTGTGTGTGTGTGTGTGTGTGTGTGTGTGTGTGTGTGTGTGTGTGTGTGTGTGTACAGCATAACTCAAACAAAAAGTCGGTTAAAAACCAAAATTGCTATTTAAGTTTAATGTCTTTCAAGGATGCGACACGAAGATCTTGAAGAAAATTCCTCCACATAGAACTACCGTTTACATAGAAACATTTTTTTTTTAATTTTATTTTCTTGAAAATAGCTCTAACGATTTTGATTGAAATTCCATAAGTTTGAGATATTTTTACGACAAATAAAATGCATATTCTGAATTTTATGGCTATAGCCCCTGTAGTACAATTTACTCTGAATGACTTTTGCATAACTGGTAATCCGTAAGAGATAGACCAAATCTTACTATACAACAAATGTATATCTTGTTAAAATATACAATTTATTTCCAAATACACTTTTTTTGTAGGGTGAACCATTTCGGAGATATGCCTTGTTATTTGTGCGAGTTTTGGAGAACTTATACTTCTGTCAAATATAACATCATTTTTACATGTTAACTGTGCAAATCTCAAAGCTTTAGAAGACTTGACTGTCGCTCAAAGCATAGTGTATTCCCATATTCCCCTTGTACCTACAACAAAATAATAAGATAATTTCTGCAAATGTTTATCTTAACAAAAACACGATTTGAAAGAATGGTTAGTACGAGAGCAGAGAAAGTCATGTGAGTGCAACACACCAGATTTTTAATTTCATTTTCTTAAACCTGTTGTTACAAAATTTCAATAGTGAAATTACTAACGACTAAAACGTCAACAAATGATAAAAAGCTTTTAATCTTACGATTATGTAGCATAACCACAACAGAAAAATTTATATCTGCATTCCAATGAACCTAACGTTCTAAAAAATTATCTTCGGAAGACTAGACACGCCCCGTGATAAAAGTATATCTTTTTTACATACTTCTCTGCAGAAATTCTAAGATTATTTTAAATCTCATGGATATGTATAATAACGTGCAATTGAAATATAATTTTGTAACAAATACATCATTTGTATATTTTAAACAGTAATACACAGTACATCCAGATATGCCACGAAACACCGATAATTGGGGGGGGGGGGGGCCACCTTATATAGAAGATGACCAAGTTATACAACCAGAGAAAAATGGAGAAGGGCTGTCGAAGCATCTCCAACACACAAAAAACCTGATTTAAATATTAACAATGTTTAAAATGTGCTGCTAACTGCATAGTAAACACAGGCAGCATCCATAAAAGTTTAATTGCCATCAATATTGTACCTCATACTCTAAAATCTTAGTTTTATGTTTGGCAGCGAATATTTAAAACAAATTCCTTCACTGTACGTGCTTTATGAGAGTGGGTTTACATTTGTGATGCAAATTACCGAATACTAATTCGCCAATAAAGGATCTCCTATCAAAGCGTCGATGCAATTCAGCGTAGATGCCAACACTTTTTTATTACCGCAAGTAAATTGAAAACTTTAGCTTTAAAGCAGATGAGTTATCCTCGGATTGAAGCCAACAGATATTTCTTCTGTGCTACTAGATCACAGCCTGCCTTGTTAAATTGCAGTCTTCGTAACAGTTGATCAATGTAAAATGAAATGTTTAAAATTCTCTTGGCAAACATGAACATTTGGAAGTCAGTGATAAGTGAACGCTGCTCTTAAAATATGTTAAAGGTCTTCATTCGAAAAAAAAAAAAAAAAAAAAAAAAAAAAAAAAAAAAAAAAAAAAAAAAAAAAACGTTTTACTATATTCACATGATGTTTCTGCTATTATCGATTATCAATTTTAAAATGAAACAATTCTAGGAGAACACCTGCATGCTGTCTTTGAACAACCACTAAAATACGATTTGAAGTTTTAAATAAGAGATCTCCCCATCCCAAACAAACCTATACATGGAGAATTTATGCAATCTTGTAATTTTCTCAAAAAATGGCTGTAACGCTCTTGATTAAATTGCAATATGTTTCATATGTTCACGATAAATAAAATGTGCATCTTAAATTTTCTGCTTGATCTTCATGTAGCCTGCTAGCCACTGGTTGCTTTGTTTAATGACCTTTTTAGGGCTTAAAACCCTTAACATGGCTTCCTTCGGAAGGAAAGTAAAGACGGTGACCTGGTATCGTAGATTTAAGCTCCATAAACAAAAATAAATTTAAATTTCTGAATTTTAAGGGTATGGTCTTTGCATAACTTGTAAACCCTAAGGAATAAATCAAATATCATTGCACAAAAGTATCTATGCGATGCCTTTCTATATAGCGTTTCACTCTTAGATGACAGTATGGAGTTAAATGGGACATCTCTGTCTCTATCTAGCGCATACAAGTTGCCATTAGCCGCGTCCTTTTCTACCCTCGCTCTGTTGCCAGATTCCTAATAGCATGGTATAAATATTCATTTGTTATAAATTTCAGGTTTGAACACATTATCCTATGCAGAATTTTTTTCTCTATCAGGTTATATCCTTTTCAGAGTCATTATACATTTCTATAGGTCCAAATTTCTTCAGAAAACGTTTTTTTCAATAGAAGTCCGATATTTGCTGTTTCTACACTCATCACGCACTAACTAACAAACTAACTGCTAGAATGCATCTATATTTTTTTCTTAGGTAGAGTAAACTATAGTGCTACTACCTGCCTACTTTGAATTCTCTATGTTTACCCAGTTAAGTGTTATAATTTTTTAAATTAAATGTTTTCGGAAAATTTTATATCTGTGCACTGCAAAAGTTACGCAGTGTGAAACTTTTTTGTTATTGAGTTTACATCAGGGAACCAGCGAGAACAAATGTGAGGAAGGTTGGAGAAAGTTTTTAAAATAAACCAAAAGGCAGTAACCTCTTTCTTTTATACAGTAAGGCAAACAAAAGGTATTCATCTATTCAGCGCCAGGCCTGACACAGAAGATAGTATAAGGAGCAGCACTAACATTAGTTCGAAAGAAGCCGTGTGTGTAACTGTGAGCTGTTATTGCGTTATTTGTTTAATATTTTTGTAAATATTTGTAGTTATGGAGGGTGAAGCTAGGAAGGGACGATATGTTGGTAAATAAAGAAGTAAGGAACGCCAAATAATTATGAATGTGTTAGATTATTTTTTAAGTAAAATGCGTGTAAGTAAGGCGGTAAAAGAAACAGCTAAGGCTATCGGGTGTTCAGAAGCAGTAGTGTGTATGATTAAAAAGGAACTAATGAAAGGACCTCTAAGAACGCCATCGAAAAAGAAAGCAAAAAGGGCGGGACTACACAAAACGCTAGGTTAACGCAATATGATTGAATAGTGCAAGGTGGAGTGCGGCGAATTGTTCATTCTTTACTGTTTGCAAATATTCCACCCACGCTGAATATAATTTTGTCACAGTTCAACAGTGATGAGACCCTACCAAATTTCTCAAGGGCCACTCTGATTTGGGGTTCGAATATGAAAGAAAGGGTAACAAGTGCATATTAATAGAAAGAGACGATATCGATATCATCAGATGGCGACATAAATATCTAAAAGACGTAAAAGGTTTAGGGACCAGGGGAAATCAATTGTTTATACAGACGAGTCATTTGTAAATTTAGGTCATACAGTAACAAAGGCGTGGAGGGATACCAAAGTTAAAAGTGCCCGCCTCGTCAAGCAGCAATTGAAGGACTTAGTACAGGACTCAGGCCACCTCGAGTCGCTCGCGGAGAAAGATTCGCAACTAGTACATGTTGCAACACTGCGCTCCATTTAACGTGTACTGTCTTTTAAGGGTGAGACGCGCTTTAGTTCTGTTATCTTCGCTTTGCTTCGAGAAAAATTAACAGCCTTTCATTTAAGAAAATTATAAATATTGCAAAATTGAAATCAATAACAATATCTCACATTGTGCAATTTGGTGTAGCAGTACTTTGTCGATCCCTTACGCTTTAGCCGTTATGCGAAAGTAACTGAGAATAAGATTTTACAAGTTATTCCCAGAAAATACAATATAAAAATTTCATTTGTTATGAAAATAAATTAAACTTGTTCATTCGAACTCATTGAAGCCATCCTAAAATAAAGGGTAACTAGAAATGTGAAGACCTTTTTTCGAACATTTTCCTGCCATGAAGTGTCTTTAAAATAAATTTAACTGCCTAAGGACGAATATGAATAAAAAACGTGTGTATTTAATTGTTTTAAACACGTATGTAAATAATATCTATATGATATAAAAACTCAGTGGTTTAAAAAAGCATTGATTTATATGTGTACCAAATTTTATAACTTTTGAAGTAAATAATTTCTCTGAAAAGTGGAGTTAAACTTCTTAAAATTAACATTGCAAGCTCAGAGCCTGCAATCGCCCCTAATTTTGATTGAGGTTTTTCTGAAACTTATTTTTCAGCATACATTTGTCCCATTTTCTCAGGAACCACTTATTCTAGAGTAATGAAACTTTTACCACTCATTTCTGAGTTATTTGTGGTGGTACTGATTTTTTCTTATAATAGTATCATTAAAATCATGGATGCCAGAAGTTTTTCTTTTTAAAAATGGGTGAAAAAATAATACATTCAATATAATTATTTTAAAAATATGATTCAATATATCTATGTAATATAAAAGTTCCGTATAATTGGAAAGCATTGATTTATATGTGTTCCAAATTTCACGCTTCTAGAGCAAATGGTTGCTCTGAAAAGTGGTATTAAACTTCTTAAAATTAACATTGATGTCAACTTAGGATGTTTCATCGTGATTTTAGTTTGGCACTTTCAAACCTTGTCCTACACACGGCTATTGTATGGAAGAAATATTGAATTTATAGTTGCTTAAAGGGTTGAGGATTTAAAATAGTTCATGCATAAGACGTGCCACAGAAAATACAAAGGAACAATCCCTTCTCATTTGTAATTTCTACTAGGAATCTAATAAGTGTACAGAACTGCTGGTTAAATATATTATTCATTAATTAGCGTTGCTTTTTTGGAACATAGTGCACATGAGTGGCGCCATCTATCCGTCGAGAGCGCACCTTCTTCATCTCTATGACACACTGTATACACGCTTCACGCTTGTCTTTTATTCAATACAGAGCGGAGTAAAAATCTTCCACGAAAGAACAGGCAAGTCGGTACATAAATATACATCGTATCCAAGCTCCTGCTACTCTCCCGTGTTTATATGGAAAAAGTAAAACGAAAGGAGAGAAAAATAAAATGCTTTACATAAACAGGCATCTTTGCTTTCCATTCTTTCGTACAGGAAAGGAATGAATGTACGTGAATCGGTATTTTAGTACTTCTTATTTCTGAATAGAGAAGGCGTGCGGGTTGAAATCGTGAGCCAAACATTCAATAAATTCAGCAATAAGGAATCAAAGAGCAGAATGAAATGTGTTAGAATTCATGTAATTTATAATTACAATTCAGTGCGTTTACTGTAGTCCTGTTACAGTGTTTATACATGAAGATCAAACAGAAAGTAAATACATAACCTGTTGGTATTTCACACAACAATTAGCTGCACTAAAGGTAACTGATGATTTCGACAAGGTGTGAGCTGTTATTCCACAAATATATATTGTAATTTACTTTATTACTTATTTCTTTGTTTGTTTTAAATATTACATTACAATCGAGGTAATTAAATGTTCTAAGCCTTTATTATTTAGCACCATCTTCCATCGTTTTATTTCTTTTCCTATAAAGCCACAATGTTCTACTTTTGAACTGATATATTTAAACGATAATCCTGGATAAATCTTCGTAACTTGTACATACTTATTTGTAGCTACCTTGTATTAACATCATGCCATCCGCAAAGAGTAGCATATTTATTTAATTATTTTTATTTATATTTATTCCTAATGGCATTTCATCTTTTAATTTTCTAAGAATATCGTCCAAATAAATGTTAAATAATAGCGAAGATTAACTACATTCTTGTCTTAAACCATTATTTCTCATATTATTGTTGTTATATTCTGACGCCGGCCGCGGTGCACAACACAGGACGGTCGGGACCAAGTTGCCGCACCACATACGCCAGTGATGTCAAGGTCACAGGCCGCCGAGAGCTCCCCTGGGCATCTTGTACATGCTGAGGGCAAAACATGACGTAATACATATCAACACCAGTAGCGTTATCACCCGATACCTGTTTACTTGCAACTTGGCTGCGTCCACGGATAAAACCTTTCTTAGAGTGCGTATATATTATGAATGTTTTCCTTCAGAATTGCCTACAAGGATGCACAGCACAGATACAAGTTGGATCTATGAAGGGGAACAATACTTCTCACGCGTAAAAGAAAACTACTTGACAGTTATTCAAGTTGATTAAAATAGTAACATAGTTGCAACTTTCTGACGATTAGGCTGAATTATAGGTATTATTAAACCTACTCTAGCCCTTTGGTTAGCATTCCCGTACTGTGAAGTACACCATTTACGCTCTTTATACCTATTAAAGATAGACTTTTCAATCCCAGACGTAAAATGTCAAAATTAATTTTCAAATGAATGATTAAATAAATAAACTAAATAAATAACAGAATAATTATACAGTATTAACAATAGTGTTTTTATACAAACTTGTATCAGATATACCTATTTTATACAAAAAGTAAATGGCAGCTTTGAAATCCTGTCATCCCTTAAACGGATATTCTTATATATTTTGATTAAACATAAATGACAATATTTACTTGGATTATCTTTAAACAAGTGAAATAACACGAACCATTATTAGTAACAGGAGTTGACGATTTCCTCCAAAATTAAAGGGAAGAACTACAGGTAGGTTGTTTGAAAACTGCTGTCCTTAAAGATACATGTTTTAGTGTTAAGCGTTTGCATAATGAATTTAAGAGAATCTTACTGAACACCTAAGTAAAATACCACATGTTGCACATTTGTAGGATCAGTCACTTGGCATATTTTTTAATTCACACACTTTCCAAAATTTGGCTCGATAATATTACAAAGACAGATTCTAAGACTGGATGCCAAATTGCTATCCGAGAGTCTGTTTTTGTGGCGAGTTTTCAGGAGCTATGCAGAAACCCTGTTCACAAAGGTAGGTACTACTACCATACATTATCATAGTTTTTGCTGTCTTAGGAATCAAATTTGGGTAACGCCTATTGTCAAGTTTCTGGTAAAATTCAATCAGTGCGTATGAGTATGAATAATTGTCAAATTTCTTTTGAAGGCGACGATCACACTACTTCTAACAGCTCCAGCTGAACTGCTGTATTATTTACTTTATCTATTTCATAATGACTTTGTATGTTGTATTTTTAATGCAAGATACTGGTTGCATATTAGGTACTGAATACTACTACTACTACCACAACTTTACAGAGGAATTGTTTTCCCATTCGAAACATGCGAATCCAAATGACTCATGTCTGTGCTCTCGGACGCAGCCATTGCTCTGCCTGCATCACACGGAAAACTGGACTGAACTGGTTTCTAACGGTCTGGCCCTCTATGCCCAGGGCACGGCGACTTGCTCTCTCTGTGGCATTGCCACTCGGGGCCACGATTGACACCACTGACATACGCGACGCAGCACATATCAAAGACGCTTAAGGTGTATCTGCCTCGCACAAGGAAACACGTGATAACAATCAGAGCGGCAGAACAAAACTTTTTTCAGATTTTTCGAAGACTGCCCCGCAGCCGGCGTATTTGTAGAAGTTCGAGAAAGGAGCGTGTTACGTCATCCCCGCTGTATAAGTAGGCGAGACAGTGAGTCAGTTCAGTTGAGTTTTTAGTTTGTGTGTGTATGTGTGTGTGAGCTGCGTGTGTACTTGAGAGAACCGGCGCTTCGTGGAGGAAAATAGCGAAACAGTTAATGAGTGTGGAGTAACTGTATAATCAAAGTCAGCACTTTGAGAGGCACAGAAAGAGACGAGAACATAAAACCAGGATAGCATAAACAAACAACCTAAATTATTGATAAACACATCTTAGCAAAGGCAAGCCAAATTATTCCAAAAGCAACCTACAACAACCCAAGTTAACGCAGGCTAAAACAACCCAGGTTAGCAAAAACAGGGTTAAACACCAGCTAAGTTTAACGGAGCTTCAAGCGAATTGCCATGTGACACATCAAACCTTCACAGGTTCACACAAACTATTTTGGTAATAATAATCCATTGCGATATCTGTTACTGCTATGGGAATACTTTGGTGTTTGAAACAAAGCGCCCCAAGTATTCTTTCTTCCATAAGAAATAGAGGAAATGTGCTACTGGTGCAAAAACAACTACTCCGACCTCGAAGTGTTTCTTGAAAGTTACAGATTCAGACGCTGAGCGCTTATTCCCTGGGTATAAAAGGCACCTGGCGCTATCTAATAATGACCTTCTATCCAACCCCCTAGCAGAAATATTGCAGTTCCCAGAAATATCTACTTTAGTAAGTGCTTCCCTGTATTGAAGGCTTTTACCAGCTTATCGCTCGTAGCAAGGGGCGTGCCATGCCATTTATCTGCAGAAACAATTACTATCCCTCAGATATGGGTCACCAAGAGAGCGGATTTAAACGTAATGCTTTGTTCTTTAAGAGTCGAGTGCGAGGGCACAGAGAAAATAGCTGTTATACCCAAAGAACAAATTATAATTATTGGGCAAATCAGTAATAAACATGTCCTATTTTTAACAACTATTGACACTTACCTGTGGTAATGGAAGTTACAAAGCTTTCAAAGAGTACCTTTTGTTTTATTACAGTACAGCTGCCTAGTCTAGGGATAGGTTTATTTAGTTTACTTGGAGTAAGCAAAACTTAGTCTGCATCGAAAATGTTCCGCATCTGTATGTGGTTTTAAAGAGAGCAGTATACCAAGTGGAAGTTACTCCTTGGACCTTATATGTCCAGTACAATTATTGCCAAATAATTTGTGCCAAAAATTTGGAACCATCTAGCTTCTTGACGAATGGTTATAAATGGTTTATTATTTCACTAATTGACGCTCAAACATTGTGCAAACAATGCTGTAATGCATTTATACCTTAATTTGAGTGAATTTAGTCACAATTTAATATTAAAATGTCATGCAAAGTTTGATTTCTAAGAGGGACTTGGCAAAGTTACATTAACATTAGATTGTGATTAAATTAATTCGAATTTAAATTGAAATAAAATTAATTTTATGTTCTCTGTTCTTTTTTCTTTCTTTTTTTCCTTAAAAGGGCGAAAAACAGATAAGGGATGACGGGAATGGGAACATCTGTCTTCATTTACATGATCTCAATGTTATGTTTTTTTATTTTATTTTTTCTGTTTATTTTTTATTTATTTATTTTTTTTGTCCTTAAGAAGAATTTCCCCCTGAAATTAGTAGCACCGTATATAACTACTACCTTGATGTGAACGGGTCCATGATTGCAAGGTAAATTCTTTTGTATTGCAGACAGTTGTATTTTAAACCTTGCTTCTCCTCCCGGGTAACCTTCACACCAAACGCACCCGAATTTGTGAGAACACGTGACCAGTATGTTTCGCGTGGCCCACGATGTTGCCATATTTCGCGCAGAAATTAAACTTTACATGGCCCTTTAACATTAAATTGTGTCTAAATTCATTAAAATCAAGATAAAAGGGCTTTAGGCTATTGTTCACTAAATGTTTCCCTTACAGTAAGTGAAATAATAAACGATTTATATCCATTCCCAAGAAGCTAGGTGGCTCCAAATATTCCATTTTGAAACAATTTTTTTTTCAGCGAAATGGTTCTTTATTGCCAATAATTGTATTGGACATATTTGTTGCAGTCACATGTAGAATTATAGGTTAACACATGGTCAAAGCAGTACCGTCCACTCGGTATAACGCTTATTTGATATTTGCGATATGCATCACTTCTTGCGTTTGCAACGTTAACTGTTAGAATATTACATAGGCACATCAAGGAAATAATTACACTTATCTGCGACTTCAGGAAGCAAGACGTAAAGATGAAGGAATAAATGAAGATGTTGCAGTGCATGAAAATGTGTTCTTCGCGACAGTATTTATCTCAAGAAAACATTTTACTTGACATAAATGGTGCATTTAAACAAGGTTATTTTTTGTGTAGTAAGATTTCGTAAATCGGTTAGGGTTTAGCTCTTACCCAGAAGTCATCCAGAATGACGAGGACCTTAGAATGTAAAACATGGAAGTTCTGAGAATTTCCCTTCCTCTGTAATTTTCAGAATTCCTTTGATGTCCCTTGGCAACAGCCTGTGCTCTTTAACCCTGAATGAATTCCAGGTACGTTGAATTAATATGCAACCTCGTTAAAGACTTCATGATAAGATTTTACTTTTCCTGGATAACTTATCCTTATTAAATTTTAACATACCGAAAGTATTTACTGCAATTATTTTTACATCTTTCTGTTATTTCTTTATACTCGTAGATTTATAATATTCATCAGTAATTCCAGTATCGATCTGCAAACCTCTAACTAGGAATTTATTAGGGCCACTCAGTGTATTATAGCTTTGTTTTATGCTCGACCATACCCAAATTTATTAATTATAAGTCTGATACCAATTCTTTAATGGACCTCCTGAATGAATGAATGAAAAAGTTATTTGGGCATGTCTTTCGACATGCCCTGGCTGTTCAGGGGCACCCCTCTTCAGCCTAGTGATTGCGTTTTTATTTTTGGTCGTGTGGCGGATTTCAGTGGCGAGTGCCTTTATGCGTGTTGGTGTTGTTAAGTTCAAGCTTTCATTAAAGGACTTGTCTTTATCCAATCGGACAATTCAATTTCCATTAAAGGACAGGTGCTCCACCAATAAGAAAACTCCCATGTAGCAATGGCAAAACGCAATGTCGATTAAATCTCCAAACACAACTAGCACGAGTTTAGGAAACGTTAAAATGTCGGATACTACTGACAGCGACATGTAATACTAATTTACATTGTCGACTTTGCCCTAAATACTTAATTTTCCGTGACAAAAAGTGTTTAAGTGACTATCAGTTCCCAAAGTTTGTCGCTTTAATTTTGGGACACCTGTATGATATCATAGGCTTAAAATCTTAGATTAATGTTTCTTCCATTTGTATTTTTAGATAGTTTAATCTTTAAAGCATCTTAATGCAATTTTTAATAGAATTCGTATGCAGTTTAATCATTATTGAATTTTCACTAAGAAGAAACTCAAGACTTTTTTTTCTCCAAAACTCGTTCAAATACCTCCAGGAGTGTAAATGAAATACCAGCTTTTGTAGACATAAACGAAACGTACAGCCAGAGTTTACTTTATTTTTAGCATATAATATTGTGACGTTGATAATTTATATGAATGATTTCTTATGGCGTGTTACAATTGCACAAAAATGCGTAATAAATATATTTTTTTGGCAAGAACTATATGAAGACCACATAGAAAGGGCATTCTAGCTCATATTTTCCACAAAATGAGATATACATGCCATCTAGTGGTATTACAACTGAATTTCATTTGTAGTGAATAAAATTCACAGAAAAACCACATTGTCATAGAAATTACATTGGAAATATATGGTATGCTTCGTAAAATCATTCTATTTATAGTTTTACAGCGAAAAAACGTATCAAATTCGATGAACAGTTAGAAAACATTGTAACTTGTTATACACGGCGTTGTTTATGAAGCAAAATTTTGCTATTAGAATGTTTATATTGTGTACCAACAAAGGCTTACTTTGAAATTAATTTTATGCCCACCTTATGTAATTTTTTAAATTCTCTCTTAATTTTTATTTTCTCTACTGGTAAGTAGAGGAAGTATTGTACTCCACCCAAAAATTCGATGTCGAGATTTCACCGGAAATATGTTTTGAGACCCCCTGAATCCAAAAAAAAAAAAAAAAAAAAAAAAAACAAACATTTTTAGAACAAGGTCCGTGTGTGTGTCTGTGTGTCAGTCTGTGGACAGCATAACTCAAAAAAGAAAAGTCGGTTAAAAACCAAAGTTGGTATTTAAGTTTAATGTTTTTCAAGGATGCGACACAAAGATTTTGAAGAAAATAGCCCCACCCTAAACTACTCTTTACATTGACAATTTTTCGAAAATTTTTATTTTCTTGAAAATGGCTCTAACGATTTCGGATTAAAATCACCATATGTTTGAGATATTGTTATGACAAATTAAATGTATATCTTGAATTTTCTGGCTATAGCCCCTGTAGTCGTATTTACTCTGGACGGCTTTTGCATAACTGGTAAACCGTTAGAGATAGACCAAATCGTACTATACAAAAAAATGTAGATCTTGCTAAAATACACAATTTATATCTCAATAAATTTTCTTGTAGGGTGAACCATTTCGGAGATATTCCTTATGTGTGTGAGTTTCGGAAAACTTAGACCTTCCATGAAATGGATCATCGTTGTTCATTTTTTTTTAAATGTTAAGCGTGCAAAGACAACAGATTCTCAAGCCTTTAAAACATTTGACTATCGCAAAAAACCTACTGTATTCTAAGTTCCCGTTGTACCTACAAGGAAATAAACAATAAGATAATTTGTAGAAATGTTTATCTCAACTAACACGAAGAAGATATAGGAATAAGAGTTTGGAAGAATGGTTAGTACAAGAGTAGAGAAAGTCATGTGAGTGTAACAAGATTTTTTGTTAAAGGCATGCTGTTAATAGTTATTGTGACTGTTTCTACTACTGAATTGCAATTGTTTCAAAGTTTTCATTGTTAGTCTTTTTTGAGAAACACTGATATATCAAGCTGGTCATGAAGCACTGCCCCGTTGGGATAATTTAATTCGTGTAAAGAATCCGAAGGACATAGAGGTCTAGGACGAACAGTTAAAGAATGGAGCAGGCAACAATAATGAGGCAAAAAGATTAGAAATAGTGGAAAACATGATGACTGCGAATGCTAAGTCCAGTAATTATTGACCATTTGCGTTACGTAGAGTGATAATGTTTTTAAAGCGGTTAGGCGAGATAAAAAGCTCTTATCTTAAGGCTGTGCGTGAACCAGAAATGGGCTGTAGAGTGGCAGTTAAACGTCGAGAGTGGGATACTCTTGTTGCGTTGTTCCAACAATAGAGTCGTGCTGACGCAGCCTCCTTATATATCGATAGACGCGTCGTCAGCAAGATAGATCGCGTGACGTCATTGCCAGTTCTTCAATCGCTCACACACACATACATGCAACCCCTAGCTGCTTTTGCTTAATCGATGACGGCCTCTCTTTCTAGTGAGCGGAAAAAGGGGCTTGCGTTTCCCACTAAACGTCCGTTGCAATGGCACATAACTTGTGGTTCGAAAAACTCCTTGCTAAGCATTACCACAGAACCCCTGTTATGGATCCTTTGTGAAATAACTTAAGTTTCCATATTATATAGCTACCGTTCGCTCTTGTTCCATCTGGTCCACTTCCTGCCTTGGCAGAGATGAGATTTCCTGTGTTGTGTGTTTTACGAGCAATTAAAGCTCCATAAAGCCTCCCCTCGCTGTTTCTATATCAGTTACATCGAAATAATACCGCTTCTCACTGTTGTCTAGGCCATTTTTCCGCGTACCACCAAAGGCAATTTTCCATTCCAGCCTGCACCCCTAGGCATAGAGTTATCCTTAATTCAAATCACACACACACACACACACACACACACACACACACACACACACACACACACACACACACACACACACACACACACACACACACACACACACACACACACACACTCTAAGTTAGAGGTAAATAAAAGTGTAACAATATATACATGTATATAAAATGTAAATTGTATGTAAATAAATAAATGCAAGCATGTATTATTCCAACGGAATGGGGCATGCTATAATTAAAAACTAACACTAACACACACACACACACACACACACACACACACACACACACACACACACAAAACTTTGATGTGTTGCCTTCACATAACATTCCCTACTCTTGTACTAACCATTCTTACAAACTCTTATTCCCATGTCTTCTTCGTGTTAGTTGAGATAAACATTTGCAGAAATTCTCTTTGTTTATCTTCTTGCAGGTACAAGGAGAATATGGGGTTACAGTAGCCTTTGAGTGATAGTCAAATCTTTTAAAACTTTCAAATTCCGTTCCCTTTACACGGTTAACACACATAAAAAATTTATATATAAATGGTGTTTTTAGCAAGATATACACTTCTGTACAGCAATATTTGGCCTATTCCCTACGGTTTATCAGTTACGCAAAAGTCATCAACAGTAAACAGGACTACATATTGGTAACAGAAATTCAAGACATAAATTTCATTTGCCATAAAAATATCTAAAAAATGTATCGTTTTAATCAAAATTGTTAGAGACATTTTCAAGAAAATCAAACTTTTCATAAAATATTCCATGTAAAGGGTAGTTTAAGCTGAGAATTTCCTTCAAAATTTTTGTGTAGCATCCATGGAGGACAAAGTTAGATACCAACTGTGGTTTTTAACGAGTTTTCATTTTTGAGTTATGCTGTCCACACTGACGAACACACAGATACATACACCCACACAGATGTTTGACTAAAAATGCCTCCTTTTTTCAGGGAGCATCAAAATATATATTTCCGATGAAATCTCGACATCAAATTTTTGGGTGGAATACAATACTTCCTCTTCTATACGTAATAGAGAAAGCAATAGAACCAAAGTATGCCAAGATCACTTTCCACATTCCATATGGTTAGAAACACTTCGAACATTGTCGATAAAGAATCTCTTTGTCGAAAAAAAATGTGTGTCAAATATTTGGAACCATCCAGCTTCTTTACGAATGGATATAAATGGTTTATTATTTCACTAATCGCCCAACCATTGGGTGAGCAATGCTGTAATAATTTATACAGCAATTTTAATGTATCTAGTAACAATTTAAAGCTAACGTGACGTTAACAAATCTTTCTTAGAAATTAAACTTTACATGACATTTTAACATTAAATTTAAGCTAATTAATTTGAATTAAATTAATGTTTATGCAAAAGTGAAACAATTATCATTTATACCTATTCGTGAATAAGCCAATTGGCTCCAAATAGTGGACACAAATTATTTATATTCAATTAAACAGTTCTTTCTTGATAATTGTACTGGACATATTTGTTGACTTCATGACGTGGAATCACTCATTAACCAAATCTTCTGTACAAATACTGTAAATCTCTTTAAGGTAAACAATTTTCTCAAACATTTATTTGTAGACGTGGCCATTTTCGCGATAATAATTTTTATTGCTTTAAATTTTGAAATACCTCTAGAAAGTTAATTGTCCGTTTGACTGTTGATCGTGAAAAGGGAGTGGAATGTAAAAACCATTGCACGCGAGCAGCTCTGAAAAGATAGATTTCACTATCACTAAAAGTTTCAGTTTCAGTTTGTTTATTATAGAGTATTGGCCTGGTGCCGGTACATAGGGCCCAGCTTACAGGCTATATTTCACACTTATATACAATTTGCTTACTTATAACTAACTATAGTTTTCGGTTTGTGCAAAAACCCATACGGTGACCGTCTATGTCCTTTAAGTTCTGTTGAGTTTGGTTTATATATATATATATATATATATATATATATATATATATATATATATATATATATATATATATACATATGTACATATTTACAATTATATACACGCATACATACACGCGCACACTCACACACATACACACACACCTTCACTGGGCACACCAGAAATATGCGTCCCAGCGCACTTACACTTTCCCGCTGTTTTCCTGCGCGGGCAGGGGACAGCTCCTGAATATTTTCCGAGGCGAGGGCCTCTGCCGGAACATGTGTGTGGCTTAGGAACGAGGTTGCGTGGACGCGCATTTGTCGGCGAGTCGTGCCACTTCTAGAATATTTTTATTCTAGTATGTTTGCAGTGCTTCGGCTCGCCTTTGCCCATGATGGCGATCACGTCATTCTCGTGGTTCCTAATGCGCGTCCATGCCGCCATTGCTCGTTTTTCTATTACCTCCGGGATGAATGGGATCCGGGTTTCGCGGTGAAGAGTGTGGTTAGTGGTGAGGAGTGGAGCAGACAGGATTTTTCTGAGGGAGAGGTTTTGGAGGGTTTGGAGTTGTTTCAGGGCAGTTTTGGAGGCATTAGCCCTGGCCACATATGCATACAGGACCACCGAGAGAATAAATGACCTATATAGTATCAGTTTTGACTTCAGTCGCAACTGTTTACCACGGAAGATGGGGGCGCACAACTTTAGCCTTTGTTGGCGCTAATTTTTATGTGGGTGGACCAACACATTGTGCGGTCCAAGATGACACCTATGTATTTAACTAAAAGTGTTCTGTATTCTACTCTTTTATATTTATCTGCAAGGATACATCTACATTTTATATATAGGCTGAGATGACCTTGCCATCCACTACCGAAATCTATTCGGGACGTTAGGGCCGACCGTGGGCCGACCAATACGACCGGGGTTTTGGTGGTTTCTCTGTCACCAAATATCCTGCTCGGATATTTAATACTATGATCCAAAGTGTCACCTGAAGTCTAAAACAACAATATAAATTAAAAAGATTAATAACAGTGTAGGTTGCGCCATCCGTCCATGGAGACGCATAGACTGGATTGCACCCTAATGCCATTTATCGCCACAAAGGCGGAGCCACAGCTGCTCGGCACTTGTCTTTCTGTAGACTGGTAACAATGCAGGGTGGTATGGTACAGGAATGAGACCTTGAAGGATAGTTGTCCACTATCAGGTATCTCCTAACAAAATCGTCGCGATATGATCACGAAGTTAAAGGGACGTATAATAAATAAAGAAAAAATCTACAAATGTTATCCCTATTGACATGAAGTACATGGAAAAATAAGCATTTGTAAAAAGAGTTTAACCAGAGTGGAAAAATTCACGTGAAATATTTTGGAAGCAAATGTTTTGAATTGCATCAACATTATCAATCATTATGAATTAATACGTGATTTTATTATGTGCTTAGAAGTGTCTGGATACGGAGGGTATTTGAAACATTTATTATGAATATAAAAACAGGATACGTTCATTTATTTATGATATTCTAGTTTAAGTTAGCTTCAAGTCAAAGTATTAACACGGAACGGTTTTATCTATCCAACCTGTGTACATAGTTTAATATGGTGGTCTAATTTTCTCATTAATTGGTTCACAAAGGAATTTTAGAGATCAAGTCCTATAAATTATTCCAACTTCCACTGTATTTAAAAGCCAAGACAAGCTTATCTTTAACTTAGCATTCCTAAGGGCGATCACCGTATCTAGACAAGCATAAATTTAATACATCAACCAAACCAGAGGTTTCAGTTTAGCATGTGGATGTTGTATTTCTGGACATCTGAAACTTACTGGCAGCTTCAATTAATGGTCCCAGAGAGTCCAACGTTAGCATTACCAAATGTTCAGCAAAACACAGACTGTTTGTGGTGTAAACTTGGTGAGAAAGACTTGAGTCACAGCTGAATTCACACAACTGTCTTGTGACAGCCACTGCTGCCAATTTTCACATGGTGCTTTGACCTGAGGAGAACCAGCGCTGTTATCTGCCGAAGTACTCCTGTAATTATTCCTATCCATGTGGTGGATGTTTCTATATTATTGTTATTGCTTTATCTAACAGTAAATAGAGAAAGTGTAGTATTCTTTTCGCTTGGTTGATTATATTTTATGAATGATTTAGTGTGAATATTTAAATTAAGTGAAGAACATTGTCTGTAAATCCAAAGCAACATTTGTAGAAAAATACAATGTGTTGCACTCACATGACTTTCTCTACCCTTGTACTAACCATTCCTCAAACTCTTATTCCTACATCTTCTTCGTGTCTTAAGATAAACATTTGTACAAATTATCTTATTGCTTATTTCCTTGTAGGTGCTAGGAGAATATTAGAATACAGTAGGCTTTGAGCGATAGTCAAATATTTTAAAGCTTTGAAATCTCGTTCTCTTTGCACGCTTAACATATAAAAATTGAACAACGATGTTCCATTTCAGGAAAGTTTTTAGTTTTCCGCAACTGACACAAATAACAAAGAATATCTCCGAAATGGTTCACTCCACATAAAAATTTATACAGGCATAAATTGTGTACTTTAGCAAGATCTGCATTTCTTATAAAGTAAGATTTTTCCTATCTCTTACGGTTTGCGAGTTATTCAAAAGTCCTCCAGAGTAAACAGAACTACATAGGCTACAGCCAGAAAATATAAAACATACATTTCATTTGCCATACAAATATATTAAACATATGGCATTTTAATCAAAATCGTTAAGACATTTTCAAGTAAATCAAAATTTTCGAAAACTTTTCCATGTAAACGGTAGTTTAGGGTGGGACTATTTTCTTCAAAATCTTCGTGCCGCATCCTTGAGAAACAACATTTCAACATGTTGAAATGTCACCCCGTCATGGGTGGGGTGTAGTACTGGAGGTGGGTCCCTCCCGGCCGGTCATGCGGTCTCTTTGCACAGGGGCTGCTACTTCTCAATTGATCCCTCAGGGGCCTAACAAGGCTGAGTACACCCCGGACTAGGCCCTCTCAACGGGAGAAGTTCTCCACGCCGGTACCGGGAATCGAACCCGCAGCAGCACTATCACCACGCTAAGGAGAGGAATCATATAGTAGATAAAGTAAAAATAATGGTTGTTAGAGAAAATCATATGAACATATCACATAAAACTATTTCTGGAACAAGCCCAGTTTCCTACCTACGTGGTTCAATATTTGTTTATAGAAATGTCAAAATGTCAAGTCTATGAAGGATAACTCGACACATCTAATTATCGGCTCTGTCTTTAACCCTCAGAAACACAGCAAATAAATGCGATAAGCTAAAGATTGCTTGCTGGAAATAATGCCCTCGTTGTGTCCATCAACCTAAGGTTTTGAAGCTGTCGTAGTTGCAGAATGACATTTTGTGTCAAAAGGAAATAAGTAAGGCACTGCATTGTAAAAAAGCCATGCAGCGATGGATGACATGGCGCTGCAAACCAAGTAGTAATGTCCTACTTCACGTCCTTCCTTCCTTCCTAAAATATTAACTTCAACATTTCTCTCACGTAGTTTCCGACAGAATGACTTTAACAAGAATCATAGGATCAATAACAATTTTTGTATCAGCAAGAAGAAATTCGTGAAGACTCTGAGAATACAGAGAAGTAGATCACAGCAATCGTAGTGGAAACTAAAGAAAATCTGTCTTAATGAAGTTTGTAATTTCATTTTTACTTTCTCTACTGGTAGGTAGAGGAAGTATTGTATTCCACTCAAAAATTCGATAGAGATTTCACCCGAAGTATGTTTTCGGAAAAAATTTAGAAAAAGATCCGTGTGTGTGTGTGTGTGTGTGTGTGTGTGTGTGTGTGTGTGTGTGTGTGTGTGTGTGTGTGTGTGTGTGTGTGTGTGTGTGTGTACAGCAGAACTCAAAACGAAATTTCAAATCAATACCAAAATTGGTATTTAATGTTATTTACTTAGTTTATACGAGAAGTGTTGTTGTTATTTAGATGTTAGAATATGTAGCACACAAAATGTCTTTAATGCTTGCTTCTAAGCTGTGTTAAAGAGTACTTGGTATTTTCCACCCTCTTGGCTGAGGGTTGTGGTGTACAGAATGGGGAAAGTGACAAGAGTGAGGAGTGTAACTGTAACAAGCAGCGTAGTTTCTTGAAGGAGAAGATCCAGCTAGAATAATGAGTGGGTCACCCGAGGGCATATGCTGTTAAAGTACCACTGTTGCGAGTATAACGGACAGATAAGCTGCAGCAGACCAGCCAGCCAACCTAATTGTGATTCTGCGGGAGGGACTGCCATGTCCTCAGGCAGGAGGTCGTCTTTTCCAGACCAGACTCGCTGATCAGCTACAGCACCAGCAATACGACTGGCATAATATAATCCAGCAGCTGAACCCCTGCTCATTTGTGGCCAAATTGTCGACATTCTCGAGAAACCGTGATGTTCCAAACGTGGAATGTACTCGTACCGGAAACAACGTGAATTCTTTACAGCGAACAACTGCATGACATGCTGTTAGAAAGGCGAGGGATCTCTGAAATTTTAAACTTCCAGAGATTTCCACATACACTTTTGTAATATATACGCTTATAAACATATATAAGCAGCACTTTTAGAAAAAGGTCCATGTGTATCTGTGTGTCTGTCGGTCTGTGGACAAAATAACCCAAAGACGGTTAAAAACCAAAGTTGGTATTTAAGTTTAATGTCTTTGGGAGATAACGCTTGTGATTGGCCTACACTCGCACAGCAAACACGGAGTATGTGTTTATGTTCTCAAGACGTTGTTTGTTTATGTACTGAGCTAGGGAAAGTGACCATCCACACAATATGCAGTGTTACCAACTTCTTTAGATACAAAATGTGTTCCAAATACCAAGGTCTGCCACTGGCTTAAATTAATGTAATGATTTGCAACCGGTATATTTGTGCTTTTTATAGTTTTTTTCTTCTCTTTTCTTCTTTATCTGATCACCCTCGTCGTATGGAGGATTGATACCCTCTAGGACTTACAAGTTAATGCTTTGTTCCAAATTGTTCCAAACCATCAAATTAAGTGAGGTGCTTTGAATAATAATATATGGAGTAATAGATTTAATCATTTTAATGGTGTTGCTTTATTCGCATTTCCACTTACTTCCACTACGACATTTACATATCAGCTATAATGTCATCTCATAATTACGGAGAGTAATTATTAATGTATAGATATGCATTCTAGGAGAATTAATATTTACTATTTCATGATTTATTAAATGTTAATAATGTAACTAAGGTTATAAATATCCATTGGAAGTGTTAAATACTGTCCACAGTTGAGGACTTCTAAAAAAATAAATTAGCAACAACTTCCCTTGAATATTTTGTTTTCACTTCGCAATAGGTATCAAAATGTGATCTGCACAAAGCAGCTTCGTCAAATTTACAAAATATTCCTCATTTGAAACCTAAAAAGCTCTATCTGAATTAGAGTTAACCAGTGCTTCATTAATTGTAGCGAAAATTTGAACTTCAAATCCCAGAAATCAACGAAAGTTAACCTCTCTATAGGAAAATTGTCCAAGAGTACCTGATATTACCCACTCTCTTATATTTCCTAATAGTTTACTAAAACGATGACAGATGGCAGCACAAATCACAAAGCTGGAAAATAAAGGATACCACATAGCTCAAGCTGAGTCACAGCACGTAATTGCACTAAAATCGTTATTGTTTGGATGTTTTGTTATCTCGAACGTTCTAGAAAGTTTCAACGGCTATATGAGCACCTCCTAAGTGCGACGGATAAGTGAGTCTGGCACAGAAAATCTCGTGGAAGAGTGAATGAACGTATTTCTAGTGCGACAAGAAGCGCTCGAGAATCATTCTCGCGTCGTCGTTCGACCAGAGCGGACGTGATTTGCTTCTCACTGGTGGAAAGACGCTATCCAGAAAGCTGACTCGCCGAAGCAGGAGATCCCGTGCCGACTTGGTGGAGTGTTGTGGTGTGCGTCGGTGGATTGCACGCTTCAATCTACGGACTAATACATTATATTAGTCACAGTACAATTTGGTGTAGTTCCTAAAGGGGCTTGGCAAGCAAGCTTTGGAACTCACCACAGGCTAGCTTCCCGGAGTGGCATAGAAAGCTACTCAGGTATTTTCCTTTTCTTCCTACTCTTTTACTTTATTCTTTCTTTCCTTGACAGACTTTCAGACTGACTACTTACGTGACAGCGGGCTCACAAGATCCTAGCCAAGGGTTGACGGCTTTGTGCCTGAAACCTCGAGCCGAAATGGCTCGCAAAGGCGCCGCCTTAGAGGAGGTGCGGTCCTCTGTGAGCAGCCGGAGGGCAACCGCGCTTACTGCCGATGATGGACAATTACCTTCGACATCATCCTCATATAGATCTTTATCACCTGAAGCAGTGGAGCCAAATAGGAAGCGCTCCAAGACCGATACGCAAAAGCGTAAGTGCTCTACTCCACGCCACATACCCATGGCAGATCTGGAGAGCCTGGGTTCAAACAATCCCTTACCTGAATCTGACTCCGAGTCCGATATGGAGCTGGGGGAGTTTACGGTTGTGGAAAACCGTAAACGGGGAAAACAGACGCCATCACCAAATATGGTGCAACATGCACAGGATGTTGCATCATCCCAAGCCAAGAAGGGGCCAAGAATTCCGCCAATCATTGCGGACGTATTCCCTAACCATGTTAGGGTAATGCGTACATTGGCCAAACACCTCAAGTATACTTTTGAGGCAAAAAGGAAGCCTAAGAGCGTCCATATCCTTACCCACAGTTTGGGTGATTTAGAAACCGCTAAGTTGGTGTTACGGGAAATGAACATAACGTTCTACTCGTACTCACCACAACGTCCACACATTGAGCGTCGAGTCATCAGAGGCTTAGACTCAGAGTGCACCCCTGATGAAATCAAAACTGCACTTAAAGAAGAACATGGCATAACTGTCAATTCAGTGGCACAGTTGAAGAGAACCGTTAATACCGAGGGGGGTATTAACAAAGTTCCTATGCCACTATTCTTGGTAGTACTTGACAAAGTACTTAACCAAGAAGTACAACCAATTGACACAGTAAGGAAACTAATTTTCACTGTAGTCAAAGTGGAAAGGTATTATGGCAGAGAGGGACCTGTGCAATGTTACCGATGCATGGGGTACAATCACTCCAGCATGATGTGTGAGCGAAAGCTTACATGTCTGCGGTGTGCAGGGAACCACTTGCTAGAGAACTGCCCTAAACCTAGGGAAGAGTGCAAGTGCGCTAATTGTGATGGTACACACGTAAGTGTGTACAAAGGATGCTCCACAAGGAAAAAGATCATAGAGAGCCGCCGCAAGAACCGCCCAGATGATCAAGTGGTTCGCCCAGGTGTGTCCTTTTCCAATGCCTTAAATAAGGCAGAGTCCATTCTGCGTCGAGTGGAACAAGAGGCTGCTACACCAAAGAGCGATTCCCCATCAAATTCTGTGCCACCACCTCCAGGTCCTATAGAAAAGGCAATAGTGCCTAAACCCCCTGCACCAAAACCACGCAGGAAGAGGAGGAACAGAAAACCTAGGCAGAGCAAATCTTCTGCCCCCAATGTAACTTCGGAGCCACAAGCTCCTGTAATAACTACAGTCGCACCTGTAGAGGCAGAGCCTATATCCGAGGTTAGGGATATACCCCCTACCCCTATTCCACCAATGCCTAACACGGCAACATCCTCCTCCACACTAGCGACTATTTCGCAAAGAGACCTGGAGGAATTTAGCTCTTTATCCTCATGGTTTGGGGATTTAATAAATAAGGCGTTACCCGCTCTGAGAAACTGTAAGATGCAGTTGAACAACCCCAACCTGACCCCCATGCAGAAGCATTCCATCTTGCTTCAGACACTGGAACAGCTCTACCCCAACTCCGCTCAATAATGGCTGGAAGACATGTCCGGAGACCATTTAGAGCTGCGATTTGGAACGCAAACGGACTACGGAGTCATTATCCAAATATTTCTAATTTTGTACAGTATTTCGGAATCGACATTCTGATGGTCTGTGAAACTCATTTGGATGCTGCCACCAACTTCTCCCTCCCTAATTACGTCACCCATCGGTCTGATAGGGTTGGCCGACAAGGGGGAGGTACAGCCATCTTTGTTAAGAACCATATTACACATAAGCCTTTCCCTCTTCCACCACTTCAGCATGTAGAAGCCTGTGCTATTAGGCTATCTTTAGGTGGTCTAGATACATTGCTGATAGTGGCATATGACCCCCCTGATCACCGCTTCTATGAAGCAGATTACACGGCTTTATTAAACCTCCACCCTGTGGTCTGCATTGCAGGTGACCTAAATGCAAAACATGCCAACTGGCATAGTCGTGCCACCAATGCGAAGGGGCGAGGACTATTCCGCCTTATAAGCGGTAACCCAAGCCTCATAGCTCATGGACCGAGAGAGCCCACTTTTCATCCTGCCCGAGGGAGACCGGACGTGCTGGATATTATGGTCACTAAAAACTTTAGATTCCACATAGACCTGACGACAGTCAATGAACTGGATTCTGACCACGATCCTGTGTTAATCGACACCAATGTTAACATGTCAGCATTGGTAACTCCTGATTGGTCGTATGAGGTAGACTGGGATGCAGCCGTCCTTGAACTGAACCAATCAGTGGATCCCAGACCGCACATAAATTCTATCGAGTCGTTAGAATTAGCGGCAAATGCATTCTCCCGACAAATATCAAATGTGATACGAGGGCACACTTACCGCATTCCTTGCAATACTCCTAACCCCACAACCATCCCAAACGAACTCCGACTGTTGCTGAGAGCTAAGTCAACAGTTCGGAAGCTTTGGCAGCGTTTCCGCCATCCCAGATTGCAGGCAATTTATCTGCGATTTAAGACCCTGGCTAGACGCCTCTTACGTGCACATCGCAAAGAGGCCTGGGAAAACACCATGAGGAACGTAAACCTCTCTGAAAAGAAGCCCTGGCGGATAATTAAATCCCTGAGAAGGGACAAAACGCTATATCAGCATCCTATACATGGCACTTGCGGGAGATTATCTTTCGAACCGCAAGAGAAAGCCACTGACTTCGCGGACTATTTAGAGTCCCAATTTGAGCCCCGAGAGGACATAGAAGACGAGGACTTTTCAGAACTAGTTGAGGCAACGGTGGATTACCTCTATGAGGATCCTCCACCACCTCACGAGGCGACTCGCATACCAATTGTCACACCAAGGCAAGTTTCCTCGCAAATTAGGTGTCTCAAACCCAACAAATCCCCTGGATATGATGGTGTTACGACACATATGTTACAACACCTGCCTCGCAAAGCCATTATCCACTTGACGAGAATTTACAATGCTTGCCTGTATCTCCGACACTTCCCTACTGCTTGGAAGGAAGCGAGGATGATTTGCATATTGAAACCAGGCAAGGATCCCAAGTTTCCATCAAGTTACCGTTCTATTAGTCTACTCCCAATAATTTCGAAAATTTTTGAAAAACTTCTACTGTCCCGTCTAACTCCTCTATTTGAGGAAAGGAGGCTCATTCCGGATCATCAGTTCGGATTCCGTCAAGGACATTCCACTACCTTACAGCTCCTGCGTCTTGTTGAGAGGGCTGCCCTGGGTTTCCAGGAAAACTTCAAAACTGTCGCAGTACTTCTGGATGTGGATAAGGCCTTTGCAACAACATGGCACCAGGGCCTGCTGTACAAACTTAGAGATGCAAATCTCCCCTCCCCCTACCTGACCCTCATAGCCAGTTTCCTTCGTGACCGCACTTTCAGGGTGCGAGTGGAGGGCAGGTTATCAACTATCAGACCAATAGCGGCCGGAGTACCGGAAGGTAGTGTTCTATCGCCACTGCTCTTTGCCGCATACATGTCTGACTTCCCCGTTGAACCCAGCACTGTTACGTGCCAGTATGCCGATGACGTCCTCATACTGGCCCGTAACAAAAATCTACGTTACTGCCTTCCCCCATTGCAAAGACGCCTAGATGCCATTGAGAGTTGGAGTGAAAAATGGAGAATGGGAATCAGTCCACAGAAAAGCTCTGCTTTTGTGTTAGGCAAAATTCATTCCTGGAGACCAGAAAGGGACCTGACACTTGGTCAGAGGAGAATCCCTTGGGTTAACACAGCCAAGTACCTTGGTGTACAACTAGACCGAGGACTTACCTTCACCAAACATGTCACAGCTAAAGCTGCCCAAGGTCACGGAGCTCTGGGAAAGCTCTATCCCATCTTTAGGTCTACTATGCCTACACGACTTAAATTACGCATTTATCGTGCGATCATCCCTCCCCTGATCCTGTATGGATGCGAGGCATGGGGATTCGTGGCTCAAACCACCATCCGCAGACTGCAAGTCGTGCAGAACAGGGCCCTTAGGATGATCTACGATACTGACCGTAGATTTTCTTCCCATATTCTCCATACTCATTCTGGCATTCCATATATTGTGGATGTTGTGCGAGATAGAGCCCGCTCTATGTATGCGAAACTTACGCCACACCCTAACCAGCTGGTAAATACCCTGGGACAATATGATCACCATCTTCCCAGGAGGCGCAAAAGCTATCGTTTACCCAAGGATGTCTTGGGCTGATTGGCTTCGCTGCTTCCTCATTTCACCAAACATTCCAATGCATTCGGTTTCTCGCTAATTTGACACTGCTTGACTTGCTGGTTAGACAAGCTGACCTTTGCTAAGTGAGCAGAGGGGCATGGGTGCCCCAGGATGGGTAGACATTCTAACTGGCACTCATATCCCTAGTCTATAGCAAGAGAGAGTAACCAATCATCACCATTGGCTGACACTGACAAAAATAGCTTGTACAATGACTACATCTTTCATACCTCACGGGTAAATCCATACTAAATGGATAGGTACCGTGGGCATATATCCCGCTCGGGTAAACCCGAGCGACCTGATTTGGCTCTTGGCTCTTGGCTCGAGAATAGTAGCGCAGCATAATGTAGGGCACTATACTGGTGCCTGTAGCTTTCAAATTCCTACAAGAAAAGTGCAACTGAAGTATGAGGTATAACATTTTCTTTTCCGGATACATAATGTTCTTTTTGCATGGTTCTCTGTTCATTCAATTTAATTATTATACGACAGTCCGACGCATAAATACTTAGGCTGTAAACACACCAAACTATTCTAATGACTAGTTGCTCGTAGTGCAGTTGGTAGTGCACCTGCCTGCTGTGCAAGGGGTCCCGGGTTCGATTCCAGCTAGGATTATTGCTCATCCTTCACTGAGTCTGGAAGTATAATGGCGGCGGCGTGGCTTAGTGGTTAGACCGCTCGCCTACCACCTAAGCGGTCCCGCATGTGGTATTCGTGGTGGACGAAACGGCGTATGGGTGGGTTTTCTCCGGTTTCCACCGCCATTTATTCCACCAATTGCTCCATGATTACCCTTCCAATCATCGATTTCGTCTATATTTCATATCACCGTTTTCCTCGCCATCATACGAGGTGCTTGACTGACCACCTGCTTCCAGGTCTTCGTTCTGTCTGGCCCAGAGGCTCCTCTGCTCCCCGACAGGCGTCTGACCCTAGCCACTTGCTTGTAAGGCCTAGGGGTGTAAGTCCTACATAAGCGGAGGGTAATCAGGGAAAGAAGAAGAGAAAGACTAATTGAATTTTAAGTATTGGTGTAAATTAACCTCGCCGGCATATCGATCTGGGTGTTTTAGTTGGTTAGACACTCGCTACTGATCCCAAGGTCGCGGGTTCAAATCCGGCCCAGGCCGATGGTTTTTAAGTGTCCTGCGGGACGAAATTCTGGCATATCCCCACGTTGATATGATCCTGGAAATTGTTAGACAACAAAACATTTAATTTAAGTTTGGAAAACCTAACCTCCCAGTGCCCAAAGGCAAGAGTTAACAGAACCATATTGCTGAAAGTTACTATCAAAATTCTGCTGCCAAAAATCACAGAGTACTTTAAGACATTAGGTCACCAGTATATTACGCCCATCCTGTACAGAGTTTTACCGCCAGGAAGTTATGGCGAGTTTTAGTTATTACCTCGTTAAAAGAATAACGGCGAGTTTTATGACGGAATTCGGTTATTGCGTACTTAGGAAGCAACTGCATTAGAGAAGTATTAATGCCAAGGTAAGTTTGTGTACCGCGTGCAACTGAAGTCGAAGGAATTAAGAAAATGCTACCTAGCCCAGATAAGCAGCGTAATAAATTATAGCAAAGGTGAAAAATGTAGCCGGAATGCATGCACTTCCAAAACATTAGAATGCGGAAGCCGTGTATAGATTAAACCAGTGTTCACATTATATTAACCCAAAGCTTCAGCATTTATATACCAGATCTGTCACTCGATTTGGGAGGACGAATCGTTCCTTACTTCCCATCGAACCCGTTAGCCAACGGCAGGCAGAAAGAGGGCGACGAAAGAAGTTAAGTAACTGGCTCAACATTCCAGAAGGGCGAGTTTAGCGCTGCTGTGTGGGGATTTTGTGAACTATATCTGTTATTCTCGAACTATCGATGGCCTCTTAATTGCCTGAACTGCCTGAAGGACCGCAATCAAAACCCACCCTGGTGTCGAGACGAAGGGACCCTCACGCTGGCTCACACTCCTTGTCTGGGTTCCAACATGCCCGTAGAGCACTCTCATTTCATCCCTTCCTTCCGGGGTCTGACATACAATACTATCAACATTGGCTCAGTGTCGAATACCCTCTGCCTCTATCTCTGCATCCAAAATACGTTCAGGATAGTTGAACGTAATCAAGTACAAGGATATTTCTTGCTATGATTCTGACAGATTTTAGTCTCTTCTAAAATGACAAACTATCGTGTAACTTTCCAAACCCAAATCTAAGCCTAATATTTCATGTGATCTAAATATCTGTAATACTTTTATGAATAGATATCACTTGTGTGTGCCAAGTTAAATTTAGATTAAATTAGGAAGACCAAACCATCTTATGTGTTACATTTTAATGACTCTTTTTCCACTGTCGTTTACATTTAATTAGGATCTACATGCTGTTGTTATGAAACCCTATTTTTCTGTTTACTTCATGTTAATTAAAATAAACATTTTCTGAAATAGTTTCACTACACATTTCGTTGTTGTAGATGTACTGGAGACAGCGGAAACTGAATACTTATGAGAACAAAATAAAACTGCTATCTTGTATACTCACTCTCAGATTCCATGCTATTTCCATGACATCGCGAAACCTAGGCGAATAGAATTTAAAAATATATTGCATTATTTTTTTGCACCCTGGGATTTTAAGTCTTCATGTTTTACCTTTAAAAGATACTGAAATAAACTTTAAACTTCTTGAATTTTCTTCTCTCTCTCACACACTCTCTCTCTCTCTCTCTCTCTCTCTCACACACACACACACACCCACCCCCCCCCCCCACACACACACTGAACGTTTTCTAAAACTTGCTTTTTTATTTTCTCTATTGTGCTTAGTAAAGTAGAGGAAGTATTGTATTTCACCCAAAAATTGATGTCGAGATTTCACCGGAAATATGTTTTGAGGCCCCCAGAGTACAATCAAAAAAGAATTTTTAGAAAAAGTTCCGTGTGTGTCTGTTTGTGTGTCACATTGTGGGCAGCATAACTCAAAAACGAAAAGTCGGTCAAAAACCAAAGTTGGCATTTAAGCTTAACGTCTTTTAAGGGTTTTACACAAATATTTTGAAGCACATTGCTCCAAACTAAACTAACCTTTACATGGAAAGATTTTCGAAAATGTCTATTTTCTTAAAAATGGCTCTAACGATTTTAATTAAAATGACAGTTTTAAGGCAAATCAAATGTTTATTTTGAATTTGTTGGCAATAATCTATGTAGTCCTCTTTACTCCGGAGTTTTGAATATCTCGTAAACCGTAAGAGATACAGCAAATCTTACTACACAAAAAATAAACCTTTTTTTAGAGTGAACCATTTCGGAGATATTCGTGGTTATTTCTGTGAGCTTTGGGATACCTAAACCTTCGTGAAATGGAAGATCGTTATTCATTTTTTCATATCTTAGCCGTGCAAAGAGAACGGAATCCCAAAATTTTAAAAGATGTGACTATCGCTCAGAGTATACCCATATTCCCCTTGCACTTACAACGAAATACGCAAAAAGGTAATTTCTGCGAATGCCTATCTTATCTAACACGAAGAACGTAAAGGAATAAGAGTTACTTTATGTAATCAAAATATTCTCTACGCAGTAACTGTTTGACAGGAAAAGTAATGGGAATTTTATTTTTTGAACGGAGGTACATGCGTACTCTATTAAAAATTACTAGTCTGCTTTCACTGTACGTATTTCAGGCTATCGCCTTTATACCATTTTCAGTGGAAGCGTTTGCTTGAAGAACGTGCTTGGTAAATATTTCCCTTTATGCTTTTAAAACCAAAGAGAAACATGGACTTATTTTACTGAAGTACAAACAAACCTTTAGCTGCTGCAGGCAAGTAGAGAAAGTACAGAGATGCTGAAAACAGTGGAAACCTTACACTGATCCAGGCATTTGAAATTACCATATGAAATGTATTTCTAATCATCGTTTATATAAATGAGCTGTTTTTGCTAGATCAGAGATATTTGTTCTGTAGTAAATGAGGTCGCCTATCAATTCCTTCTTGCCAAACATTAACCCTGTAATGAATAATGCTACAACAAATATGCTTAGTCCAAGTTTTAGAATGTTGCTACATTTTTTTTATTTTCATATTATGTTGATGTTTAACAATGAGATAAGGGTATTATTACTTGTGTCATAATGTATGGCTTTATTTCCCAATTAATGCAGTTTATTTTTTTCTCTCTCTCACTTTAGAGCAAAATATGATGCGTTGCACTCACATGACTTTCTCTACTCTTGTACCAACCATTCTTACAAACTCTTATTCCGATGTCTTCTTCGTGTTAGTTGCAGAAATTATCTTTTTGCTGATTTCCCTGTAGATGCAAAGGAACATGAGAATAAGTAAGGTTTCAAATTCAATTCTCTTTGCAGTTAATATAGAAACAATAAAAAAGTTCTGTTGAAACTGAAGAATATTCAAATCTCGCATAAATAACCATAAATATCTTAGAAATGGTTCTCAGTTATATGTGAATATCCCACCCTCCTGTTCCAGCATGCTATCAGTCAGTGCTTATTTTTAGTCACCCCGTTTACAGTTCTTTGATCCCCTCCTCTGGACTACTAGTGCCCTTATTTCTGCACTTCGCTATGTCGCTGACGCCCCCTCAAATACCCAAATTTGCTTCATTTTAAGCAGCAATTGCTGGGACGTTTGTAATTCTATTACTAGCAACATCTATCGACGCTGCACCAACTATCAAAGGGGCAAGTTAACACGCAACTTATCTCAACTTTTCGGAATTATCTCAGCGTAAAACTACCTGTGATTTTTTTTTTTTTTTTTTTTTATTTAGAAGGCCTCAAAAGATATATTTCAGGTGAAATGTCATCACATTTTTGGGTAGAATACGATACCTACTTCCTCTACTTACTATACGTAGTAGAGAAAATAAAAATAGGTACCCTCAATAATGGGCTGGCTTTTAATAGCTTTTTAACAATCTTATGAGTTGATAAAGATTGCTAAACTTTCATAATAATTAATATTCTGCCCTCCTGTTCCAGGATGCTGTCAATCAGTCCTTGTTTGCAGTCAACCCGTTTACAGTTCTTTGAACCCCTCATCTGGACTACTGGCGCCCTTATTTCTATTTTCTCCACTACGTATAGATGTCGAGACTTCACCGGAAATATATCTTTTGAGGCCTCCTGAATAAAAAAGAAAACAGGATTTTTATCCCTGTCACATGCTCTTTAAAGGAAGTAATTCAAATAAGCATGGTTGTTGAAGGACAGGCGCTGAGATTACATTAAAACAGAATGTCGTGAATTTAATCCCAGCGACTGCAATCAAATGTGACTGTAGAAAAGGATGGGGAGAGCCCACGTAAAATAATCGGTGAGATTGCATGACGTTATATTAGACTATAAATGCGTGGATTTTTATTTTTTGCAAAAGCAAATAAAGTTATACATAAAATATGTCTAGCATATTAATTTCACTACACCATACAAACAACTTCCTAACCCTCCGTTAGGTGCGCGTTCTAATAGATCACCTTTGGTCGTGGGGCTCGTACTAAGCCCGCGCTATATTTTTGAGCGCATATGCCTTTAAATTTTATTTTTTCTTTAATTCTCAGATAAAAAATAGATAAAAGATAGTATGAATACAGTATACGTTGTCACTTGTGCTACACTACATGGAAACAATAAATTGCGATTGTAATTTGAAATGTAGTGTCAATTGTAATAATAATAATAATAATAATAATAACAATAATAAACTTTTAAAGTATGATTTTATCTAGAAAATGTATGTAATCGAATATGTTGATTTCATCCGCTTCTTTATCATCAGTTTCTGAACCTAAAGATTCCATTTTCAATTTATCTTCAGAATTGGATTTATTTGACTCCACGGAAAAGGCATGATCATCACAAGGTAGATAATGCACTTTTTCCATATCCTTGGGATTTTATAGGCGATGCCTTTTACTCCTGTTTGAAACGTAGTAACATATTGCTTGCAATGGCAAAGCAATATTGCACAACCTCAACGAGCAAACAATGTAAGCAATGTGTAATGAGAGTAGGCCCTGGTTGACCTATGCGACGCGTAACTGCCGATTACTCATTCTTGCAGTTAAAAAATAAACAAATAAGACTGTTGCTGCAACAAACGACCGAGTAAAGTGTAATATTAGATGTTATAGTCAGGAAATTATGTTGTAGGTGCGTTCGCAAACTAAAACGTTCTAAATGAACCTAGGGATTTCGCAGGCCTCTAGCGACTAACTACGCAGACTTCCTATAGAGGCCATGCTGCTTCTCTGAATACTTCACTTGTTCTTAGCAGTGTTGTCAGCTTTTTTACGATTTCGGAATACTGTTGGCTACGCACGGGTGCTGCATGCGAAGTGCAGCAGGACGCAACGTTGCCAAACTTGCCAGTAGTCTGGATTAAAGTGACTGTTTTCCCTTCTAAACTCTAAGATTGCCTGGAAGGCAGGGCGAACCTCTCAACAAAGTTTGGAGCCCGTTGTAAACTCTACTTGTTAACAAATGCGCGAGGCAAACTTGTGGAAAAGTTGGCGATGGCAATTAGGAGTATGAGCCGGGAAATTCACGCAGTCCTGTTACGATTCAGGCGTGATGCGATTACTGAATTCCGTCAAGTTCTCTCCAAACATTTCTTGTTCTGGCTTCACTGATGAAATCTCTCATGAAATAATGAAAAACGCTGCGCCAAGAATTTAACTTCAATATTTCTGCTTATGTGCCTCTAATAATGTGGATGGAATTGAAAAACTGGAGGCTGGAGAAAGAATTCTATGAAAATCGTCAAAGTTGGAAACGAAATATGAAATTAATTTTTACTGCACTTGTAGAAAGGGTTTTGTAGTTTTGCAGTACACCATTCTCAATTAATAACTAAGGCAATTATAACAGAATGCAGCACCCATTACTGGACTAGTCTGTTTATGAACCCCGGGTAGCAGAATATCTCTCATGAATGAAGATATGCAATACAAATGTTCGCTGCACTCCAAAGCATCTGATAGTTCAGTTAATATGCCAGCATTATAAGATTTTATATCTTGATAACGAATTACTAAACAATAAGAAACCAACCCTAATCCATCTCAACCTATAATTTTTAATATAACGCTCATATTTTTGTTGAAATATAAGAGGTTTAAATTAAACAAAAACTAACCAGTGTGCCAGACACCTTAAACACTTATCATTAAAAATAAGCTTATATAGTTACATATACGTGACAAAAATGTCAGCACATTTTGCTAGTAACTTTCAGAAGATAATGAGAGAAACTGTAGTTTAACAGGATGAGAAACCTAAAACCTATACACAGCTTTATTTTTCGATAGTAATTTCAATCAGAAAATTCATCATTTCGATTCCCCTCAAGTGACAAAAACACCAAGGAGTAATACTTTCAAAAATCTGATGTGTTGCATTGACACGACGTTCTCTACTCTTGTACTAACCATTCCTACAAACTCTTATTCCAATATCTTCCTCGTGTTAGTTGAGATAAACATTTGTACAAATTATCTTATTGCTTATTTCCTTGTAGGACCAAGGGGAATATTAGAAAACAGTAGATTTTGATAGTGAAATCTTTTCAAGCTTTGAGATTCCGTTCTCTTTGCAAGCTTAACATATAAAAAAATGAACAACGATATTCCATTTCACGAAAGTTTTGTTTTCCAAAACTCGCACACATAACAAGGAATATCTACCAAATATTCCACCCTACAACAAAATTCAGACATACATAAGTTGTGTATTTTAGCAAGATCTACATTTTCTGTATAGTATGATTTGGTCTATCTCTAACGGTTTACCAGTTATGCAAAATTCCTCGAGAGTAAATACGACTACAGGTGCTATAGCCAGAATATTCAAGATACACATTTCATTTTTCATCAAAATATCTCAAACATCTGGCATTTTGATCAAAATCGTTAGAGCCATTTTCACTAACATCAAAATTTTTGGAAAATTTCCCATGTAAACGGTAGTTAAGAGTGGAGCTATTTTCTTCAAAATCTTCGTGTTGTATTCTTGAAAGACATTTAACTTAAATACCAACTTTGGTTTTTAACCGACTTTTCGTTGTTGAGTTATGCTGTCCACAGACAGACAGACAGACAGACAGACAGACACACACACACACACACACACACACACACACACACACACACACACACACACACACACACACACACACACACACACACACACACGCGCGCGCGTTTTTCTATAACCGTTTTTTTTTTATTCAGGGGGTTTCAAAACATATATTTCTTGTGAAATCTTGACATCGAATTTTTGGGTGGAATACAATACCAGTGCAGAAAGTAAAAAACTAAACAAAGTCATAATTTTCTGCTAAGCCCTTTGGATATTTGAATTCTTTTTTAAAAACTTGCTACATGTCTTTGCAAAACTGGAAACTATGAAAATTCGTTTGGTCTAATTCCAATACAGTAACAATTTAGGAGTAATTAATAATGGAAAATGTTTACAGTTAAGGGCTAACTTCCAATTACAATGCATTTTGCTATGCCTTGATATTTAACATTTGTACATTTCTGCCTTTTACATTGTCATTAGCTTTTGCCACTATACATTTAAATACGAGACGTTCAAGCAAAGGGTAAAATAAAATGAGCTTCGAACCGATGTTATTGGGTGACATCCCAACTTTCAATCACAATGAAATGTTGTTTTGCAGTGTTATCGAGTTGAATGGTATAAAAGAAAAAAGTTACTCTATAAAAGCGTGACGTTTTATCTCTCTTACATCGAGCTGACTTTTAGTTTCTATCGCTATACAGTGTAGATAAACACAGTTCTAAACTCAGTTTCAGAAAGTAAATAAAAGGCTATTTTCATCCTCTGCTTGAACCTTTAGAGGATTCTTTGAGGAATTCCCAGAAAATAAAACTAAACACGTAGTGTCATGTTTGGTAAACATGAAACATTTAACCCTTTTGTGTTTGTATTTTAATTTCGACATGGTGCAATCGTATGGTACATACTACAGACTTTTCTGTGGTTAAAAATTAAATTTGTTTGCCCATGACAAACTCGGCTGGTAAACAGACGCACTGTTGGTCGGTCAGGAAGTTAATGCTTGTGGAAAGCAAGCAAACCAGCGCCAAAAAGCTGCGTGGGAAGATCCGCGGGTGTTATTTCGGTATAAAACACGAATAACCGTGTTTAAACATCCGCATCCCTCTCTTCTTCAAATCATACCACAAATGTTCATAGTTTTTGCTAATTTAATTGAGGTTATGTAATGTAATGGTGTTTATTTCCATACTGATGGACATTATCGAAGGAGGTGTGAGTTTTAAGGGAAGTTAAATTAACTAAGGTAACTATAACGCAAGTTGGTTAGGTTTCTTTTAGAGTTGGAAAGGTCGGCGAGCGTCGCGACAGCAGCACGGGGAGAGAAGAGCCTGTTTCCGACCCGCGCGCCCCCTATGGGTGTACGAACCGGAAGGAGTGAAGGAGGAACCGGAGTGACCCAGGGTGCTACCTGGGAAAATGTAGCCTTCTGCTCTGTCAACGTTCCGGCCGCCCTTAATTCCATTCGCCTCATCCATCCTCCAGAGGGGCGCCCTGTCAGTAGCAAAGACACAAAAGATCGTCTTTCTGTCGAGGTGCAAGTCATTGTCGTTGAGTCATACGTAAGTAAAGAATATATTGTATTCCACCCAACATTTTGATACCGAGATTTTACAGGAAATACGTGTTTTGTGACTTCCTACATACAAAAAAGCATTTTCAGAAAACATGCTGTATGTATGTGGTAGATGGCTCCATGGTAACTTGTGAGGCTCACATTTGAGCGACCTTTTCAAGCATAGAATACTTTTCTCGGTTTTTGGTACATCATACAGTGCTCAAAAGTATATTAAAACAAAGTAAATCTGATATAAACAAATTTACTTTAACAGCATAGCGAACATAAATAATGTTTTTAATTTCTTTATTGCATGCTACAAATATGACTTTCTTTATTTAGAAATTAGCTGAAATTTTGTATTCGATTAAAATGACTATTAACAACTCTAATTGACTGATTTTGTCGCGGCTCTCCGGTATATGTCGACCGCGGTGCACAGAAAGGCGCTTCCCCACACCAAGCCGCACCTTAAAAATGGAATTTTCCGGATCATTCGAGAAATGTTCGGTGGCCGGCTCGTTTGTACACTTTCGAGAAAGCAGCTGATCACTGAATCATCCCAACTTATGTTATTTGAAACCACTGTATTGTAGCAAGTGGAAATAAATATATAAATAATAAAAATAGTAGGCTGGATCCAACTGAAACCACAATGGCCGAAGAGTTAGTATTAATGGGGATAATAATTCACATTCCTCCATCTCGCCTTCTTCTGGTGGTCAGACAGTACATAGAATAGCCCTAACTATGAAGAGTGTGAGAGAAACAGGGCTTCTATATGACCCACTTTCCATGCAGTTAAAAGCAAATGAACATGGATCTTGAACTTACTGAGACGGGAAAGTTTGAAGGCGTCCGCTGTGTTGATGACGTCCACATACGAATGAAGCTCGAAGCGTCTCGCTGTAATGTTCTGATTGTGGTTGAGCATCGCGAATTTAAAGGCGGACTGTACTTCGTCAGTGCCTTGCTCGAAGATGGCCCCTGGAACAAACAGTGTCTCATCAGTCAATTGTTGTATAGTTGCCTGTAATCAAACGAAAGTGTTAGTGCAAACCTCAGTAACTTAAAGTTTAACTTATTTTTATTTTTCAAAAATGAGTTGAATTAAACAAGTTATTTAAATTTAAATAGCAGTATAATTGATCAGGATAACTATATCATTACTTAAGGTACGTTGGGACTAAATTTTTTAACTTTTTAAACTGTATAGTTACTTACTTGAAAATTATAATTATTAATAAGAGTAAATTGTAAATTGTTGTTAAAGTATTCCTTATTATTCACTAAAATAATATATTTTTGTAAGCCAAAATGTCCAGAACTCATAGGTGATTTTTTAAATATCGCGATTTCAGTTATTCTTGCTAATTTTCATACAAATTAGAGCTTAAAAGTGTGGCACGGGTGACTTATATCATTGGGCTTTCAAAACAACGGAACTTAAAAAATAGTTGGCCAATAAGATTTGTAGATGTTTATAGAATATTTATACGTTACAACTAAAAACTCGAACTTTTTTTATATTCACCCAAACACCAGACCTAGTGGCCGTTAAGGGGAACTAATGGCAAAACTTCCGCAAAAAGTGCAGACGTTTTTCCGTTTTTTAGTAATAGATACAAGCACAGGTTTACAAACACACAAATACCCATATACGAGGCGGGACTCGAACCGGTGATCCCTGGTGCCATAAATTACCTAAGTTAGGCACCAAATTAACATTTGTCAGAGAAGTGTGATAGTGAAATTTCTGATACTTTATTAAAATGTAAATAAATGTATTTGAAATTGGTGTTAGTTGTAGAGAAATTAATATTTGTTTTTATGAAGCTGTAGGTGTTTTACCTTTCCTTTTTTATAAACAGATTAATTTTTTAAAAGCTTATATCGTATATACTCTCTGCATCATTGTGTCTAAGCCAACATATTAATAACAGTTGAAGGCGCAGCTATCGATTCTCGAATATACAGTCGAATAATGTTGGACCTAGTGACAATAACATGCAGCATAGAACATTAAAACATCTTATAAATGCTTTGAACTTGACGTTTGGGCAAGAATAAATAATATAATAGACTTCAAGTGCAATGGCGTTCGTATGAATATTATAAAACTCGCTACAGTTGTTTTACAAAATATACTCGTATCTTAAAAGCTGTCATTATGCTCTGGTTGCATAAGACACTTTATGATATAATTTATAAATCTAATTATCTCATTTTCATTCAGTCCCAGGTCCCTTCTGGTATGATCAGAACTTAAATTAATACATACGCCAACAAGAGGCCTAGTATTACTATTGATGTATTGAATATTCGACTATTAAATTAAATAGAAGTCCTAAGTGGGATATGATTGGGCCTACAATAGATGCTGGATCACTGAGGCCTTCTGTTAACTATAAGAGTAGAATGACTCTTGACCTAAATTCGGTTGCGCACCCCTGCAGTACACTCGAAGAGACGAGTAGGTCTTGTAGAAAGACATAAAATGGTAAAACTCGTAAGTTATTTACCACCCCAGATGCAACATATTGGCTGTGCTAACACCAGGGTCATTTACATCAGCTAAACCTTTGGCTGAAAAGCCTAGCAGAGTCGGTAATTTCAACAGAAAGACAGTGTGAGTTATAATTTGAAATTACTGCGTGCCTCATTATCTCCGGCTACGCTGCTGCATAAGCGGGTTTAAATCTTCTTTTGGTCTAATTAAGGACTAAAGTTTCATTTCGAGCTCTTCTTTGCCGATTTAATACAAAGCTGGGTGATTAACCATGGGCGCCCCCAGACCCACTTTGTTGCGCGATTTATCACCAAGTCTGTGCTTTCAGGTGAGGAACACACTTGAGTAAACGATTCAACGCGATTTCCAAATCAACGCGAAACCTCTCAAGATTCCAAGTACAACACATAAAACCTCCGACTGGTAAATATAACTGCGAAATGCTTGAGATCAGCAAAAAGCATCGTTCCAGCTGGAAAATTCCATCCAATGTGATGTAGTTTGAATACCCCTTTAATAATAATAATAATAATAATAATAATAATAATAATAATAATAATAATAATAATAATAATAATAATAATAATAATAATAATAATAATAATAATAATAATAATTAATAATAATAATAATAATAATAATAATAATAATAATAATAATAATAATAATAATAATAATAATAATAATAATAATACTAATAATAATAATAATAATAATAATAATAATAATAATAATAATAATAATAATAATAATAATAATAATAATAATAATAATAATAATAATATACTGTTAATTTCAATTAGTATTACGACGACGATTCTAAAATATTGTAACAAAGATGACAAAGGTCCAGTCTAGTTATTCCTTTTTCTTACTTTATGCAAAGCTTTTGCACAACAAATCAGTTTTCACACACACACACACGCACGCACGCACGCGCGCGCGCACACACACACACACACACACACACACACACACACACACACACTAAAAACTGACTGCACGATTCATGACTGTAACTGACTGCACTCATTGCTTTGCCCCCTTTATTTAGCTAGGATGGCTTAACCCGGACCTTTCTCCAACTTCTACCAATACGCCGGCTGCCGGACACTTCTCGAATAATCTGGAGAACCCTTTGTGTTGCCGCATTTATTGTCGGTACGTGTCACAACAGTCACGCGCCTTAGATACACGCACCGCCAGTGGGATGGGGCAGCCTGACCCGACTGTCCCTTTTTGTGCGCTGCAGCCGATGTCACAATATATTTATAAGCAGCTAGGTTTCAGATCAATAACCTTATGTGAAAGACGGGAGAGCGAATTTGTCTCCACCTACATTTCGCTGAGCTATGACGCATTCTTGGGACTCAAAAACAAACCTCTCTAATGCTTGATCACACAAGACTTCGTATAGAGTGTGCAGGAGGAAGAGTAGAGCGACAAAGTGACGTCATGAGCACATAGGAGTCAAAGTTGGCACTCTGTTTCAGAAGATCACTGCGTGATGGAAGACAATTTACGGTGCGTAGGGCTCTGATGGTTGAATGCGCACATACGCACCCAAGCGACTAATACTAATCAACAGTCGGAATGTCTAACGAATGTGCCCTATTCCATTTTCTTCCGGAGAGACTTTGGCATAAGTTTGAAGATTCTATCTACGGTTCTGCGATTTGAATCAAGTTGTGCATATTCATAGCCCTATAAATCATTATGGGAAAATTTCTGAGGTTCACAGTCGAAATTCGTCAAGTAAAAATACATTTTTAGCTATCCGCAGGCTATTAAAATTAAACGGGCAGTTGAATTTTCTTATTCGTGACAAGTTTTCTTATGATATAACAGCACTAGTCCTTTATTCGGCTGCATTTCTTTACTTTTGAGGAATTTGGGATGCCTTCAACTTCATAACTTTATTAGTTCAAGTATACGGGGTGTACCCAGCCTCGTTAGGTTCCTGAGGGGCCAATTGCGGAACTATCCTGATATAAAGGTAGGGTCCCTAAATGGTCAAGTAATCGCCTTATGGTCGGGTGAGTCGGCGTGCTGACCCCCGTCACCCCCAGCCTGCCCCCATAGAGCAGACGCCCTAGGGGGGGGGGATTTTTAGTTTAAATATGTATCATCAGGAGTTTTGCGCTAGCGGTGAACAAATACTGTGCATATCCGATAATTTATGTTATTACGATAAGGATATAAAACTTTGAATACAAACATTACTTTAAATAAACTGCTTGCATTTGGGGCTTCAAAACGTGTATTTACGGTGAAATCTCGGTGTCTATTTGTTGAGTTGAATTGAATACCTTCTTCATCTACTAAATTTGTGGTAAAGAATGTGAGAATAATATTAACGACGGACTCGCACAACAAAGGACTCTCGGGGCCCGGCTGTTTCACGCCACATGTCGGATCGGCGAGCGGGCGAAAGTCAAGCTGCCTCGCTCAACTGTTCATGTGTACGTGAATAACAACAACGAGCACGGGGCATAAAAAGGATAGTTAGAACCTTCGAGGAGTATCCGGTGGCCGGCGTGCTTGTGGAGGTTGAGAAAGGTATATGTTATGTCATTCTCGTGACATACGGAGGCGAGGAAACAGCAGGGGAGAGAGTTACCGACATGAGTCGGTTAGTGTGGCAATGAGTGCGAGCTGTGATTGTATCGTCGGACTTAATGCAGGAGAGACACAGACAGTGAAGAAAGACAGTGAAAAGTCTGAGTCAAATCTACTAGAAGAAAACAGTTGGGAGCTGTAATATCGTGAAAGACTGTAGACTGTTAATGTCAGTGCAAAAGTTCGGAAGGAAAATAAAGCGATTCAAAGGTAACTGGACTGATTCAGTGCTTTTATCACAGTGGTGTCAGAAGTGGAATTCGTTGAATTGTTATTTCGTTATGATATTATTCCATCCTGTATATTACTGTGTCACTGGCCTTATGTAGCTAATTGATAATTAACTGCCAAATAAAATTAAATAATTTTGGGTTGGAATTTCTTCATAAAAGCCTCTCAGCATGTTCAAACATTGTTAGTGTGATATACGACACTACCATAGTTACAACTTGGTTTCATATTTTAGTTACAGATAATTTTATTATGTGAAAGTTTTCACACACACATACACGCAACAGGTGAAACGATCCTCAGCTTTCTTTTTTACTCCCTCGACAGAAGACACTCTTGTCGCACGTTCGAGGAAATGAGAAGCGAAAACTTTGTGGTAGTTGCAAGGTTTTTACGATTTTTTTCTTCCCTTCTCTTTCCTTTGTATATCTGTTGGAGAGACGAAAAATTTTCCAATACAAGGAAACGAGCTTGGAAAGGTTGATGAAGCAATAACTCCAGCAGCAGAGTGAAAAATACATAAAAAGATCTGGTATAAAAAAAAACCAATATTATGACAGATCTGAGCTATAAACCAATTCTCTCGTGCTTTGCATGTTCAGTGTGCCATAAAATTCTGTCGGCCTCAATGTGCGAAACAAATTGTCAGTGTTCTGTGACGGAAATAAAAATAGCGAAGTAAACATGCAAAGCATCAAATACCTACTGTTATTCGTTAACGACACGGCTGTATTTTTAACCTAGCAGTTTAGTTTCACTATTTTGCCAGACACAATAAAAACTTTCTGGGAAAGAGCACACGGATACCCTGTCAACTGCAGGCGCTGCAGAAGCACAATTTAGAACTACAAAATTGCGGTAGCAGCTGAGGATGCCCTTATTCATTGCTTGCAAGGAAATAACGTCCCAGAGAATTTTCGCAGCTAAATATCAGAACCAGAATAAACTAAGTTGTATTACCATATTACATATAAAGTGCTTTAAGAGCATTCTCCTGAAACCAGGTAAAATAAAAACCGGTTTAGGAATGCCTAAATGTCGTAACTATTCTTCCACGTCGCAACAAGTATGAAATACGGTGGGTACCGGGGCATTTGGGTATCTATGGAAATGAAAATGTTTCAACACAATAACTCAAAAACAGTTAAACACCAAATCGTTAAACATCATCCGACGATGCACTCTTTACATGGAACTTTTCAATTGTTTATTTTCCCAAAATGGAGTCAATTTTTTAAAATTATTTCTGAGATATTCCTTGTTATTGACTTATATTTATACTGTTTTCCAGTTGAAAGTTTTCTGGATGTGCAATGAAAATGGAATTTTAAAGCCATCACATAACAACCAGCTCGTAAATATATGACTATGGCTTAAGCCTATTGTACTCCCCAAGGACATATGTAACAAAACCATTTCTGCAAATGTTTATCTCGCTTGTAAGAACAGTTCGTGCAAGAATGGAGAAAGTAATATGAATGCAACACATGACATTCTTGCTTACCAGAATCATTCCTAGTTCTCCTAAGGGTCTGAAAGTAACAAAGAGGGACTGAATATTTTAAATTGAACCTTAATGCCTTTAATACTTAAAAGCTGGTGAAAGATATCTTAAGAAACACTTCAGTTCAGCAAATAATAACACTATAAGGTATTTCTCATGTCAAAGCTATCTTTGTGATAAAAGAATATAGTAAATAAATAATAATAAACAATAATAAATTAGGATTTGACATAATCCAATCCCTGTGTGAATTTTTATTAAAGTTTCAAAATATAAATAAGTTGCTCCGGTCATTGTATAGGAAGAATATGGATATTAAGTTATTACTTTCTCATTTAAAGGTTCCGAAGTTTATGGAGGTCTGCCAACATTTAAAATTTTAATTTATTGCTGGGAAACTATGCAGGCCATCTGTTTAATATGCAAATACGTGCCAATTTTTGCAAAGATGGGTACGCGATTAAAAAAAAAGCACATTGTAAATATGTTAAAAAGGACAAAAATAAATGAACTTTCAACCTGTTGTGGAACATCAATATTTCTGGAGCATCCATCTCTTCAGTCTTCGGGATCAGGATGTTTCCTAAAATTCTTCATTCCAGTTTGCTATTAGTATATATCTATGCACACGGGAATACAGTTGACTACAAAGAACTAAATGTTTACAATACAGGTCTCGATTTGCTGTCTTTGAAATAATAATAATAATCGTAATAATAATAATAATAATGATAATGATAATGATAATGATAATGATGATAATAATAATGATAATAATGATGATGATAATAATAATAATAATAATAATAATAATAATAATAATAATAATAATAATAATAATAATAATAATAATAATAATAATAATAATAATAATAATAATAACAATAACAATAACAATAACAATAACAATAACAATAATAATAATAATAATAATAATAATAATAATAATAATAATAATAATAATAATAATAATAATAATAATAATAATAATAATAATAATAATTCTTAGTGGCTACATCTGTGTTAATGAAACCACAAGAATTGTAATTGCCAACGTTAAGAAAGTTGCAATGCAAAGCGTATGCAAAACGTATGGCCACTTTAAACATTTTCCTTTATGTAACTTGCATGTAAAACTAGTTTCTCGTCCAGCAGATAAAAAGCTGTCAAATGCAGAAACAAGTGCCTGGGGGCTGCTCTTTGCAAGTTTGTTGTCGTGGCTCGTGTTTGTGCACTTTTCCTGTGTAATCCCATGTTCCTCAGTATTTTGGAAGCGTCACACAAGAAGCAAAGTTCACAAACATACACTGAAGTAATTACTGTTATTCTCATTATTCTTGGAACTACTCTGTCTGTATGAATTACACACCAAGGACTTACAAGGCAAGCCTTGGGTCAGTAGCCTCTCCATAGAGCAATAAACATGAGATGTACTGATGAAAGGGATGATATGGAAGTTCGCAAACCAAATTAATCCTCCCAGGATTCACCTAATAGACGAGGAAACCCGCGAAAAAAAAATGTATCAGGTTGGTCGGTCCCGGAATTTTAAGCCCAGAAACTTCCGAATGTGTATCGCATACGATACCTTCTCATTTGGGTCAAAGTAGCTGTCATTTTGGTCAATCACCAAGTGGTCGCCGTCTCGACTCGCTTATATGAACAATGACAAAACACGGATTTTGGTCGAAATCCACCTTTTCGTAAGGAAGCCTAGCACGTGAACTTTTCTAGAATGTCTTGAATAGCTTTCTTCTGTAGCACAGATATAGCAACAGACACGTATTTAAGATTTAATTTTAGATCATTCATTTCTATGATCAAAATTTTGGAAATAATACCTCCGTATAGAATGTTCTTATAATATGATACGCCACACTATTTTATCGATAACTTACAGCATATTTATCGCTTTATTTGCCAAACTTTAAAATTGTCCCTTGGACGAAATTAAAACTTTGTACAAAATATTATGTACTGAGAATTTAGCATACACAATTTCAACAAAAAGGAAAAAAGAAAGATAGCAGGCTTTAACTTGAATTTAAAATTGAAGAAATAAAAGTTAGGTTTAGTCCAGCCGGCTCAAAATAGTTATTATTAATATTGTTATCCATTGTGTATACAATGAAATATGCAATAACACACGTTATATAAATGTTTATCTTAATTAACATGAAGGAGATAGAGAAATAAGGTTTTGTACGAATAGCTGACACAGAATACAAAAAAGTCATGTTAGTGTAATACTTCACATTTTTACTTTCTCTACTGGTAAGTAGCGGAAGTATTGTATCGATGTCGAGATTTCATCGGAAATATGTTTTGAGCCAACCTGAATAAAAAAAAAAAATGCATTTTTAGAAAAAGGTCCGTGTGTGTGCGCGCGTGTCTGTGTGTGTGTGTGCGTGTGTATGTGTGTCGGTCAGACTATAGACAGCATAACTCAAAATCGAAAAGTAGCTTAAAACCCAAAGTTGGTATTTAAGATTAATTTCTTTCAACGATGCGACACGAAGAATTTGAAGAAAATAGTCCCACCCTAAACTACCCTTTACATGGAAGATTTTTTGAAAATTTTGATTTTCTTGAAAATGGCTAACGATTTTGATTAAAATGCCATATGTTTGAGATATTTTTATGATAACTGAAATGTATATGTTGAATTTTCTGGCTATAGCTCCTGTAGTCGTATTTACTCTGGACGACTTTTGCATAACTGGTAAACCGTTAGAGATAGACCAAATCATACTATACAAAAAATGTAGATCTTGTTAATATACACAATTTATGTGCAAATAAATTTTGTTGTAGGGTGAACCATTTCGGAGATATTCTTTGTTATGTGTGTGAGTTTCCCATTTCTTCTAAAACTTTGTCCTGCAATCCTTTGGGCACTTCCTATCGTATACAAAAATTATTGAACGTTTTAGTGCAAGCAATTTGAAGCTTCTAGAAGAACCACCATATGGAAAATTGCATTACATGCTGCTATAAATTTTAGAGATGTTCGATCCGGAATAGAAGATGAGAACCAAGCTTTTCAATGTACGGAATGACAGTCCAGTGCCTCGTTTTACCATATCCATCTAGCTTTAGCAGAGTTTCAAAGGATAGAAATAACAGCGCGATAAAAGAAGAACAAGCCTTGCTTTAGAGGAGAAGGGGTATCGTAAAATGCGAATAGAAAATTGGGAAGTCTTGGAGGATTCCACTCCAAGAGAGATGGTTTGTTGTTTTAGAGTGACAGGGTATTAGAAAACATCCTCTCTGACCTCCCCACGCCGGATACCAACATTTTTCTTTTCTTGCTATGAGGACCTTGAGTTACATAGATGGAAAACTAGAGTCCCAGATTTTAAGATGGGTCTATGAAGAAAAATATTCTTACGTTTATGGTCTACAGTAAATATATATTTGCACTCTGTTTCACAAATGTTAATGTAGAGCACTGGAGCCATTAGGAAAATCAGAACGGTTACTTTTTGCCCTTCATAGTTACCCTTCGCTGGTGACGTAACAGATATGAGGGCAAGGATGAATGCTGGAAGGATTGCGGTTGGAATTTGCAACGGGACATGCTGACACTCGACACTGACTTTCTTATTTTTGAAGCTCAAGGGGTGCATATGTGACTTTCGTTGAACACCTCCTAATAAAGTGACAATGTGGAAAAATAAATTAGTGCATCACTTAAAAATTCCTTCATCAATAACCTCAAACATTAATAGATCGAAAATTAAGGTTATTTTTGACATGTTTATATTAATTTTTTTGTTCTGGTTTGGGTGTCTATCCCCAATTTTTAAGGACTTTGAGTTTCCCGTATAACTTCCGTGAATACCACTTGTTAAAATGTTAATTTTATGGATCTTTTCTAGTACTTGACACTATAGACCAGGCCTGACAAACTGCGCTCACCAGGTGTGAACATATCCCCATATTTCTCCTCTGTGACTACGAAGGCGAAAAACTGGGGAACATTGGTTCCTTCTAAGGCGTATGTTCGTAAACTGCTGCAGTTAAGGAAGGGAGGGACTGCTCTGTTCACACCTTCGGAGTAAGATTCATCTGGCCTGCTATAGAGTAATACATTTTTAAAGCAACATATTCGAACAACGTGATAAAATTCCCCGTTCAATTACCTTTTCTGTCACTATTCTCGTCCAAAACTCTTACACAAATACACAGTTCTCTTTTAATGACGTTAACAGCCTTTGCGGTATTACAACTCACTTGTTTCTACTCGTAACCCTAACACACAATTTCTGTTTTTCTTCACTTTTCTGCCTGTCAAACACCCCACGTTGGCGATACAATCACTCAGCACCCATTAACTGCTTCCTATCCTCCTCTCGACGCGACGGTTCTCTCACGACACGCACAACTAGAACACGCAGACGACTAAAACTAAAAACGGACTGATACCAAACTCTCGTAGTTTCGCGTCTTTATGTAGCAAGGATGACGTAATCTTTCTCGGACTTCGCCTATTCTGGAATCTCTCCAAACAAGCCGGACGCTTCCCAATAATCTTGAAAACCCTGTGTGGTTCTACCGCTCTGATTGTGGTCACGTGTTAGCTCACATGAGTGGTGTGGAGCCGCTTGATCTCGAGCGCCTTTAATACGCGCCAGGTATGTGATGTGAGGTAGCTCGGGTTAGACCGTCCTTTGTTATGCACCAAGGTCGACATCACACTGTAAGTAGACATTGAAAAGGCCACACTTATCAGAGAGCTAGGAACCGGGAAGGAGGCAAATAAATGACAAACTGAACTAGAAACTTCAGTTCGTTATTCTTGAAGAGACTACTGCACCACGGCTATGGTCCAAGCTTCGCTTTGTGGAGAGACAGGAATAGCAGGAGTTTCTGGAAGTTTAACATTCGCCGGCTCCCGAACATTCTAGAATATTGTGTGAAAATGTCCTACGGCTGTTTAAGCTAGCGGTGTCGCAAGTTGGGTGGTAAGAGAGCTAGTGGCACATTTCTGACGCAACAAAAAGTTCGAGCAAGTTCCTGACGACTGCTGTGTTATTACTCCAGAAGAAATTTAGGTAATCTTGTGTTCGACTTCAGTATGAGTGAACCGTTCGGAAGAAGAGGCTAGGTCCTGCCTGTGTCCTTATGCCACTGCGTCTGTATTTGACATGGTAGAAATGACCCAGACACTAAACTTGCTTTTCACATGGCGTCAGAAGTGGGGTTTGTCACATTGTAATTTTGTCACAATATAGATCTATACATAAGACTAAAGTAGAGATTGTCTATTTTAAATAACTCCTACAAGTGAAATACACTGACAGAAAATAAATTTGCAGCATCTTTTATTTCTGATCGGGCGATTATTTTTCGATTCACTTGACTTTTGAATAATATGGCACAGCGCAGATTAAATAAATGTAAATGAACAATACTTTAAATACGTTAAGTAAATGTTTTGTTGAGACATTGACTTAAGTACACACAGTAATCTGTAGACATTTGCTTGAGAGTAGCAGTATGGGAACCAGAACTTACAAGTCTAGTGAATGGTGCAAGCATTGGGTTTATGATGTCTCCTTAAATCGCTCCGTATGAACTATGGTGTGTAAGGCAAACTGGATTTAGGCGATATGCTGTTTGTTACGATGTTTACGAAGGGCTCTCCATTAGCCAGTGGCACCAACATTGTGACACCAAATATACCCAACTACTGTTAATCTCTAGTGTGGTTTGGTCCGCCAGCGGAAGTCTGCACGTAGAATTAATCGCCTCCACTTGGGCCATTTCTCTTGGGGCACAGAAACTGGTAGAAAACTTTTCAATTACCCGACCCAAGCTCGCTGATGAAGACAATGGACAAAGAGCAGCGGTCTTTGCAATTAGCCACAAGTTATAATTGCTGCTTTCCTGAAACTCCTCACCTTGCAGATTGACCTGCCACCAAGACATAATGGCATGCTCTCCCAGCCGTAAATACCCTTCTAACCTCAGAGTAATGTATGAGGCTTTCAGCTCTCTCTCTCTCTGTTCTCATCTTAAACCTCTACGTGCTTTCGATCCGAGGGCTTCGTCTTCCGAAACGATACCAGCTCTCCATGTACTTTCGTTAAAATAACAAGACACAAACTCCATACCTTATCGTCAGAGGAGAGGATTTCCGCAACATATACAGCATCATAAAGGAGAGCGTGGGTCCAACACTGCGGTAGGTGAAAGTGCTTGTCAAAGGAGAAAAAACTCTGGTACATAGCATTTACGTGCCTTCCATTTACCCGCCGTATACCTATTATAAAAATGACACAAACAACCCATGCGTCCAACATCAACCGGTAAGAAATAATAGGCAGATATATTAATGAGTGGGTTTTATAACTGTATGTATCACTGCTACTCTAGCCCCATGTTGGGCGCCATTTGGAGTGAGGTTGACAAACACTTTTATAAAATGTATTCATATTTTATTCCACCTCCTTATTCGATATTAGCCCACGTTGTGGTACAATTTATAGAGATTTGATGTTTGAGTGCCTCGGTCTTGATATGGGCGACAAGCTCTAAGAGTCCTTCCCATCTGATCTTCAAAGGGTCGTGGTGACGGATCGATATAACTCGTACAATAAATTGCTTCGTATGTTATATAAATAGCAACGATTTTTACGAGGTGTAACCATTATATCTAAAGCATTACGTGTAATCATATAATTAAATTTTCGTCTGACTTTAAAAAGTGATATGAGAAAAAGAAAAGTTATATGTCGTGGAGTGAGTGAGTGTAGTGTTTAAGGGCCCAATAGGTTGTGGAAAAGTAATTGGTTATAAGTCAGCATAGCTAAAGCAATTGGTTGTTTTGAATTCAGCCAATAAGAAACTCGTTTGTTCAAGGCTCAGGCAATCACAGCTCTTAATACCTTCCAAATCGCAGAGTTGCCTGCAAATACGCAAGTATAGCAGTTCTGAAAATTAGAAGGCGAAAAACATTCTTAGAACTTAGCAATCGCAAGTTAAAAGTTGTAATTCAGATGTCAGTAAGCGATCGGCACTTATGTTGATGAAATATTTTAAAATTCGGGTCTTAAAGTCTTACTGTTGTGTTTTACTGTGACCTAATATCGACACAGTATTATTTTTTCGAAATCGGCTGATCAAAGAACAAAATTCCATTCGACATATTTGCTTGTGATGCACCGAGTATTGTTTACGTTTATTTAGCCTTTACAGATTATTGAGAAAGCTTTCTTTCTATTCTATATTAAAGAATTGAAAAACAGTTTTATATGTACAAGAGGGATAAAGGAAATTGAATCGATTGGCAGTTGTTTAAAAGTTATTCGGTATAGGCTGCCTTTGACACATCCAAAAGAATGAAATAGCGACTTATCTAATTCTTATGGCCTACCCGTTTAACAAAATTGCTTTCGAATTACGCGGACGTTAGAGGCCGTTCGCAGAAAATTCAAAATATACATTTTATTACTCGTCTGAATATCTCAACTATATGTATTTTAATCAAAATCATTACATTTTCTGAGAAAACAGAAGATAACGAAATAATCTTCCTAAAAAGGGTAGTAAGGGTGAGACAGTGAGAGCAGAACTGAAAGACTGAAGTAGATGTTAAGGCTAGGATAAGACAGAACAGCTATGAGTTGCAAGTTTACGACGACTTGTAAAATATGTTAAAAATAACTGTTTTGTGCTTCAGTTTTAGAAGAGAAAAACTGACAAAAAATATTAGGATTTCGTAATTTTGTCACACTGGTGTCAGACGTGGGATTTGTCACATTGTCATTTTGTTACAATATGTATTTCCGATTAAATTCCGACAATGACTTTTGCGTAATCTGAATACGCAGATTTCGTGTAAGCATTTGGGAATGATGAAAGAAAGAAATAAAATGGAAAATAATTATTAGATAAAAATCTTTTGGTAATATTTTTATATGAAGAACATTTGAGCACATGCTCCAAGATACATGTACCATCTCTAAATTAGCTTTAGAATGTAAATACCTTAGCAGTGGAATTATACCACGTGATATTTTCGAACAAGCACAAACTATGTTTATTTGGATGCATTTAAATCGTTATTAATTCCATTAAAATTGTATATTCTTGTATGCAATACCACAACCAATTCCTAGAATGCAATATTAGTCAAAAGTTAACTATTACTTATTGTAAACAAGTAGTTGGGAAAATAAAAATAAAAAATAAACAGAATAATATTATACGACGTCTGATCTAACCTATAAATTCTCGAGAGGAGCAAGCGATGTTTATCTGGAATATTTTATAAGTAAAATATGAATTTAAATACTATATTGCATATGTTAAATTCTATAAAAAAGTTATGTTAGTTTCGATTATTGTAGTTTGAGTTACTTAGTACTGCCAACTGAGGAAAACGAAACCAAGATTTCGATCTTCTTTTGTTGTTATAACAGAAAACCAGTTTATAATCTCAAATCTCACTTTGTTTTTGACATTAGCAAAGAAAATGACTTATTAAAACAATAACTTTTAAATAAACAATTGTCAAGTTGAAACGGAGTGCTATTTGGATTGATAATTGATTATAACATGTGATAAATATTTTTCAGCGACTTACGTGGTACAGTTGACAGCACTGAGTAAACAAATGAATGCTCTAATGCTAATTATTAGTAAAACAAAGGAATGACTAGCTGATAATACGTATATGATAATTTAACGTCTCTATATTTGAAATAGTCATGTGATATGCGATTTCATATCGTATCTGGATGTTCCAAAATGGTCTCAGCTTTATTTTAACCCGTTTTAACCAAAAAAAATTTTGCTGGGCTACTCTGATTTAATGCAGATGCATGGCTTCGCTTTCACTATGTAGATAATTTGCGGCTAACAACACTGAATGTGAGAGGTTTCTTTTGAATGCAGCATGCAATTTAGCAGAAAGTTCCTACCTCGTATAGCGCTCGTCGGTTTGTGGGGAGACAGACAGAAGTTTCTAGTTTCCTGATGCGCTCTGGAATCTGCCCCTGATAAATGTAGCTGAACGAGCTTTTCAAATCGCTGAATGCATGAATGAATGGTTAGGAAAGCTAGCCTGCGGGTATTATACCCACTAAAGAACTTAGCAATTTCAATGCACGTTCCTACCTGGTGATCATGATTTCTGGAGGCAGAAATGTGCCCGAAAACTGTTGCTTGTAGCATTGTATTCGATAAGAGACTTTCACTGGAAGTTTGTTGGGGACAAGAACTTGCTGACTCTTGGGACTTAACTTCCCACTACCTTAGTGCTTACGTCTCTTAGTTAAACACGCAAAAATGAACTAAACACGCTCAAGAGTTAAACGTAATGTGCAATAATCTGCGTACAGAATCGCTGGTTTGCTTTCTTGTAACAAGGTTTATGTAAAACTACAAGTCCCAGTTGGTCAACAGTTTATGTTTAACTTTGAGGTTAGTTTTGCATTCTTAGCAGAAATTTCATGCAAAAACTCCACATGAATATTTCTCCAGGAATACACATTTAGGAACCTGATCGAAAAAATCTGATGTGTTGCACTCACATGACTTTCTCTACTCTTGTACTAACCATTCTTACAAACTCTTATTCCTATATATTCTTTCTTGTTAGTTCAGACAAACATTTGTACAAACTATCTTATTGCTCATTTCCTTGTAGGTGCAAGGGGAATGTTAGAATACAGTACGCTTTTGCATAGTCAAATGTTTGAGATTCTGTTGTCTTGGCACACTTAACATAAAAAAATGATCAGCGATGACCCATTTCACGAAAGTTCTAAGTTTTCCGAAACTCACACACATAACAAGGAATATCTCCGAAATGCTTCACCCTACAAGAAAATTTATTCAGACATAAATTGTGTATTTTAGCAATATCTACATTTTTTGTATAGTATAATTTGGTCTATGTCTAACGGTTTAACATTTATGAAAAATTCATCCAGAGTAAATACGACTACAGGGGCAATAGCCAGAAAATACAAGATATACATTTCATTTTTCATAAAAATATCTCAAGCATATGGCATTTTAATAAAAATCGTTAGAGGCATGTTCAAGAAAATCAAAATTTTCAAAAAATCTTCCATGTAAAGAGTAGTTTAGAGTGGGGCTATTTTGTTCAAAATCTTCGTGTCACATCCTTGAAAGACATTAAACTTAAATACCAACTTTGGTTTTTAACCGACTTTTCGTTTTTGAATTATGCTGACCACAGACTGACACACACACAGATACACACACGGGCCTTTTTTCTAAAAATGCTTTTTTTGGATTCAGGGGGCCTCAAAAACATGTATTTCCGGTGAAATCTCGACATCGAATTTTGGTTGGAATACAATACTTCCCCTACTTACCAGTAGAGAAAGTAAAAAACAGCAATTTCTATGTATGTAGGTATGTATGTATGTACGTGTGGTGTGTGTGTGTGTGTGCGTGTGGGTGTGTGTGTGTGTGCAGCATAACTCAAAAACTAAAATTTCGTTAAAAAGAAAGCTATTTTTCAGCTTAATATCTTTCAAGGATGCGACACGAGGATTTTTAAGAAAATTTCTCCTCCCTAACCTACCCTATAAACGGAAAATTTCTGGAAAAGTTTGACTTTCTCAAGAATCGCTGTAACAATTTTGATTAAATATAACATAACAGTTTTATCAAAAAGTATACATATAGCCCATGTAGTCCTGTTTACTCTTCATGCTTTTGCGTAACTGGTAAACCGTAAGAGATAGACCAAATCTTACTATATAAAAATTAGACTAGTTAAAACACGAGGTATTCTTTGTTATTTCTGTCAGTTATTCTCGTTATCTCTTGGCCCTGCAAAGAGAAAAGAATTTCAAAGCCTTCCTAGAGTGACCAGCTGTAAGACATTTGACTATCGGTCAAAGGATACAGTATTCCCATATTCTCCTTGCACCCACAAAAAATTAGCAATGACGTAATTTCTGCACTAGCTGAAGATGATAAAGGAATAAAGGTGTGTAAGAATGGTTAGTACAAGAGTCTAGGATGTCGTGAGTGCAACACAAAATTTTTTTCATTTTTACTTAATTTACGGCCTTGCTTAGGAGGCACAGTTTTGACCCTGTTACACTCGTTTTAAGGTCCCATTTATTGCAGTGTAATATGGTACATATTTTGGCCATATAGGCGGATTGCATAACGTTACATCTAGATGTACAATAACATTGGTCAAGCGAGCTCCTAATTGCTTGACAATGAGCCGACCAAATAGTCCGCAATTACTCAGTAGGTTTATCAGTTAATATGCTAGCAATTATTCAGCGATGGGGGAATTAATCGCCTGTTTAAGTAGTTAGTTTACTTACAATTAGTGGGCCGTCATGCGATCACTCTACTTTACCGGCCGGAGGAGTTCGCCGGAGGACAGGAACCGGAACTCTCTCGGGACGGTTCATAATGTGTTCAAAGACATGACACAAAGTGCGGCAATTAGCTCTATGGAGATGATAATCAGAACACGCGCCTTTGTTGAAGACTGCGCATGCATGTTGTCCGGTTTCCGGACCACAGCGAGGCCACGTCTTCCGATATCGCAATGATATCGGATTTTATACGCTCGTAAGAACCTCACACACAACTTCAAGCAGGATCCATACAAGGATTTTTAAACCCAAATAGTTTTTTATAGCTCACACATTTATACTACAATGCTTCACGCCGCCTAATAATGCCCCAAAGTTCCTTTGATTCAGTCCTTTGCCGCCGATAAAGCTATGAGATTTCTCTCCCTGGGTATGCGTGGGTTTTTTTCCCCCCGAAAGGATGACACTAATTCTGATGATAACGCCTTTTAATAGAGTTTCCAGTCTTTTCAATATTTGCACTGAGATGTTGTTGACCAATTGTATAGCCATGGAAAAATGATAGAAATATTCTGCTCTCCCAGTGCGCATCGTGTTGCAGCGCAATTTACACAAGTCGATGTTCCAACATGCAGCTGACGTATTATTTATAGTTTTTTATCCATATGTTATCTATTGGACACTTAAATAGGCTCTGCCTGAATAGCTACAATTATGTTTACAAATGCAACTGGAGATTTAAGACATAGACTTTTGGAGTGTCCGATAGACGATATCACCTGAATCAGACACTACAAATAAACTCAGCTGCATGTTGGAATGTCGGCTTGTGTAACTCGTAAAACAATTCGCCAGCTCAACAAAACTGTGGTATTTACACACTTAAATTTGCTGCCTTTCATTTTAATATTTCAGTACTCAGGCGCCTTCAAGGAACACGATGTTCCCATGCCGACTAATCAGCTAGTAGTGTGCGCATGCTCTGTACTAAAACGATGCTACCAAAACTGTTAAAACTGTTTAGTTTTAAAAGTTGCGAGGCTACCCTATTTCTGTGTTAGATTTCTCTACTTATTTTTAATGAGAGTTATTACTCGATTTATTATTTGAAAGTCCTTTTTAAATGATTATGTTAATGTGTGTATAATTTCGGTATCAAGATCTATCAAAATAATATAATAAAACGTCTAACCTAAGCGATAAATTTGCGAGAGAATTTACCTTTGAGGGTCAGACCGTCGAATGATATTTATCTGTACTATTTCAAATACAAAATATGAATTTATTAAATTTTTATAAATATATCCAAGCATAAAACCATCTCAATAACAGCTTCAGTGTTATACTCCACTATACCACAAAGATTTGACCACAAAATGTTAAATCCTATAAAAAAATAACCTAAATGTGTAGATTTCGATTAGTGTAGTTCAAGCACTACCAACTGAGAAAAACAACACACAATAATTGCCTGTATTTCGATGTTCTCTTGTTCTTATAACAGAAAACCAATTTATAAACTCAAATCTCTATTTTTAACCTTAAGAAATAACCATTTTTCTGAAAAAATACAATAATTATTACGAGAAACATCTGATGTATTGAACTCATATGACTTCCTCTAATTTTGTACTAACTATTATTAGAAACACTTGTCCATTTTCTTCATGTTAACTCGAGATTGACATTTGTTAATTCTCTAGTAGGTGCAAGGGAAATATAGGAACACAGTAGGCTATGAGAGATGGACAACTGTTTTAAAGCTGGTCACTATATGAATGCTTTGAAATTTCGTTCTCTTTGCACCGCCAAGAGATGCAAAAGTGAATAACGACCTTCCATTTGACAAAAGCTTAAGTATTGAAACAGTCCAACAAATAACAAGGAATATCTCCGAAATGGTTCACTTCACAAAAAATGCATTTGGACATAACCTGTACGTTATGTGTGCACTAAGATTTATTCTATCTCTTACGGCTTAACAGCTATATAAAAGTCATGAAGAGTAAACAGGACTAAATAGGCATAGCCAAAAAATTCAAAATATACATTTAATTTACCATAAAATACCTTCAACAATTGACATTTTAATTGTAACTATCTTTGAGAAAATAAAAAAATTTGAAAACTTTTCCATGTCAAGGTGGGTTAGCGGAGAGGAATTTTCTTCAAAATCTTCATGCGGCTTCAATGAAAGCTATTAGAACTTAAATTCCAACGTTTAACACACGCACGCTTTTTCTAAATATACACTTTTGGGGTTCGGAGAGTTGCAAAATACAATACTGTAACTACTCACAGGGAAGGTAAACCTAACTCCAGATGTATTTATTATTTATTAAAATAATTTGTTCTGCATTGAGGTTGACCACATAGATCCAAGATACACTGAACAGAAACCGACTGATAAATTAATTTTTAAAAAATAACAACAAATAGCTTTAACAATTACATATCAAAACTTAGAACAAATTAGCTAAAAGAGGAAATCAATGCTAGTGACAATAACAAATAACAATAACAAATAACAATAACGAATAACAATAACAAATAACAATCACAAATAACAATAACAAATAACAATCATAATATAATACCAAACATGCACTTTCACGTTTATATATGTTTAACATTTAAAGTATCAAGTATAAATGATTACTTAATACTGTTAGAGATTCCTTTAATATTTTAATATAAATATTCCCTAGTTCTTTCATAGGCACAACGAGCTGTTTTACGTAGTCGTTGCTGAATTAATAGCAGAATCCACGAATCCCAGAAACTTCTGCACAGGCAATAGATAAGTGGTATTTACTTTCACACACTCCAATCCATCTAAGGTTTCCTAATGGCTGTTTAATTCTTCTGGACGAAAGAATCCCTACAAAGACGCAAAAAGTGTAACCAAAAAAGTTAACGCCTTGAACTTCTTTTACTTTTTCCAGAAACAGGAACAAGCTGTGAAATCGTAGAGTTGAACGAGCACAAACAAGATGATTTCCTTGTACTCAGGGCTTCTTCTGTAGCCATCGCCTGGATTTCCAGGTACTCGTATACCAAAGGTTCGCGTGTCTTTGTGTGGCCAGAAAAGGAAATGAAAGATTGCTGTTTCCAGGAGCAGCATTTGTCAGCCGCTGTTTCTTTTAATACAGCCATATATTTCGTTTCCTGGCAGCATCTGCGAAAAAATAAACACTTTACAGGTAACTTTTTTAGTTCTCTACGTTTATTTGTAGGCATTGCTTTTCAATATCAAGATTTCTCAGAAAATAATGCGTTTTGATTCGAAGAAATAATACTGAAAAGTAGCTTTGTTCACGCGTGTGTATTTGTATATTTTTATGTGGGCAGTGAAAAACGTGGAATTTATATTAAACATCTTCCAAGAACGCGACATAAATATTTTCTAGAAAATCCTAACCAACCCACGTGGACACCATTTTGTTACATTTTATATTCTCAAAAATGGCTGTAACCATTATAAAGAAATCGTCATTTATATATTTAAGATAATTTCATAAATAATAAGGAAGTGTGAGTGTTACGCATCAGCCCTTTTTAAACATAGGTTCCAGTAAGCGCGCTGATGCGTATAAAGTTAGTAAAAAGTGTCTTTAAAACACAGACGGCGTCAGCTTTTGTGTTAACTCATACGAAAAATCTCATTTAACTACTCTGGCGTACTTATATCTGAGTGCTGTTAAAATATGACGTTGTGGAGACTTTTTGTTCTTTTGCATTTTGGATTTAGATAATTTTTCAAGTTTTAACAGTAATGATCGGAAGCTAGACTCCATACAACAGGAATATTTCAAAGTCAATAAGCAATGCACCGGGAGACAACTTCGAAAAATATTTGTAATATTTTGAAATAAATATTGAAATGCTGTTCCAAGTTAACTAAAAATTATTACTTACCCGTAAGTTACCACGTGACCAAAGCTTTGCTTTCTCAAAAGTGTGCCTAAGACATTTCTGTATTATATGTAACATCATCTCTTCTATTTCCAGTTTTAGTCTTGCACAAATGCCATTAGTGTATTTTTGTGCTTTCATTTCTAATTTACCGGCGCACCAAGGGAGCAAATTTAGAATAATATTTTCCTTTAATTCGTAGCAGACGCATCTTCAACGAAGACGCCAGGAGCAGTCTGCATTTAACGTACTGGGATTAAAAGTAAGGAAAAGATTGGCACTAAAATGGATTTGTAACATATATATTACCAACTGTATTTATTTCAGTTGAAATCGTAGGTAGAACAGTAGAAAATAATTTAGCCACTAACTAAAGGCAACTGACACAATTATAAGTGTATAATTTATATATTGTCTACTATTTACCTCGAAACTCCAGTTAACATAGCAAATTTCTTATTTAGGTCCTACATTTCCCAAGAGTGCGACACAAAAAATTTAATGAAATTTTTCCGTATCAATCTACCCTTTACTTAAAACTGTTCATGTTTTATTTTAGCAAGATAATTTGATTAATAGTATGATATTTAATATATCGATATGATGCCTTAATTTTCATTGTGTTTGGAACAATTTTGTATTAACTTAATATGAAATAAAAACCATTTACATAAGTGAAAAACCACAGTAGATTAAATTTAAAAAAACTACTGAGATCTGTGGTAAGAATTGGAATACGTATTTCAGAATATTTGATATCGTAATTTTACTGTAAATGATGTTTTGAGGACTCTAGAACACGGAAAAGAGGTATTCAAGAAATAATTGTGTACAATTAAGCCAGTTGATGAAGTAAAATATTTTAGTGAAGTCATTTTCTATTGTAATGATTTTTGTATAATTTTGTTCCACCGTGAACTGCAAGGCAAGGTGTTCCAAGCGAGCTGTATCTAACTTCCTACTTTTCCTTGTTCCTGAGTCTAAAACTGACCACTGGTCATTGACTACAGTATGAGTGGCAGATATTTTACTTCACAAGAATACCGGGGTTGGTGTGCGCAAGTATGGTGAACCATTCAGGTGAAGTTTTTCTGTACTCCCTCCCTTTCGCTGTTTCCTAGGACTAACTTCAACTAACGTCTTTGTTTCCGACTTGAATACAAACCAATAAGACATTGTCTAGTTACTTCTTGACCGGTAATCTCGCTGAAGCCCTATTTGTTTTAGGAATGGATTTTAACATCTATTTCACAAGAGATGTTTTATTTTCATGCTATCTGCACAACATTTACCTTCCACCATCTGGTTCTCTGGGGGTTACAGGTTTTAATTAAACCCGGTCAGTGTGTTTTTGTTTTTAGTCACCCAAGGGTCTTTATTCTTTCGGGGTGTGTTCTCATCAGATGGATGGAATTGTTTCCGATTAACAATCTCTAGATATTTTTGTATTCTATAAGGATGACTCTTTTTTAAAATACAATGGAAAACAGAGGGTTACAATATTTTCATTAAAGCTCTGAAATATCCGGTTGCTAGCAAACAGGATATTTTGTTAACTTTTTATGACACAATCTGATATCAATCAATTATCTACATTTTCCTTGTTTATTTATAGAAGTTTTTATACTGCATCTCTCATCATATAAGTAACTTGTATCATAACTTCTAAACTGATTATTTTCCTGTTTGCTTTTTACTTTCTCTTCTACGTAAAGTAGAGGATGTATTGTATTCTACCCAAAAATGCGATGTCGAGATTTCACCAGAAATATATGTTTTGGGACCCCTGGATAAAAAAGCATAACTCAAAAACGAAAAGTCGGTTAAAAAGCAAAGTTGGTATTTAAGGTTAATATCTTTCAAGGATGCGACGCGAAGATTTTGAAGACAATTCCTTCATCCTAAACTGAGTTTACATGGAACATTTCTCAAAAATTTTGATTTTCTTGAAAATGGCTTCAACGATTTTGACTAAAATGCCATATATTTGAGATGCCATGACAAATGAAATGTATGTCTTGAATTTTCTGGCTATAGTCCATACACTAAACAAATTTTAAATTTCCTTTCCATTGAATTCCCAACATAGATACGATGTGCAAAGCAAAAATGTCCAATTTGGTATTTTGAAGCACAGAATGTTTAAAACTCTGCACGTATCAGTCAAGTGGGTGTATATAATTAAATTAGTTGGTACCTATTCGCCTTTTTATTTGCTGCATTGAGGCCAAGTTCACCGAAAATTTCCGATATGAAGTGCAATTCAAACATTCGAATAGGAAATGCAAGCTCCAATCACATCGATAAAGAAAGCCTGTAGTGAGAGGAAAATTAAACCCAGTGCATCATCCCCTTTTCCCTTCCACCAATCACGTGCGAAGAAGCCATAACAGGTGCATCATTATCCACCATTCATCAACATTCAGTGCATTGTTTCTCCGGCAACACGATGTGCGCGCGATTGTTCGCCAGTGATACCACCTCACCGGAGGAAATTCGTTTCGGATTTGCCCGAGCTATTGAAAACGGCGATGACGATGCTAGATAATGATCAGAATCATAATACATGTGCTACATAGCACCGTCACTGCCTCTGGCTACTCATATACCTGCATAAACAATTTGTTTTAATCAGAAGGGCTATTGTTTTGCAAATCGCTTCCGGTGAGGAAGAGTAGATGATGAGTTGCCTCTCTGATGTACCCCCACCCCCACCCCTCCCCCCTTACAGATCATTTTCAGAGGCATTTTCCATGTGGATTGTTGCAGCACTTCGCCTTGAGCTCTATTGTGATTAAAACTCTCGTGTAATTATGTTTTGCAAAAGCCAATCACTCTAATTTGTAGTTACACAAAATTATTTAAAGATGGCTTTGGTGTTACACATTAGATGCCAATTACTGTACTGAATTACGTGACAACACAAACCCGGGGGCATGCCATGCCATGCCAGGGTGTTCATTGTTTCAAAATGTTCATCATTAACATCGTTATCACAAACAAGGATTTGCCAAAATTGTTACAATAATTAATAACGCTTTTTTTTTTTTTTTTTTTGCCAAAGAATATCTTTTAATTAGTTGATACCTTTTCTTTGCTTTCAATACCCGGAGATATATGTTTTCAGGCCCCAGAGAAGCATTTTTAGAAGAAGGTGTGTGTGTGTGTGTGTGTGTGTGTGTGTGTGTGTGTGTGTGTGTGTGTGTGTGTGTGTGTGTGTGTTAAAAACCAAAGTTAGTATTTAAGTTTAATGTCTTTCAGCGATGCGACACGAAGATTTTGAAGTACCCTTAAAGTACCTTAAGTACCTTAAAGTACCCTTTACATGGAAATTTTTTTTAAAATATTTGATTTTCTTGAAAATGACTAATGATTTTGATTAAAATGCCATATGTGTAAGATATTTGTACGGCAAATGAAATGCATATCTTGAATTTTCGCGCTATAGCCCATGAAGACCTATTTACTCTGGATGACTTTTGTACAACTGGTAAACTGTAAGAGATGGACCAAATCTTACTATAAAAAAATTTAAATCTTGTTAAAACCCACAATTTATGTCTGAATAATTGTTTTTCTAGAACGAACCATTTCGGAGATGTTGCTTATTGTTTGTGTGAGTTTTGGAGAACATACTTCTGTGAAATGGAACATCGTTATTTATTTTTGATATCTTAACCACGCAAAGATAAAGGAATTTCAAAGCTTTTGGCTATCGCTCGAAGCCTATGGTAGTCTGCATTACTCCACTTTGTGAACATGATCTGTCCATTTCAACCTAAATTTCTCTACACCGTCCACAAATTTACAATGAACAAAGGTATTTTTAAATTTTTCATTCGTAATTTTGTTTGTTCTACAATTTCCAGCAACTTCTCATCAATTTCATAACCCCTTTTCATCTGTCTTAATCTCCAAAGTTCATGCCTTGAACTTAAACATATGTTTTCCAAAGAATACTCTAATTTCTATTTATTTTATTAAATAAAATTAATGGTTATGCACGTCATCATCCAGAAATCGTTTCTTAAAATTTTGCAATTGATGACATATTCTATTGTATTTTAATTTACGATTACATTCGACCGGAGCATTTATTTTCCTTTGATTGATATTGTTTAGCTTTATCAGAACAGAGTGACGTTTATAGTGTAGTATTTCTAAATATCTCATTCTTGTATTTTTACCTACATTCCTGCATTACTTTGTTTATACACAATGTTCGTTTGTTATGATAAAGCATAGGAATTCTTAAGCAGTTGTTTCCAGTTCACCATTAACACACAACAGTGACCAAGGGTGACTGAACTGCAGGGATGGGGGTGGTTTATTATCTGCAATGCCACATCGTAAAATAACTTCCTGTTTTTACGGTATTCTGAATCAGTATTAACTGATAAAGTATAAGCGAAATGTACAAGAAGATCAACAAACGCAGGTACGTAATTTTTAAGCTAGGTATGTACCCCAGTGGATAAAAAAAAATAATTAAATAAATAAATTAGTCATATCTGGCACACCCGGCTACTCTAATCTCAGACAACAACTCCTCGAGTACGAAATAGCTTGCACTTTTCAACAAGTAGATACGTCTGCCTGTCATCTGTTATGTTTTTGTTCTTCTTGTTGTCCACGGAATTACATATCATGCTAGGAACAAAAATCTATGTTTCTAGCCAGAACCTTTTTGATCCTTTTGCTAATTATTGGTATAATGGACTAGAAATATTTACATTCCCAACTCTTAGTAATATTTTGAGCAACCATGAAAACAATTCAAAATTTAACATTTTATACTTTTAAAAAAGTCTATTTATTTTACAGTAATAAATATTTTACACTTTAACACGCCATGTTTTTCTAAATTTTGAGATTCAAAATTTATATTTTTAGCAACTGAATTTTGGTTTAAATTGCTGCAGAGTTATTCTGATTGATGTTCAGATCATGTTGGTTTACATAATTTTCTGTTTAATTCTTTTCAGAATTATGTGTGAATAAGGTGTGTAGCCTAATTTTAAGAGTACCTCCTTGTGATTCAAAAAGTTAAAAATGTTGAACATTTTAATTTCGAGAAATACTGAGCAGATATTTCTGCAATTTTGTGCGTCCAGGCTAACGTAATTGTGCCAAATGTTAAATTTAACATACTTCTGGTAACAACTGGCACACAAACTATATACTTTTAAAAAGTCAGGGTTAGTATATGACAGAAAAAAATGACAGTATAGAAAAAAATTGTTCCTTAGTCATTTTAAATCATTTTAAGGCCACAAAGTCATTGTTTTAATTCCATTTTTACTTTCTCTACTGGTAAGTAGGGGAAGTATTGTATTCCACCCAAAAATTCGATGTCGAGATTTCACCGGAAATATGTTTTGAGGCCCCCTGAATCCAAAAAAAAGCATTTTTGTGTGTCAGTCTGTGGACAGCATAGCTCAAAAACGAAAAGTTGGTTAAAAACCAAAGTTGGTATTTAAGTTTAATGTCTTTCAAGGATGTGACACGAAGATTTTTAAGAAAATAGCCCTACTCTAAACTACCCTTTACATGGAAACTTTTCCGAAAATTTTGATTTTCTTGAAAATGGCTCTAACGATTTTAATTAAAAGGCCATATGTTTGAGATATTTTGATGACAAATGAAATGTATATCTTGAATTTTCTGGCTATAGCCCCTGTAGTCGTATTTACTCTGGACGACTTTTGCATAACTGATTAACCGTTAGAGATAGACCAAATTATACTCTACAAAAAATGTAGATCTTGCTAAAATACACAATTTTTACAAATGTTTATCTCAAATAACAAGAAAGAAGATATAGGAATAGGAGTTTGTAAGAATGGTTAGTTCAAGAGTAGAGAAAGTCATGTGAGTGCAACACATCAGATTTTTAATATTGTTTAGTACATAAAAATCCGGAATCTAAAAATTATCTTTTTAGAAACAGACATATCTCTGTCTCTGTCTAACGCGTTGCAATATATTAGGCAGGACAGTGGAATTTTTAAGCGCGTGTGATTACTAACAAAAAGCAAAGCTGCCCTTAATTGAGCACATTCCAAGTATAAATGTGCCGGCTCCGTTTGGCAGTAAGTTAGAACTGCTCATCCGTGTGGTTATTTGAATAGGCCTGGTATCTACCCAGGTACGGACGACCACTCGGACGTGAAGCCGAGAAGGGGCCATTAGCCGCTGCACCTAAATTCGTACTCAATTTGCTGCCCTATTTCTGCTACGATAAATACAAAACTACAAACTAGACTCCCTTCATTTAAGCAATGAGCCATTACCAAAACCTTTGTATAGCATTTTCTTCTTTAAAAAACATTCGATGGCTTTTAAAAGTATATATGTTTTATTTTCCGGTTAAAACTCCACTTTGAAATTTTCAAAGCTATCTCTGTAGTTCATTTGAAATTACTTCTAAAGCAACAAGAGTTTTTGGACCATTTTCTCAGTCTGTAACAACTGCCTACAGTGCGAGGGGTATCGAGTTTCATTCTCGGCTAGGGTTGGGAGGTTTTTTCCACAGTCAGTATTATTCCTTATCCTCCCAAAGTCTGTAAATATGAATGAATGTGTCATCTAACATTCAAAACCCAAAGAAAAAGTATCGTATTTCCAGTTATCATTGTCGATGGGCAAAACACGCACACACACACACACACACACACACACACACACACACACACACACACACACACATACACACATACACACACAAGTCCAAACTCTTGTTGCAATATCAGACATTTTTAAACACCCGGTATATCACTTGTATTATTATAATATTTACTTAAGTATTTTAATGCACGTCGTGCATCCTTTGGAGTTTGAATATGAATTATGAATTAAGTAAATATTACATCGTTTTCTGTTGTGCCTCCTGGTTTATCAGTTGTTAAAATAATTGACTGCAAAGTAACATCTTTAAGTGTATTTACGAACGATAAAATATATATTTTACTACACAGCATTCTCAAGGAAAATTCCAAGCGTTTTTCAGAATTATGTATCCAAGTCCTGTAACTTGTGTTAGTGTTTTGTTTAAATCAAAGGTGCCTTGTAGGTTATGTCTGTCAAAGAACACAGCTTTCAACTGTGAAAGAATTATGAAAAGATGTGTGTTTTCTAAGGTGTATACCCTATACACGCACACCTTGTACAAATTTCGATTTAACTTTACACATTGTAAATACAATACACAACACAGAAATACCAGCACCCACTAACAATGAACTAATAGGCTCCGGGTTAACGTAAGGCCACACTGAACTTCGTTTTTTTCGTAGTTTTCCTGTGTCAGTAAACCATAGCAATAGTGGTTTCTTCACGTTTTGCAGCAATTCATCTACAGAGTAAGGTCCGTCTTGTATGAGATAAAGTTTTTCCTTGTGCGTTCCACGGAGGCAGTTTAAGAGAGACCGCTACCAGGCTCATCTGTTTCCATCTTCAATAGAAGCTAATTACGTGACAACATACGATGATAGGTTTATAGATTAGCTGCAATTTGAATTTTAACAGTAAGTTCCTCGCGATTTTCACTGTAAGCTTTGTGTTATGTTTAATTTGGGTTTCCTTAAGTTGTCCTTTTTATATATAAAAATACACAAATTCGCTTTACACAAAAAGCAAGATCGCAAGGAAAGGATAAGCTGAGCTTTATGTCTAACTTTGGTATTAAACGTGTTGAGACAGAATGGGAATCGATTGTGTCATTTCGAACGTCGTAAAAGTCCTTCCGTTTCTTTATTGACAATCACAGCAGTCAACTCTCTCGACAGTGACCCAGTAATACCAACTGATTTACGGTCCTCGTTAAAGGTGGCATAGAGATGTATTCCAATATTCGTTGGACAAGACTGTACTATGATTTATTTTTGTCAAAAAACCAGCAGCATATTTATATTTAATTACTGATCAAGTTGAACACTCAAAAACGAGCTCTCTTCTACCCTTACCAGTTGTAGAATAAACGCAATTTCTATGTGATGTATTGGTCAGCGATTGATGGTCTTTTGACTACATATTCTCTCATCTAACTCTTAATTGGTCTACACTAATTAATATTCCATGTTGAATTCCCTCTCAAGTATAACCCCAATTAAGCATTCGTGTTTTGCTGTATAAACCCTCGAAACCGAGCGGAATGAATACGTTAGAGTGTTTTCATTTATACCTATTACAAAAAAGGTGGGCATTTGTATAACCGATGTTGAGAAGAGACGAATATATTGATATCTTCAGAAGAAAGATAGCAAATTATGGCCATGAATCCTAAAGAAATATTAATCTTGAGATATAAATCGACAGGAAGAAGATGAAAAACGGAGAGATTCAAGGAAGATTTATTACAGAGAGATAACTCAACATGCAGTAGATATAATTCGGAACAACAAAAACAAACATCTAAAGAGTAGAAAAATATTGGAAATTGCTAAAAAGCGGTTACGCTTTAATTATTTCTTTTTATAGTCTTATGAATTGGGATATTTAATGCCATATGTATATGAGAACAAGCAGTCGTGCATGACGGAGCGCAGACATCAATAAATATTTTTCTTGTTAGTAACATTGTCAATTGACAGGATCATGTGAGTGCTCCATTAGTCTGGGTTGGGTTTGAACCTGCGACCCCTGCGATTGTCTAAAGGAATAGTCGCATATTCAAAGCGCGGCTCACTATGTTTTCAAAAAAAATGTCAGGGTCTTTGAATGCTAACGACAAAACAATTAGCAAATTCGCAGTCGAGAAAAGCACGTCTTTTAAAATGTAAAGAAATAAAAAACGAATATTTCGAAACACATAACACCACACAAAGTGATATTTGGCATAAATAAAGCATATTTGGTCAAAATGTCTGTGTGTGTGCGCGTGCGTGTGTGCGTGCGTGCGCGTGTATGTGTGTGTATGTGTGTGCGTGCGCGTGTCTATGGGCAGTATAACTCAAAAACGAAAAGTCGGTTAAAACCCAAAGTTGGTATTTAAGTTTAACGTCTTTCAAGGATGCGACACGAAAATTTTGCAGAAAATTCCTCTACCCTAAAGTACCCTTTACCTGCGAAAGAAGATACAGGAATAAGGGTTCGTAAGAATGGTCAGTAACAAGAGTAGAGAAAGTCATGTGAGTATAGCACATCAGATTTTTTCTTTACAGTTTTTGGTCACTGGTTATTACTTACGGGGATGTTATATGTCAGAATCAGACTAAAAACACACAATAATATAAAGAATGAGTTTTAATACCTTTCTATTATCCCGAATATTTTCTTATATTATTTTTTATTGCGTTAATGTATGAAGAAAATTGCTCTCTGTCTGTCTTGTTATTACATACAGTACATCATCTAAATAGGTTGGTACCACATTATGGCTTGTGATTAGCACAATTTTCTTGCTGCAGTTAGATCTACAGAAATACTTGCATCTGAATCAGAATCACTTACTTTTAATGCTTTTATACTCTAGCTGCCAGATTCCTCTAGAGAAATACTATCATTCGAAATTTTATTTTATTTTGGATTTAGGTGCAATTCAGGATCGTAATCTTCATTGCTGAAGAAATGCAAATACTTCTACAATGCAGTTAAATACTAATTCTAGATATCACAGAGCACGAAGATAGTGATTCCATCTAGTGGTGTACTCTGAACTAAAAGGTTCTGAAGGAGAATGGTCGAAATAAAACCACAGAGAACTAAGATTGAAAGAAATACCAGATAACTTGGGTTAGAAATTTCTCGACCATTTTTTAATTACGAGTATTCTTGGTTACTGGACCTTTAGTTTTTTAATTATGCTGTTCACAACCTTTTGTTTCTGATCTATTTCACTCACGACTTTTTCTACTCTTGTACTAACCATTCTAACAGACTCTTATTCCTATATCTTTTTCGTGTTAGTCGAGTTAAAAATTTGAAGAAATTATATAATTGTTTGTGTTCTTGTAGGTACAAGGACAAAATGGGAATACAGTAAACCTTGAATAGTAGTAAAATATTTTAAAGCTTTCAAATTTCGTTCTCTTTATACGGTTAACATAAAGATAGTTTGGGGTGGGACAGTTTTCTTCAAAATCTTCAGGTCACATCCTTGAAAGACCTTAAACACCAAATCTGGTTTTTAAACTTACTGTTTTTGAGTTACGCTGTCCACAGACACACAAACATACACACACACCTTTTTCTAACATTTTTTTTATTCAGGTGGCCTCAAAACATGTATTTCGGTGAAATCTCGACATCGAATTTTTGGGTGGAATAGAATATTTCCTCTACTTTACTATACGTAGCACAGAAAGAAATAAAAGGATAAACTTAGATTTTTTATGGCATGATGCATCAATCAATTAAACCTAGGTTTATGGTCAGTAAAAGCTTTCAAGTTTAAATGTGCATAATAACAATGTGGCGTGAGTATATTTATACAAGAAACCTCCATTGCATGTGGTAGTTTACAATTAAGCACAATTAGTTTGCGTTTACCATCAAATTAGCTCAGAGTGAGACCACAATGCCGGTCGGATACCTTGAAGGAAAACAATCCATTAATACCTGTTTGAGTGCATGAAGCTGTCTGTATCTGTTAGTTATTACATGAAACGGGATGCCCTATATTACGACACACTGCAATACTAACCCTTAATCAAAGCTGTAGTAATACGACTAATAGTATTGCGATAATCTGTGTCCATTTTAAAGATAAAGCAAAGGATATATACGGTTTTAAAATGCGAAATATATACCGTTATAATATACGTGTACAATTAACCACTTTATGCACAGTAATGCCAAAGATTTTTATTCAAAGTTGTAGAATCTTATAGAAATATGCTCATTATTTTCGTATTGCATTGATATTTGACAAGAAAATGTATTGGGAGCTATTCATTTCTTTCTCTACTACTTTTGGTAAAGTAGAGGAAGTATTGTTTTAATGGTAAACAGTAAAAAATGTAGGTCTTGCCAAAACACACAATTTATATTGAAATAAAAATATTTGTAGAGTGAACCATTTCGAAGATATTCCTCATTATTTGTGTAAGTTTAGAAGTTATACTTATGTCAAATGGAACATCGTTATTCAATTTTTACTTTCTCTACTGGTAAGTAGGGGAAGTATTGTGTTCCACCCAAAAATTCGATGTAGAGATTTCACCGGAAATATATGTTTTGAGGCCCCCTGAATCCAAAAAAAGCATTTTTAGAAAAAGGTTCGTGTGTGTGTCTGTCAGTGTGTCAGTCTGTGGACAGCATAACTCAAAAACAAAAAGTCGGTTAAAAACCAAAGTAGGTATTTAAGTTTAATGTCTTTTAAGGATGCAACACGAAGATTTTGAAGACAATAGCCCCACCCTAAACTAACCTTTACATGGAAAATTTTTCGAAAATTTTGATTTTCTTGAAAATGGCTCTAACGATTTTGATTAAAACCTCATATATTTGAGATATTTTGATGACAAATGAAATGTATATCTTGAGTTTTCTGGCTATAGCCCCTGTAGTCGTATTTACTCTGGACGACTTTTGCATATCTGGTAAACCGTTAGAGATAGACCAAATCATGCCGCACAAAAAATGTACATCTTGCTAAAATACACAATTTATGTCTCAGCATATTTTCTTGTAGGTTGAACCATTTCGGAGATATTCCTTGTTATGTGTGTGAGTTTCGGAAAACTTGAGAACTTTCGTGAAATGGGTCATCGTTGTTCATTTTTTTTAAATGTTAAGCGTGCAAAGACAACAGAATCTCAAAACTTTAAAACATTTGACTATCGCACAAAGCCTACTGTATTCCCCTTGTACCTACAAGGAAATTAGCAATTAGATAAGTGGTAAAAATGTTTATCTTAACTAACACGAAGAAGATATAGGAATAAGAGTTTGTGAGAATGGTTAGTACAAGAGTAGAGAAAGTCATGTGAGTGCAACACATCAGATTTTTATTATGTTGTTCACAAAGACACACATGAAAAGAGACTTTTTGGCAGACGGACACAATTTGACTAGGCTGGAAGAATTATTTGAAACTCTTGATTTAAAAAGTGTATTGATCAAGAATGAAATTTATTTTGTGAGCCATTTTTTTTCTATTTTACATCTTTTACGCAGAAAGGCGCAGAAGTGCATATTTTTGTAAAAATACCTTTTCGAGTAGCTGGACCTCGGAGCGTATAATTCCTGCGAAAACTCGATATCGAATTTCAATACTTCCTCTGCCTGGTATATGAAATAACAAAATGGTGTCGAGCTGTAGAGAGGTTTAGTTTGGACACCAGTTCTGCAACTACATACCGAGCGAAATAGTTGCTGGTATCTGTTCATACTCGCGAGTTCAAATGTTCGACTCCTGCCCACTCTGGACGGTCTGATTTCTCAAGCCGGCAGGCCTGGGTTATGTTTACTTAGACAACTTGGTGTTGCAACATTTCCGACTTCAATAATATCCTGCGCATGAAGTTCTGTGTTTAATCCAACATATATCTGTGCGAGCAATTTTTACTTTCTGGTCTGTGCTATGCCCCGGTATGATATAACGCCACCAACGATCAAAGACCAATTTTTCTCAAGAAAAGGTGTATTTTCCAGAGAATTCACGGCACTTTATCTGGGCTATGTAACGTGTTAGAGCAGTTTTTGAGTGTTAAATACTGAGTGAGCAGTTGGTTTTTAAGTGCGTGTTGTGTGCAGTCAGTGTTACAAGAGTTTGAGTCAGAGATATCTAATCGTCGCGTCGGAGTTGTCTTGTGTAAAGCAGTCTTTAGTGAGTGATGCTCGTTAGAGTGAGTAGCAGAACTGTGTGTGGTTTGTATCAAGTTTGCAATAAGACAGAACAGCTCTGAGAGGCAATGACTTATGTTAATAATTAAAAATAAAAGTGCTTTTGTGACTTAAGTTTATAAGAGAATTACAGTGACATTAAAGGTTACTACTTACATTTCTAAAAGCACACTATGTCCCACTTATGTTCATTAATACAGATCCTCGACAGGAAGCGATTCTTTCCAATGAAGTGAGACGGAGCTCCATCCTGTTGACACTAAATATTCCCTTCAGTGGTTTACTACTTATTAAACAAAGACGAATGACAGAATCATCTTATATATAATTTAATTACAGCTGACACAGTGAATATAAAACTTGTGTATGAAATACAGAGGTCTCGTTGTTGCTAATATAAATGCACTCTTGTTGCTTTAGAGGTAACGAGCGTGCAAAGAAAAAAGAAAACAGTGTACCTGCGAGTACATAAAACCTGTCTCCGGCAGGCGGCAAGAATGGAGAGCGTTGGAATTTAATTAAAATACACTCTAGTCCCTTTTGTCCACATGTAAAACAGTAATACTGCACTTCTGTCTAATTCCAAAATGCAGAATGGTTAAGAAAATCACACTTTGAAAGGTAGTAAGGCAATATGGTGGTCAAACAGAATCTGAAATAGGCTCTATTACATCATAATAGAGAACTGTTTCGCAGTATTCCAATTACCTTTAAACTAAGGCAAATTTAGCTTCCATAGACTAAAAGAACTATCTCTGAAGTGTTACATTTACTATTCTAGAAGTTATTTTAGAAATAACGAATTATACTGATAATAATATGTAGGGATTCCTCCCCCCCCCCCCCCCCCCCCACCGTCCATCATCAAATAATTTCCCCGGCTCGTCAAAGAGGAATTTTTCTCTGCCAGGGAACTCATTTACTATACTGTTCCTTGAAAACAGAATAAGACGCAGAACACTTTCGATGCAGACTGTACATGGTGCGAGTGCGAGCTGCGAATAAGCAAATGTATCATATTGCAAGCGAGCTAAACAATGAACGCTGAACTGGCATCAGGATCACAATTCCTACGTCAGCAATGAGAACTTGAGCTTGCAATATTCAGTTCAGTTTCTTGCAGCTTCCTGTTGTATTGTTCATCAGTATGGATAACCGAAAACATATAGAAAGTAATGCCAGTGAAATATTCCAGTTCGAAAATCTGGTTTCAACTTCAGGGGATCAAATCTGGCCCAGACCGATGGTTTTTTAGGCTGTGCTATCCACAGACATCAACACATACAGACATTTTTAGAAAAAGGTCCGTGTGTGTGTCTGTGTGTCTGTGTGTCTGTCAGTCTGTCAGTCAGTCTGTGGACAGCATAGCTCAAAAACGAAAAGTCGGTTAAAAACCAAAGTTGGTATTTAAGTTTAATGTCGTTCAAGGATGTGACACGAAGATTTTGAAGAAAATAGCCCCACCCTAAACTACCCTTTACATGGAAAATGTTTCAAAAATTTTGATTTTCTTGAAAATAGCTCTAACGATTTTGATTAAAATGTCATATATTTGAGATATTTTTATGACAAATGAAATGTATATCTTGAATTTTCTGGCTATAGCCCCTGTAGTCGTATTTACTCTGGACGACTTTTGCATAACTGGTAAACCGTTAGAGATAGACCAAATTATACCATACAAAAAATGTAGATCTTGCTAAAATACACAATTTATGTCTCAATAAATTTTCTTGTAGGGTGAACCATTTCGTAGATATACCTTATGTGTGTGAGTTTCGGAAAACTTGGAACTTTCGTGAAATGGGTCATCGTTCATTTTTTTTATATGTTACGTGTACAAAGAGAACGGAATCTCAAAGCTTTAAAAGATTTGACTATCGCACAAAGCCTACTGTATTCCAATATTCCCTTTCCACCTACAAGGAAATAAGCAATAAGATAATTTGTACAAATGTTTATTTTAACTAACACGAAGAAGATATAGGAATAAGAGTTTGTAAGAATGGTTAGTACAAGAGTAGAGAAAGTCATGTGAGTGCAACACATCAGATTTTTTTTTTAATCGGAGGGCCTCAAAGGTTACACTTCCTTTGAAATCTGGTCGTCAAATTTTTGGGTGGAATACAATACTTCAACTAACTACACGTAGTAGAGAAAGCCATATGAAACGAAGAAAAACTCCCAGCAAGATTGACCGGATCACGTGACCTGAAACCACGGAGCTCCAAATACGAGTATAAACGGCTCTAACGATTTCGATCAAATTTTGTATTCAGATAGTGTTTTGCTTTTTAAGTTCATCTATATAGGTGTAATTCCCGAAAAAACGCGGTTTTGCATAAAAAAATAACTTTTTATTCCCGCTTCTACAGAGCAGTTCTTGTATATACTCGCGGTATTTCAGAAACAGCTCTAAAGATTTGATTACATTTTTGTATACACGCATATTACCTTCAAAGTGTTTTCTCTACTCACTTTTAGGTAACACATTCACATCTCTTTCTCTACTCACTCTTCTATAAACAATTTTCCATAAAAATCATGGTTTGCACCAAGCAACATTTTTAAAATAAGTCACACCATGTTTTCTATATGTTTGAAATATAAATGCTATTACATTCACACTGTTTTCTCGTCTCACTTTTAGGTAACACATTCATATCTCTTTCTCTACTCACTCTTCTACAAATAAATACACAATTTTCTGTGTGTTTAAAATAGAGATGCTGCATATTACATTCACAGTGTTATCTCTACTTACTTTTAGGTAACACATTCACATTTCTTTCTCTACTCACTCTTCTATAAACAATTTTCCATAAAAAACGTGATTTTGCACCAAAAACACTTTTATCCCCACTTTTAAAATAAGTCATACCATGTTCTGTATGTTTGAAATAGAAATGCTATTACATTTACACTGTTTTTCTTCTCACTTTTAGGTAACGCATTCACATCTCTTTCTCTACTCACTCTTCTACACATGTCATGCAATTTTCTGTATGTTTGAAATAGAGATACTACGTATTACATTCACAGTGGTTTCTCTACTTACTTTTAGCTATCACATTCACATCTCTTTCTCTATTATATTCATACTGTTTTCTCTACTCACTCACTCACTCCTCTACAAATAAGTCATACAATTTCGTGCATGTTTGAAATAGAAATGCTACGTATAACATGCACACTGTTTTCTTTACTTGCTTTTGGGAAACACATTCATAATTGTTTCTCTACTCACTCTTCTAGAAATAAGTCATACAATTTTGTGCATGTTTGAAATAGAAATGTTGCATATTACATTCACACTGTTTACTATACTCACTTTTAGGTAACACATTCACATCTTTCTCCACTCACTCTTCTACAAACAATTCATATCATCTATACAACTTGCTTGTTTATATATATCCAACTGTTAAGCTCGAAAACCGCTTAACTGATCACCGCGAAATTCGGCACGTATATGTATTTTTTATGGCAACAATTTTACAATATATACAGATAGGTATGAAGTAAATAGTAAAAGCCACTCGAAAGGCAAGATACTAATTAAACAGGACGAGATTCGAACCGGCAATCTACTTCACTATTCTAGATAGCTGAGGAGTTTGCCTTCGGGCCAAGTTCTCCAGGGAGGGGTTGGAGGAGAGATAGAGGGGGGAGGAGTAAGGTGCTGACAACACTATCGCCAGATTTTGCTGCGGTCGAGATACCAAGATGCATTGCGGTCTTGGCCCTTGGGACCAATGGACTCCCAACTTGTCAGGGGAGAACCTAAAGAATATAATGAGTCGTAGTTCATGATTTCACGCCTCCTACCTGAACTAGGAAATGGTTCCTTAAGGTCAGCTTCCCTTCTTTCTTCTGTAACTACGTTCACCATATCCCAAGACCGCAACTTTCTGTAAAGGCCCACTAGAAGTAAAAATATAACGCAATGCAACACCAACACAAAACTTTGTGGCAAGGTTAATAAATGAAGTCATAGGCAACTTTTTTTATAAACGCGAGCATCAATAATTTTGTCAGATCTTATCCCACTATCATTTTTGTGAGGGTGCATTCTAGTTTGAGCCGAAAAATACGAGTAGATTTGTCTTTCTTTTCATTATTAAAATCTCCATTTTTGGCGCATCTATTGATGTATAATATATGCGTTTCTGTACAATTTACTGTAGCCAAAATGACATGTATGTGGAAATGTGTTTTGGGATCCCCTGAAACCAAAAAACATTTTTACAAAAAAGTGTGTGTGTGTGTGTGTGTGTGTGTGTGTGTGTGTGTGTGTGTGTGTGTGTGTGTGTGTGTGTGTGTGTTTGTGTGTCATTCTTTGGACAGAATAACTCAAAAACGAAAAGTCGATCAAAAATCAAAGTTGGTATTGAAATTGATCGTCTTTCAAGGATGCGAAACGAAGATTTTTAAGAAAATTGCTGCATCCCAAAGAACACTTTACGATGAAAATTTTTTCAAAATTTTATTTTCTCGAAAATGACTAATGAGTTTGATTAAAATGGAATATGTGTAAGATCTTGTGACAGATGAAAAGTATATTTTGAATTTTATTCTGTATGAATTTTGCATAACTGGTAACATGTAACAGATGTAGCAAAACTTACTATACAAAATGTAGATATTGCTAAAACACAATTTACGTCCAGATACATTTTTTGTAGAGTGAACCATTTCGGAGATATTCCTTGTTATTTTATGAGTTTTGGAATACTTAAACGTTCGTCAAATCGAAGGCCGTTATTCTTTTTTTATACCTTAACCGTGCAAAGAGAACTGTCTTCCAATGCTTTAAAAGTTTTGACTATCACTCAAAGCCTATGACATTCCCACATTCTCCTTGTACCTAAAACAAAATGAAGAATAGATTCTGCAAATGTTTATGTCAACTTAAGGTAAAGGAATAAGAGTTTGTAATAACAAGAACAGAGAAATTCATGTGAGTGCAACACGCGCGCGCGCACACACACACACACACACACACACACACACACACACACACACACACACACACACACACAGAGAGAGAGAGAGAGAGAGAGAGAGAGAGAGAGACATTCTTGTTAAAATCCTTTCTTTGTCTGATTCACGAAGTCTTAAAACATGCATTCTTCATGAAATTTCTTCAATGAATTTCTGAGTCTATACGATATATTCTGAGCTTCATGGATAGAAAAGGTAAGACAAATCAAGTATAAACAAATTAAAAAACAGAGCGTTGTAATTTGCATTTAACATAAGGCAAAAAGTGCCACTTCACATCTTATGTTTAAAAGTAAAATCAAAATAGGTTTGCATAATCGCAGTTCAGATATATTTCATGAGATTTATTATTTTCGTCTCCGTGCCAAATCTTTATTACTTTTATAACAGTTCTTAATATAAAAAGAAAGTATTTTAGAAAAATAGTACAGTAATTATGAAAGAAAAAGTTTACAGCCATGAAAGTGATTAAATCGTAATGAAACTGAGTATAAAATGGTTTAAAAGTAGTTTTCACTCGCTATTAAACATATGAAGCACTGCTTAGTAACAATAACAAAAATTGATATTGCTGTGAATAGTTTTTGAAGTATTGTACTAAAATAACAATTCCAGAGCAGTTAGTTTTCTATCACCTCAGTCTTCCTTTAAACTTTTGCACAGAAACACAGTTCTCTTTTACTGACGTTAACACAGTCTACAGTGTTCCGTGATATTCAGACTCACAACTGTTCTCTTCCTGTAGCCTTGAATCACTTCTTTCATTCACTTCCTCTGTCTCTCAAACAATACTCCGCAAGCTTTTATACCGAAAATGACGTAGCCATATGTCTCTCTCGAACGCCTACAAACAAGGCAGCTGCCGGACACTCCTAGAATGTTCTGATAAAGCCTTTTGTGTTGCCGGTTGATTGTTGTTAGTCACGTGTTCATTCGCGTGAGTGGTGTGGAGAAGTTTGACCTTGAGCGACTTATGCGTCACACCAGTGGGGTGAATCAGCATAATTGGGATCTTTAAAATAATTAATGGACGCCTTACGTTCTGCTGGTGACGTAACAGTATTCCGCCCGAGTGCAAGTGTCTGTGTTTATAGGTTCTTTGTTTAGGCACACTAGCGCTCATTAATGCTACACCGAGTTTATTTACTTGACTGACTTCTGTGAAACTACCTGCATATTTGCATCCGGGAATGTTGCGCTCGTAAACTTTGCTCTGTAAATCACCGCCCCCCATGTATCGTACTCGTCAAAGCTTGGTTATTTCCTCATTATGCAACACTAAATGCATTGCAAACGCACGACATTACCCGAACAAGAACAACTAAACACATAACAGCTTCTAAATGGTGTACACAGTGTAAAACTCACAGCTGAAAATGCGCCAAGTTCCATATTGCATTAACATGAGAGGCTTTGGTGCCTTGCCCAAGAACACAGCACCTCACCTATTGGAAGAAACAAACACTAGCTGGGGCTAATTCATTTCTGACCCTATCTGCACTTGTTTCTACCAGTAAAAGCCTCTAATATAGACTTCCCCTGGAGTTTTTCTCCTTTTATTCTTTCTTTTTTCCATACAATAACTTATCTGCTTAAGGAATTCCTTACCCGTGCTCTAAACTTAAAACTAACCCTCACCCTTCCCTTAAAACTTGCTCCAGACAGAAAGAAAGAAAGAAAAAAATATGAACTCCACACAGAATGTTGCCGATAAAGCTCTCTGCAAAAGAGGCGACTTATCTACGCCTCCCGCTTTGGCTTTCCAATAAATTATCTCGTCGTCAGCAACGTGTAACAAGGGCTTATGTGCCTCAATGGTTTACGGTATTAATGCGCCGACTAGATTTTAAAATGTTTCCACAATTTCAAATTTAAATACAAAATATCTGATGTTCCACTCTGGTCTTGTTCTAACCATTCTTACAAAATATTCTTATTTCTATATCTTCTTCACGTCAGTCGAGATAAACACTTCCAGAAGTTGTCTTATTGCTTATTTCCTTGTAGGTACAAGGGGAACATGGGAATACAGTAGGCTTTGAGCGATAGTAAAATCTTTTCAAGCTTTCATATTCCGTTCTCTTTGCACGGCTAAGATATAAAAAATGAATATAGATCTTCCATTTATGGAAAGTATAAGGTACTGTTAAATCGCAGAAAATATAAGGAATATCTACGAAATGGCTCTCTCCACCAAAAGACACATAAATTGACTTTTAACGAAATCTACATTTTTTCTATACTAAAATTTGGTCTATCTAACGCTTTACCACTTATCCAAAAGTCATTAGAAGTAAACAGCACTACGTGGACTATAGCCAGGAAATTCAAAATATACGTTTTATTTCACACAGAAATATCTTGAACATATGGCATTTTAATCAAAATCGTTAGAGCCATTTTCGAGAAAATAAAACTTTTCGAAACATTTACCATGGAAAGAGTAGATTAGGATTGAGGAATTTTCTTCAAAGCTTACGTGTCGCATCCTTGAAAGGTGTTAAACTTAAATACGAATTTTCGTTTTTTAGTTATGCACGCACACATACACACACACACACACACACACACACACACACACACACACACACACACACACACACACACACAGTATAACTAAAACACGAACAGGCAGTTAAAAACCAAAGTTGGTATTTATGTTTAATGTTATTCAAGGATGCCACACGAAGTATTCAAGAAAACTGGTCGGGCCTATGCTGCCCTTTACATGGAAAATTTTGATTTTCTTAAAAATAACGATTTTGATTAAACTGACATTCATTTACGATATTTTTATAACAAAAGAAATGTACATTTTGAATTTTCTGGCTACAGTCTATGAAGTCTTATTTACTTGAATTTTGAATAAGTCGTAAACCTAAGAGGCAAACAAAATCTTGCTTTACAAAAAATGTAGATGTCGCTGAAAACCTCAATTTGGCTACAAACAAATTTTTTTGAAGAGTGAACCTTTTCGGAGATATTCCTAGTTGTGTAAGTTTTGGAGAAATTGTGTTTCTGTCAAATGGAAACATAGTTATTCATTTCTTATATGTTAATAGGGCAAATAGAACGGAAATTGAAAGCTTTAAAATATTTGACTATCACTCAAAGCCTACTGTATGCCCATATTCCCCTTGTACCTACAAGGAAATAAGTAATAAGATAATTCCTGCAAATGTTTATCTCAACTAACACGAAGAAGATATAGGAATAAGAGTTTGTAAGAATGGTTAGTACAAGAGTAGAGAAAGTCATGTGAGTGCAACACATTACCTGCACTTCTAAATCTGTCTGTCAAAGACTAACACCAAGATTTAAAGATACATTTTTTTATTTAAACTGAGGCGCTCAAGGTCAAGTTTCCCCACACCTCTTACGCAAGCAAACACGTGACTCACAACAATCGGCACAGAGCTTTCCAGAGTATTCGAAAAGTGTCCGGTAGCCGGCGTGCTTGTAGAATTTCGAGAAAGGGGCTTGTTGCGTCATTTTGGCTATATAAGGAGATTAGGCAACCAGCTAGAGGATTCACGGTTAGACATGAGTCAGTCAGTGAGTGAGACAGCTGTGCGTGTGATACTGTTGTGAAAGATATGTCGCGACGAAGTAATGAGGCCTTAATGAGTGTTGACTGATTCTGTCGTCAGAGTTAGTGTTTGAGAGAAACATAAACTGAAGACAGTGAAAAGACTGAGTCAAGTTACAAGAAGAAAACAGTTGTGTGTTGTAATATCAGGAAAGACTGTAGACTGTGTTAACAACAATAGAAGACGGTGTATTGTGCAAATGTTTTAGAAGAAAATAAACTGAGAAAAACTTACTGGACTGGGGTTTGGTCGGTTTTGTGACATAAAAATTTCAGATTCCACTCCTGACACCAAATTTTGCTTTTTGCAATATAAACATGTCTAAGAAAATGTTTTATATGCCACATTCCTAAAGCTCCTCTATGATCTATTTCTACTCCATATCAATAGAGACAAGTGCTACCACAAATAATTTTATTACACCGTTCGTTATAGCTACAAAAATGAAGTGACAGTGAATTCTGGCGTTTAACTTCTTATTGTCACCATAAAAATATTAGGAAGAGAAAGTAGTGTGAATGTAACATATACTGTTCTATAATTCAGTGAACCTCTTAACATTCTGAGCGTTTGTACAACAATAGTATATTGTTGTCCAGATAGGGAAGAGTTTATGGTGTTTTTGCACACATCTGTTGTATCAGCGGCCGTAGTAAAAATGTTTTCTAAGTTGGAGCAACTCTGCTTCATTAAGATTCAACTTCCTAGGGAGGAAAAAATTCTGTTTATTTCCACAGAGCATTACAAGAAGAGTGTGGAAGGAGCAACCTGAATTTCAATGAAGCAAACTTGCTTCAACTTGAGACACATTTTAAAGTAGCCTTTGACTCGCAGATAATCGCGCAAAATCTTTGCTACCAACTTCCTCTATTTTAGAATAGCTCAGCACTTCCCTAATGTAACATGATTAAAAGCTTTAATAAATTACTTAAAGGGATTTCTTTGTGTTTCAAGTCTTTTTTACTTTCTCTATTGCTAAGAAGAGGAAGTATTGTATTTCACCCAAAAATTCGATGTTAAGATTTCACCGGAAATATGTTTTGAGAATCCCTAAATAAAAAAAAAAAAAAAAAAAAAAAAAAAAAACATTTTTAGAAAACGATCTGTGTGTGTGTCTGTGGAGAACATAACTCAAAAAACAAAAGTAAGTTAAAAACCAAAGTTGGTATTTAACTTTAATGTCTTTCAAGGATGTGACACGAAGATTTTGAAGAAAATAGCCCCAGCCTAAACTACCCTTTACATGGAAAATTTTTCGAAAATTTTGATTTTCTTGAAAATGGCTCTAACGATTTTGATTAAAATATCATATGTTTGAGATATTTTTATGGGAAATGAAATGTATATCTTGAATTTTCTGGCTATAGCCCCTGTAGTCGTATTTACTCTGGACGACGTTTGCATAACTGGTAAACCGTTAGAGATAGACAAAATCATACTATACAAAAAATGTAGAGCTTTCTAAAATACACAATTTATGTCTCAATGAATTTTCTTGTAGAGTTAACCATTTCGGGGATATTCATTTTTATGTGTGTGAGTTTCAGAAAACTTTCGTGAAATGGAATATCGTTGTTCATTTTTTATATGTTAAGTGTGCAAAGAGAACGGAATCTCAAAGCTTTAAAAGATTTGACTATCGCACAAACCCTACTGCATTGTAATATTCCCCCTCCACCTACAAAGAAAGAGTTTGTAAGAATGGTTAGTACAAGAGTAGAGAAAGTCATATGAGTGCAATACATCAGAATTTTTCTTAATCCACCACAAGTGTTTTACTATGCATTTTCTTTAATCGTCGTCTGTCAGTGGGCTAGGGGTTGCTCCACCGTCGGCGCCTGGGGTTTGGTCTTACGTTTTCTATGATCACATAGTGATTTGTGTTCTGAAACTCTGAGACGTGCAGTAGGCTATCTTGTTAAGTACGCCTGGGACTTTAATACTTAAATGTGTAATGTTACTCGCTTGAGTCGGAAGTTCAGATGTAATTTACTCATGAGCGTTTTAGATTATACATGTATAATAATTTTTTTTTTCTGAGCCCATTTCTGCTGCTTTTGCAATTTTTTAGTGATGCAGAATTGTAACCATACCTGAAGCAAAACACACCTTAGAAAATGATTTTATGATGTGTTAAGCAAGAAACTTCTCGATGTATATTGTTGTTAATAAATACAATATTTGAAATATGTTGATGTTCCGGCTTAAAACTGTTTCAATGGAAAATAAATTGGCTGAAAAGTGTTGTTAACCCGTCTTTAATTGTGTGCATAATTTCTAACTCTGTTAGCTATTAAATAAATTGCAAGTACGTACCATTCTACCATGCCTCAGAATAACGGAACATGCATTTTCTCCGAGCGGCCCCAGTGGGTTTATTGGGGTGTTTATAATGTCCACGTGTGACAGATGAGGGTTTTATTTGCAGCTGGGTATTGCAAAGTGTCAAGTCAGAGGACAGTGAAACTGCGAGTAAGTGCGCATCTGGGACAAAGATCTGGATAAAGAATTGCTACAGACATTCCTCGGAACATTTCCTTGTGGCTATTTCAAGATAACGCGAGCAAATTATGTGTGTCCATATTTGTCAGTTTTATAAAGTGGGGCACTTTAGTGAAGTTTTATCTGGAGTCTAAGAATTCTTCCACGACTGCAGCTGAGAGTAGATTAAGTTTTTGTTCTTGGTACGTGCATCCAGATCCTTCTTCTTGCCGTACGCCATGCGGAAATATGCACAATCTTTCTTCTCCTACTTCAAAGTAGAACAATATTTCAAAGAAAGAGGTAAGAACATACACATATTCAAAGGTATTTGAAAAACACAAAAATTTGGTGAATTTATTATTTAAGCCGATTCAGTTTATTTTTATTTTTTACTTATTACTTTCTCTTGCTTACGCAACGTGAAGATTCTGAAGAAAATTCCTCCACCCTAAATGACACTTGGCATGGGACATTTTTCGAAAATTTTGGTTTTCTTGAAACTGGCTAACAATTTGGTTTGTGGAATGCTGGAAGTTGATGTAAGATTAAGGTTAATTTGTGAGTTTTGTTGTTCTACCAAGTTTAATATTGCATTGATTAGTTGTGACCTGATACACAGGTGCACCTTTGATTGGTGGTTAGCAGTGTCATAATGAAGATGTGGATATGATGAAGTGCATTATAGTGACATAAGTGCTACGTTACGGCATAGTCGAGCATAAACTATTTTAAAGTGCAAACCCAGATGAAATGGATGAGTGGTCCGCATGATTTTCTAATCATTCAAACGTAATTCTGAATGAAAAGGACTTCACTCACCATTTATTAAAAAAATTAACACACACACTTTAGTTATCATGCAAAAATCTTAAACCTATGACAGTCGAAAAAGAACTTCATAGTTACTTTTTTTGTTACTTTATTTCTTTTCTAAAACTGCATCACAAAAACACAGTTCTCTCTCATCGTTAAGGCAATCTACAATATTCGTTGTGACCTTGCAACTCCAGCTGTTCTGTGTAAACGTAACATTGACAGAAAAAGCTAATACTCCAAACAATTATGACAATTCACTTATTAAAGCTGTTTCAGCACTGCCTGTATACCTACACTAAGGAACACTCAGTTCTGAAAAACTGGTCGAACACGCTTGTGTACTCGTTTAATAGCCGACACAAATTGCTGACGAATACACCTTTTTTGCCATTTCTTCTGTCGGTCTGGGTTGCTCAGTTGGTTAGATTGAGCCACGTCGTTAAACAATAAAATAAATAAATTTCGAGATTTCTGGTAACAAGCCCGACTTGCAAACAACTTCTAGAACTGTCTGCAATCGCTTTGTTCAGCCGTGATTATAGTGGTCCTTGTTCTGGCCACTCCATTGTCGTCAGGCCGCGTATTCACAAGCAGTGGTGTGGATTGTTTGACCTTGAGCGTCTCTTTAACAGGCGGTGGTGCAAAAGGTTTGAGTGAGGTACTTATGGGATAAACCAATTCTTTTTGGAAATTTTCGAGTTACATCCTTGGAAGATTATCTACCTACTTACCCGTCTACCCACCCACCCACCTACTCCAAGACGTTACAGTCCTTGTAGGGCCCGAGCCTACCTGACTATCGGAGCCCAACCTATTTTTCCTTTATGTCCTTTTCTATATTTTCTAACCATTTCTTCCAAGGTCTGCCCCCACATCTCTTACCACCTGGCTTTCCTTTATGCATCTTTTGCAGCAGGAAACCTTCTCCACTTCTTTCAATGTCTAAGTTTTGGCCCTTTAATATCTTGAAAAATATCACTTTTTTATTTACACTTTACAGAAAGATACACACACCCACATGTTCACGCACTTACTGGCGGTTTTACAAAAGCCTCAAAACCTAACCTATATGTTTGGAATTTTCAGTTAGAACACAATACTTTTTATCATGGGCACACATGTGAGTCTATTGTGGAAAACACCTAAGAGAAAGGGAGGAAGTGAACGGACCTGAGTCTTCAGGCCGTTACCGTATCTAGGAAGAAGAGTAAGAAATAAGCTAACTTGTATTCAGTTGTTTATATTTGTTTTACGTTACCTGAGCTGCGTAGTTATATTGCGACTATCTATTAGGAGATATTCAAGAACGGTGTGTGTTGGACAGTTATCCTTCAAGTTCCCATTCCTATCCACACTGTAACTTTTTGGTTGGGGTGTGAAGTAAAGAAGACAGATGTAGTCGAGATAAACACTTTTATTTCCGTAAACAGTAACTTTGTACACTCGTTGCAACAACAAGAAAGTCTTTTCCGATTCTCCAACAGCACGGCTCCGAACTCGTAACACAAAGAGCTGTCTCTTCTCCGTCGGCACGACTACTCAACCTTCACATACGTGTGACTCCTCGACGCTTTGCATACGTCTCTTCTTTTCGTCGGCACGACTACTCAACCTTCACATACGTCTGACTGACTCTTCTCACACTTTACCGCTATTTATATCTCCCAGGCACTATTCTGGAAGCTTCAGGAACGTTCACTTATTGCGCTGGAGTACAAAGTAGAAGATTCCAGTAGCCTCTATCCTTTTCTCTCTTTCGGCAAGCGCCCCAACAATGCGGCCATTCTCTGTCTCTTTCCTTCGGCTCCTTTGCGGTAGTGCCGACAATAATGCGATGGGTGACAATTGCGGCTGTCGGCAATTAGATGCGGCGGCCGCGGTGACAATACTATGCTGCTTAGTTTTGTCTCTGTGACGGCAGATGGCATTAGGGTGCCATACAGTGTATCTGCTTACATTATCTTTTGATAGGTGGCACAGCATTCACTGTTGCCATCTATTTTTCATTTCTAGGATCGTTTTAAATTTAAGGTGGAAGTTTGGGTCACAGTATTAAATATCATTTTCTATATTTACCTAGACGACTGAGAAAACCCACAAAAAACCCCAGTTAGGAAGGTCAAACATGTGATTTAAATCCAGAGCTCCAGAATGCGAGCCTCACACGTTACTACTTAGTCATATCATTCGTACCATCATGAAGACACTAAGGCCAATAAAAGTCGCAGTCCCCGTGGGCTCTGTTTTCTTCCCTACTCTCTTTAGTGTCTTTATTGCAGACTTCCCAACAGAACCACAGGTCAGTATAGCTCAATACGCAGACGTATTACAATACTGCACCAACAAACACATCCTCAGAGCCTTCAACCCTATACAAAGACACCTTCGTCCATTACTGGTGTCTGTTAATCCAGACAAGAGTCATGCCATCCTCTTCAGGAGACGTCCCACACCTGCAGATTGCCCCACTTTCCAACTTCGGGGTCAAAGGACCCAGTGGATCCACCTATCTGGGAGTCAAACTGGATAGGAGTCTAACATTCCGAGGGCATATTAGAGACCTATCGGTGCGGACGCAGGGGGCTATTGCCTCACAGTACCCTATGCTGAGGTCTGAGATGCCAGTCCGCCTGAAATTACACCTATTCCGAGCTCTGATTATCCCCCTCATGCTTTACGCCTGTGAAGTGTGGGGCATGGTAGCGGGTAGTTGGCTCCTGTGGCTCCAGAGGGCGCAGAACAGAGGACTTCGGTCCATCTACTCTGTCCCCTTATCCTTCCCCGTGAGACTACTTCACGAAGCCTCATCTCTTCCATACGTGGAGGATGAAATTAGGCGCCGGGCTGCAAAATTCTACGACAAGTTACCAACACATGAAAGCGCCCTGGCTAGATCTCTAGGGGATTATGACCCCACGACACGCCGCTTCAGGTCGTATAGGGTTCCCCGTATGGCTTGCGGGCACGCCCCATAACCATGGAGAACAACCACCAGCAGCTAAAGCTGATCTCCAAAGATCCCTACAGAGAGTTGATCCTCTCCAAAATTTCTTCCCCATTCAAAACTCAAAATTCAAAATTCATAAAACACCAATTTAAAAATTTAAAATGTTTTAAAATACTATTTTCATACACGTCAGAATGCAGACATGGCTGCATCCTGCAAGACAGCTGTCAAGGGGCTTTATAGCTCCCTTCTAAACCTCACCTACGTAAACTAAAACAAGCCACCCTTCAAAATCTCCTATCCTTAATTATTCCTATCTGCGGTTAAACCCTAATAGGGGTTGGCACGCAGCAAAAGTCGTCGGGCTGAACCTCAGCCTGCCAGTAGCTCGTCGTCGTGAGAAAAGCGTCAAACAAGTACCATTTAATGTAGCAGTCTTTGTTAACTATATGAAAATTAAATAATCCCAGCAGCAAATTCTATGGTGTAAAGAAAATGGCTGTACTCAGCACCCACTCTACCTGCTACATGGTTCGAAAAAGTTTGTCTCACTTGTGAAATCAAAATTACATGACATCGAACTATGGGGAGTCACTAATGGCTGGACTTTGGAGGTTGAATTACGGAAGGTTTTGTAAATCCACCTTAGGGATCCCACAGACATATTGGAGTTAGAGAAAGGGAGTATTAAAGGAATTTGTAGTTGAAAGAAGTTCAAAATATTTCTATACAATTCAGCAATTGGCAGACAATGATATATTAAACGTTTCCAAAAAAATCCAGAAATATAGTAGAACATGGTTTAAAAAAATTAAAGAGTTCTGATAAATGAATAAGAAGAAATGTGGGCATCAGAGTGCACACTAATGAAGGGAGGTTGGTAAACAATGAACACGCAGTGAAAGATATGGATGAGCAAACATACTGCCAAATCAAGGACAAAAATTTGAGGTGTTGCACTCACGTGACTTTCTCTACTCCTGTACTATTTTCTTCTAACGCTTTGAGCGTTAGTCAGATATTTTAAAGCTGGTCGCTATATGAAGGCTTTGAAATGCCCTTACCTTTGCAAGGCCTAGAGATAAAAAAGTGAATAATCACCTTTCGTTTGACAAAAGTAGGATTACAAAACTCACACAAATAATAAGGAATATCTCCAAAATTGTTCACTACAAAAAATTGCATTTGAAGATAACTTGTTTGTTTTAACAAGATGTATATTTTTGTACAGTAAGATTTGGTCTATCTAGTAAACCAGTTACGCAAAGGGCATACAGAATAAACAGGGCTACATTAAATTTTCCTTAAAAATGTCTTAAACAGATGGCTTTTTAAACAAAATCGTTAGCCATTTTTGAGAAAATAAAAATTTTCAAAACATTTTCCATGCAAAGGGTAGTTTAGGTTGGAGAAATTTACTTCAAAATGTTCGTGTTTAATCCTTGAATGACATTGAACTTAAATATCAACTTTGGTTCGACTTTTCATTTTTGGGTTATGCTCTTCACACACACACACACACACACACACACACACACACACACACACACACACACACACACACACACACACACACACACACACACACACACACCTGTTTTCTGAACTTGAGTTTTATAAGTTCACGATTTCCCTGAATATTAATGTTATGATATACCACAAAAGCATTGCGTATTTTTGGGAATTATAAAAAGTAGTAAGCACTAATCCATATTTATATTACTGCTTACATTTATTGAAATACGATGTTACGTAACCGGTCAAATGATAAGCTTGGCAACAATGAACAGCAAATACCCTGCCAGTATTATTATCTCCAAACACCAGCTGGCGCTCTACATCTATACAAAGGTCCCACTATCATAACAAATTACACTGGAACAATAAAACTAGATGTATAGAAAATAGGGCGCATGTATACACATTTTTATTGCATACTATCTTCTTCCTGATGCAAATATGAACGTGTAACAGTTTAGTCAGGTTCCGCGACCTACTTTCAGTTCATCTTATTTAAGTGTTAGGTTAGCGTTTTCTATCTTGATACGCCATATATAAATTTTTCAAAAGCGCAAGTGTTTTGCTGAGAGTTTTGGACATTTCATCGTCGCGTGGGAGTTGTTTGTTGTGTGAAGAGCTTTTAATGTTTGTATGGTCCAAAGTACTTCTTAGATTATGCCGGTTAAAATACAAGTTTAACTTATTTTACAAAAATGGCTCCTATCATAACTGTTAACGTATCAGATTTATGTTACTGTTACAGATATAAAACATGTTTGCTTTTAAATAAACTGGTTTAGTAAACAAGACGAGTTTCAGCTTTTGTAAAAATTATGTAGTTATTTGTGTGGAGTAAGCTTGGTGACGTAACACATTTTTGCCTTTTATGAACAAACTGAAGAGCAAATTTTAGCCAGCAAGTTTTGTTCTGGTAACTTAAAATTGCATCATAAGTAGCAATTTTAAGCAGGACATTAGTTGAATCTTCAGCTAGTCGGTAGAGCTTTCTGCATACTGTGAGAGAGGTCCTGGATTCGATTCCCGTCCGGGAGGGTAGGAATTTTTCTCCAGCGAGGATTGTTCCCCACCCTGGCTCGAGTGTGGAAGTACGTGTGTGCGTGTGCGTGTGTGTGTGTGTGTGTGTGTGTGTGTGTGTGTGTGTGTGTGTGTGCGTGCTTGTGCGCGTGTGAACAAAGAGACAACCCGAAGTAAATGAGTGAATATCATTGCCAAAAGTCAAGCCTGGACCGTGAGCAGACAGCACTCAGCGAGTACCAGTTTTCCAGCCCTGCCATAAGTTGTTCCAAAGGCAAAGCTGCATATAAAATAAATCTCTATTGTTTTAATTATTGGTGCCTACTTTAAAAACATGTCCCAATCAAGAATTTTAAAAAAGGCTGAAGCATATTAAAAATATACAACTGCGAGAGAAACCAACCGAAATTTACTAATAAAAACAAGCTGAAAACTCTTCAATATTAGTTACAGTTTTATTTTATAAAATTATAAAAATTTATTTACATATGTGCAGAAGGTTTTGGAGAAATAAGCCTAATAATTTTGGGGAAAACGAATGTGCGAAATATCAGTAAAATTCTTGAATTCATTATCACACCCTCAGCTTAGAGTTATTTAAATCCTCACGTGACTCAGTCATTTTTAGCTCAATAACAAATATATAGAGGTCTCAAATGTAAATTTTGATCATGTTTACCTATCGTTCCCCTACTAGATATGAAACGTATTGCTTTACTAGTAGCATATTTTACAAAATATTCCAAATTCTGATTATTGTGGTTACATTTATCACATTTAACATGGGGTGTACTAAAATATGTTACGGATAATATTTCATACTACCTAGATAAAGCTTTCCTCATTTATTCCCTGACACTGCAAGCTTTTTTGTTGGGAATGACAAATTTCTCAACAGTCCCCTCTATTGGACTACACGTGTGATGAACTGATGTTTGTTTTTTACAACGCAAAATATGGAATGCAACAGATACCAAAATATTTGTGGGTTGCGGCGAAACTCAGGCGTTTTTTATACTACAATCACCCAGTTTTGGAATTTTTGGAAGGGCTGTGGGAACTTTGACATACAGTTAGGTTTTGTTTTAGAAAACATTAACGTTAAATAATTGTCATTTAAATGAAGCTGTAAACAGTCGTAATATATTAAAATAGTAAATCGAAAGTTATATAGTATCGACGAACAGTTAAATTCTTTGTTAAGAAAGAGAATTATTTCTTAATTGCACCACATATTAACAGTTATCATAACCAACCATACTATTAAAATGGATTCAGAAATATTTTAGGGACTTAATATTTTGTTCATTGCAATGCTTGTAATAATTACTGGTTATTTATACAAGAACGTATCATTGGCAAAACGAGATACTCAAAACAAGAATGAGTGCAAACTTACATAATACATTTGTAAAGAAAGAAACCACATGACTTTAGTAAACAGCATTCGCTCGTTCACTCACTCCAAGGCAGGTAGGAGCAAGCAATTCTCGTTTTTTGGCCTCCACTTAAATATTTTCTGGATATCAACAACGTATTCTAGTAAGCCTGTGACGTTACAACCTTGAAGGACCTAGGATCGGCAGCCTGACCGCAGGTTTTACGCCCACGTACCGCGACAGAACTATGAGATTATCCAACACACATCACAAGCACTCGGAATATTGACTCTTTTGTCCAGGACCTCTGCCTATCGCAGCTCCTCGCTTTCCTAACAACGCTGAGTGCACGCCGGTCCTATATCTGAAACAAAATTAGCCCTCGTATGGTTCGGATCGCACATTCCGTGCGAATTTTCCAATGCTATCAAATAACGAATAGATCAATCTGACTGGATTGTACAAGATTGTATGGATAAAGTACTATGGGTGTAAGGCGACCAATTTATTAGTTTCTATTCTAGGAATATTAATTAGGGGAATAATGCATTCGACCCAAAAATTCGATGTAGAGATACTCTTGATGACTTTTCTATTACTTCTAAGTCATAAGAGATAGACCAGGTCTTACTGTTCAAAAATGTAGGTCTTATTAAAAACACAATTTATGCACAGATGCATTTTTTTTAGAGAATTTCGGAGATATTCCTCATTATTTGTGTGAGATTTTCAATACTTATACTTTATTCAAATCTCTTGGTCAGGCACAAAGTCATCATGCAGTGACAACTCTTAAAATATTTGACAATCGCTCAAAGCCTACTGTATTCCCATATTCCCTTGCACTTACAGGAAAATTAGCAATCAGATAATTTCTGCAAATGAAGAAGAAGATGGACGAAGAAGTGTTTGTAAGAATAGAGCCAAAGCAGAGAAAGTCGTATCACTGCAGCACATACATTTATGGAATATAATACTTTGTTTACTGTAAGTATGTTGGTAAGAAAGTTGTGTCTAAGAAGTGAAAACAGTGCGGATTGTATGGCCGTGTATAAAAACAGCTGACAGCTGGTCCGGGTGGGACATATGCAGTACGGCTCGGCCTGGGATGGTGGGTATTGATTCAGAACCAGGCGGGCAGGCGGGCTGCAGGCAGGCAGGACACTTTTCGCCGCCCGCCTCACAGAATGTTAGTAGGGCAGTGTTTTGTTTCACCTCGTTGTGGGAGGCCTGAGTTCGCGACCCGTCTCTCTCTACATCAACAGTTGCAAATTGGAAGCGTTCATATTCACTATCAGTATATAGGCTGCACTTAAAGGGGAACGAAGAATGAGTTATTGTATTGGAATTATGCTTGAGAAATTTTTTATTTTCTTCTTATGGTAAACTATATGAATACAATCTTATTTGCTGATATTCAAGAAATATTTGCTGGAAATGGAAACATGCTTCAATTAGCAACACATCAGTTAGAAACAATTTTTATTAACTAAAAGCAAAAGCTATGGTTTTATAATGTGATGGGCATACCAATATTGACATTTGGTTCCGAAAATTGGGCAATGAACAGAAGGAATAGAAGAATAGTTGCAAACAGCTGAAATGAAGTTTTTAAACAGCTTTGTCGGATATAACTGTTTGGAAAATTGGGCAGATCACATAACCTAGATATGAAATAATAGGATAACTCAAATAGTTGCAGGTTATAAACCTGAAGGGAACCTTTGGAAGGCCTAAACTTGCTGTAAAGATGACCTTCTCTGAGCCGAAACAGGCCAGCCTGATCTATCTAGTGCTAATGCATGCTATTACGGAAAGTTCAGAAATTTCTAAAATATGTCTAAAACCTCTAAACCAGAATCGGCCAATCTACAGGATGGAAGTGAAATAATCCACCAGAATTTAACAGCAAATTTCCCATGTTGTAAATAACAAGAAAGTATAATACCAAAATGTTGAAAAGTTTATCGTTTTTTAGAAAAAATTTTTTTATCAAATAAATTTATCAACTGGCTGAAAAAATTATTAATTGAAGGTTCTTGGTTTATGGCTATATTCATAGAAAATTGAATAAACAACAACTTTTTCCTCTGGCGTATTTTAATAGATTCAACGGTTTATGTGTAAATTAAATTTTTAAAAAATCCACAATTTATTGCAACAATTCATTCCACATTTTGAAAGTTATGATAAAATGAAACACATTGAACCACTATATATACACGCACGCACGCACGCGCACACACACACGCACGCACACACACACACACACACACACACACACACACACACACCTCTATTAAATTTTAATTACTTCCATAAAGTTTGCAAACACTTGGTTTAAAATACTTTTCAATTTCTTTTTCACTTATTAATTTCTCAGATTTAGCTGCAATGTGTTATATGCACAGTGTACCAAAATATGTCGTATTTGTGTAGGTGATTAATGCCCGCTACTACTACATACGGCACCGCAGGCGGTGACATTGATGATACATGCGATGAAGATGGAGCACCGGTGGAATGATATGGCGGGGGAAACCGCAGAACCCGGATGAAACCCGCCCCAGCGCCGCCTTGTCCATCACGAATCCCACATGCTGTTGCCTGGGCTCGAACCCGGTCTAACCACTCGGCTACAGTGCGGCGGAAAAAACTTGGTATTCTCGAAAATATACAACTACTACAAATGAAATGTTTTAGTGCAAGGGAAGCATACAAGGTTATTAAGGGCATACTATGGGCCTAAGCGATAGTCAGACCTTCTAAGAGCGAGTCGCTTCAAAAATCCACTCTTTTTGCATGAATAGGAGAAAACTAAAAGGAATGGTGATTTCCCACTTGAAAAAAGCGTTTGAAAATTCAAAGAAAAAACAAGGAATTTATTGTTGATGGTTAATCACAAAAGCATATTTATTCTATATAAATGTCGTAATTGAAACGGATCTATATTTCTCTTTTACATATTCTACTTGCATTGAAAAAATATACCTCCTAAACTATTTCCCGCTCCCTCGAAAAAAAGAAAGCGTTTTAATTGTTGGACTTTTTATGTATACATGTTTCAAAAGAATTGAGGCAATTCCATCTTGTGAAACGTTTTAAAGAAAAAACAAAATGGTGACAAAATAATTCTGCAAGAAATCTTATTAGAATCACGTTTAAATATCCGTAGAATGTTTTAACTGAGTACAAGATAAATGTAAAAAAGGAAAATGGGATGTTTAAATATTTATTTTGAAATTTTCTTGAACAACTGAGTTTATTAATTTTCACCAAATTTGAGCGACTTAAATTTCCTACTGCATTGCTCATTTTAGTTTTATTGTCTTTTCTGCCACGTGAGTTATTTTAGTTATTATTTTGATATTATTAATGCTATACTTTAGTTTTTACACGGGCCCAAATGACATAGTTGCTGACTGGATCTTAAAACTCACCCACCCACTTCTATTTATATATTAAAATAATTATTTTAATTTATTTAATTTATTATAGCACTAAGTTTTATTGTATTGTGGAAAGCCTCTCTCTCTCTCTCTCTCTCTCTCTCTCTCTCTCTCTCTCTCTCTCTGTCGCCTGCTAACGAGTGTGTCCAACGTTACACTGTTAATATTCGTTAATATCCAATGAGCTCATAAAACATCAAATATGCCCTCAGACAAAAGAGAAATGTTGCGACTTTATCAAAACAATAAAATGGTAACAGTGACATCGTACAAAATAATTCATCTCAACTGCCCAGCAATGCATCTTTTTTCCCCATGATAGGACCTGTTTAATAGTAGTATTATAAGTCAACTCAGCTTTAATGGAAATAAATGAGGGAAACTATTCATACTACAACCAGAGGTTCCAGGTTTTTCACACGTGGTGGCTTGGTAACAGGCTGTAGGAACAAGAGTGAGGTATCTTTAATAGTTACGTGAAAGGTTATAAAATTGCTGGAAAGGGTTAGAACAAATATGCACTTTTTAAAGGACAGTAATCTGCAAAATAGGTGTAAAAAATTTATGTATGAAATTTCGTCTCTCCCACTATTCCTCTACTATGGACAGCAAGTAAGGAATTGCATGCCACCGAAAAATTTCACATTAAAATGGAAGTGCATATTTGAGTCTCCGGAATCCCACCCCCCTCCCCCACAAAAAAAGAAAAAACTCCAAAACAGTGTATGTTCATGTGTTATTACACACTATCAGAAAAAAGAACTAATTCGACGAATTAAATCACAGCCGAATTGCTGAGCCAGAACTCAAAATTTAACTGCACTTGGCATTCATCTGAACTCTAATGACAATTAATATCTATTGAAGAAAATGTCCACTCTCAGCTCAACTCGAATCAACTTGACCCCTGCTCTATATATAGGTTCCAAATAAAAAGGGAACGTTCTAGAAAGGGAACCTGTGAGTTGGCAGAAGCCACTGTTGTTAAAAGTAAAATTATCTACTTTATAATCCTGAAAAGGTTAAAATAACCGGTTGAAATTAACGTATTATGATGTAGCAGCTACGGTCCAATTATTGGAAGTTTGTCGCCGACTGACATTCTAGAATATTCTGTGGAAATTTCCAGCTAAGGCGTTTGTGATCTGTTGAGTGCGTGTTTGACACGATATAGAGTGCGTTTCTATTGCTTACAGCCAGTGTTGCTTTCACGAGAGATTAGAGAAGTCTTGTGTTCGATTCACCAGCGATTGAATGATACCCAAAAGGGCACTGCTTTACGTGTATTCATCAGGAAGAAAATGCAGTAACGGGGAAAAGTGGGCTAAATAACGTTAATGAATCTCTTAACTAAATGACGTCACAGTAGAGGGTGAAGTAGTAGTGAAAACTGGACAAAGCCACAATGTCATTACTAATACTACTGTATACTAAATTGTTTTAATTTCCAATTAGACTTCTAAATAGTTTACTATCTCCATATAGTTACATTATAAACTACTTCAACTAAATATTGCAGTATAAAGCATAAAGGCAAATAGCCTTAAGCGTAGAACAAAAGCGCATTAATCAAAATCGTTTTATTTTGTTTTTCAGTGGCTAATGATTGATCAACAAAAACTGTGATCAAGAGCCACAATGATGGACGTAAAACGCTGCTAAATAAACTAGTGATTGTATACTGTTTGTCATTTGAACCACTAGCAAATAATGAAACCGTTACTGCTCCATAACAATTACTTGGTGAATATCTATCAATTATGAGACCCATGTTTGGTAATAAATCCGTGGAGATTGTGGGAAAAAAAACTATTATACTTAAATAAGTTAGATTTTATACAGGCTAATTCAGATGAGCATAATTGTTTACCTAGAGTAAAAACTAAAATAGCGTTTTAAATGCATAAAATATCAAGGAGCGCATTAAGCCCACATTATAGTAAACAAGTAATAGTTTACACTGTAAAACACAAACATACTAATGAAAATGCTATTCCCTGGTATGTAAATATACTTACAGAAACATCAAACAGTTACCACACATTTTATATTAAAAGTTGTCGAGTTTTAAATATGAACTTTAATATCATATTCCATGTGTAGGTTGGTATGATAAACCTTACACTTTACGTAACCACTCAAACATTATAAAACAATTTTGTTTTAGAAAGTCCTTTAAAACACAAAGAATTCATACCATGAAATTTTTAGTTTGATCCCTCAAAACATGCATGAAAATAATCAAAACAATGGGATCAATACTAAACATGTTGAATATTTTAAACGAGCTAAATTGTGAAATATTGAACACGAATTTTAGATCACAAAAATGTTCGTAAAATACAAGAATATTAATATTGAAACTATACTTTGAAGTTTCAATCTTTGAATACTTTTGGGACGTGCAAAAATACTTTCTAATTATGCGCCAGTGTTTTCCTTATTTTTACTTTTAGTTGTAAATAAGACATTGAACTCTTAAACCAAACTTAATTTCTACTTGGAAGGAAAATAAAATTGTGGTCCAAAATTAATTTGTTTAAATTACCCTTTGATGTTGTATATTTACTGGATTTTTATCACATATTAATTATCACACTGCTTTAAGCTAGTTGTGATTTTTGAAACTAGAATTATACTTTGAAAGTAATTTAAAGCTGTCTCCAATGATTTTACAGCCATAGCAGGCATCAGTACTAGCTAAAGAAAATATTACTCCTAAGCTTTTATGGCAAAAAGTAAATTGTTCTGTTTTGTTACAGCTTATATCAATAAATATGGCTGAATCAAACCAGGTACCCAAGAGAAAGTACGACTAGTGCGTCTAGTGTTCACTGAAAGGATCAGCGAGCGAAAATAATCATATTCTTCCACATTATGGCGGCAAAAACTGAAAGGGTACCTGTTGAATGAGGATCATTTACTGTTTTATAACGGAAAATGTGTTGCAAAACACCCAAATTTTCTCTTAACAGCCCAATGAGTACAGCTTTGCATAAAATGAGGGACACAAACTATAAAATCTGAGCATCGACCATAAAATTCTTCTGTGTAATAATCTATTATTGAATCCATTTATATTTTGCTTCATTATGCGAATGAAAAGCTTTTATCACCGGCAACTGGCGAAGCGTTCGCCCATTGCTAAAGCGGTGCAGTTGAAATTCATCCGGTTTTAGCCTTTTCGTGGGTATTTCTGTCGCAATTCTTCCGCCGTGCTCGTAATCTGCGGTTTGGTTCTGTTTATTTCCTAACGGTGTCTATACGTTCTCTAAAATATCAGTCTGCTTGATTCGATTCTTCTATTGTGACAAGATGACAAATCCCACTTCTGCCACCACTGTAGCAGATTAGCTTCAGTTACCTTTTGTCATATTTCTTGACTAACACACACACACGCGCACGCGCACGCGCGCGCACACACACACACACACACACACACAGACACACACACACACACACAAAATTAAAAACTAACTCAATGCTCGACTGAACGACTACTCTAAAACTGGCTCGCTTACTCGCTTATATAGCCAAGACGAAGTGCCGGCGAATTCTTTGGAAAATACACATTTTATCGAGAAATGTGTAAATAAGCCGGTTGAAAGATTCTTGAACAGTGTAAAGCTGGTCTTTTTTCCGGTCCATCTGTTGTTGCCTCGCTTAGGACTGCACGTTGCCTAGCGATTATTGGTGAGGGGTGTTTGACCTTGAGCGTCTTTGAGAGGTACCTTCATTAGAGTAAATACTAATCTGCGAGTCTGTCTCTACGTAGTAATAAACACGAACTTCATGTTTTAGGGTTATGTTACTTGTCAAAGGACCCCCAATTTGGTTTAAATTTATGCAGAACAGCAATTTATATAATTCCCCAAAAATATACCATTATAAGAGAAGTCGCTCTATGTAAGGACTTAATTTGTAATTTAGTTTTCTGAACGCTGTCACTGCTGTAGACAGCAGAGAGCAAGTGAACTATCCGGAAGAAGAGGCTACGTCGTTCGTATTTCATTATGCATCTAGTCACGTCAATTGTACAGAGGCTGAAATGAGAGTCCCAAAGTAAAGCTACTGTGTGTGTCAGAACCTTTGTCCAGTCGATGTAGAAGACCTTAAGCTACAAGCAAAATAATACTGCACCTATATGAAGTTGCACCTTCAACGATATTGGTTACTGCTCTGCTAATAGCTTGAATAATTTGTATTCTACGTCGGATTTTAAGGCACCCAGGGGAGAAATACGTTACTCCTAGCACAAGGGAGGTTAGCATGAGAGAATAACCTGCTGTCCTGCTGCAAGTTTACATAATAACCCGTTTTATGAAGAGCCCAAAATGGAAAGTTGATACAAATTACCCAAAGCACGCGCATATGTTTCACATAATGATCGCTTTGTAAACCTTCATTTTTGCTCAATATTATCTTAGTGCAAAGTAAAAATATGTTCGTTTTATCTCTAGATCAACTAAGTCACAAAATTAATATATTTAACTGACTGCATCATAAGTAATTTATGTTCTAATAAAGCCTTATTATGATATCTGCATCAGATCAAGAAAAATCTTACAAGAAATGACTTTTTGGCCTCTTTCCAGCGACAGTTTCCTTTTAAAACTCTCTCTTCGAGTTTAAAATTACTCAAATTTATTATTTTGGGATACTCTTTACAGAATTCCTAGATTCGGATAATGCCTCTCGAAGTTCTCCACGGTTTTTCCGGCCTGTAGGCAATTACTTCGGTAAATTCCGATCTCATATGGTTATAACTGTCTTAGCTCTATCCTCTCAGGGCGATGGAACTCTTGGCCTACCACTTCGCTTCAGATCTGCAAATTTACCACTTTTCCTATAGCTTTTTAGTCTCTGTGCCACACACATTTTAGGCGAGTGAATGTCTAACGTCAGATTCTTGTTGCTGTTCTAGAGAAAGCAATTTCTTACTGGTTTTGAAAAAAAAATACACGAAACGAATGTTGCACAGAGAGGAAATGGTACGAAATGGGAAGCTGGGGAGAGATAGAAGTGGAGGGGCAAAAATAAAGGTAAAGAAAGCCAAAAGAGGGGGAGGGAGAGGAGTGCTAGATATTACAATAAACGCAATAACGCAGGCTAAGGTGCGGGTTCAACTGATGTCAGTAGAGATGAAAGACTGTTGAAAACGAAGTGAGTGAATCACAGAGGTTCCAAATCATTCTGTCAGTCGGTTGTTGCGGGCTAACAGAGCATGTTTGTGAGCCTTGCCAAAGCCCCATGTAATTACAAAACACAGCCCACTCTTGTATACGACACACATCCATTGTGATTTCGAAGCGCATGACTTTTCATCGTCACAAGCCCTGCTTGCCTGTAAATGTCTGCTCCAAGCTGGAGGTCTCCGCATGCCCTTGTCAGTTTCAACCGTTACGCACGGCTGAGGCATCCAGCCAACTTTGGTACACCAGGAAAACAACTCAACAGACATAACTGTGTTTTTGACGTCAGACTCATGTTTCGGGGTTCACATGTTTGGCGATTTGACGTGTAACGCTCAAGCGGACATTGGGATAACTACAGAATAAAAATGAGCCCAGTTGCCAGTGCCATTGTTGTAGAAAAATGCAGAGAACGTACGCTATATAACTGACATTGTGTAAACCATATTGTTACATAGGTAAAAAAAAATTCGAAGTTGTGATGTCTGATGAAATGTTGGAAAATTTCGGTCTGGAAGTTACTCCACAATAAAATATATTTCACACTCCTTTACTAAAGCAAGAGCATCGGATTGCGAGTTATTTCATTTGTTACCTTTGTATTAATCTAATTTTCTAAAAGATTCTGTTGAAATAATCAAATAAAATGGAAGGTACTTACAAAAGCAACTGTTTCAAGAAGTGAAAAACCACAGTATATTACTGTACCATATACCGGGCGATTCAATTACAGCTTTTAGTAAATATGGATTATTTATATACATAATAATATGTCATATTAGGCGAAGACAAAAAGATGTGTTTCGTTGTAAATTGCCACCATTTCTGCAGTCGCCATGCATATCGCCAAACGAATTAAGTGACTTTTCCCTTCAGATACATCCAAACTAAGAAATCACAGACATAAGGATCAGAAATATATTAAATTTCATTAATGAAGTGATGCACAGCTTTTTAGGAGAACGTATTCTGTGATACTATCTTGTGTGTAACTAATTGGTTGATATTTTGTAAACACAAAGTCAATCTTCGACCTGAGGCAGTCGTAGTCTCTCGCCGCTCGGCTAGTCACCTAGGGTCACTAATCAGGGTATATAGGTGCAGAGGAATTAATTGAAAATCCAATAAATCCTTTATAATTTGTGTTGCTATAAAAAGTTGCAGTAACACAATGTTAGGATAATAATGCTGTTTCTGTATAATTTAATATCTTATATAGACATTGTTATTCCATAAGTAGAAATTCCAAGGAAAACTTCTTTGACTTATTTTTCGAAACTCAGCGTTGCCGTTTATGAACCATATGTTATTAGACCAAAGTCAATTTCTATAAAAGGTCTATTACTGATTGCAGTACTTTTGACGAATTACATTAATTAAACTATCAAAATCGATTCCTTTCTCTACTCCGGAAAATTCTATATCTTCTTACTTCCGTAGTAAGCGTGGCCAAGAGAAACGACAAAGCGGTGCGCGTATATACATTGTTTTTGTAATTTCAGAGAGAGAAACAGCAGAAATTTAAGCTTATTACAACATTAAACTGTAAACAAAAACATACAAAATACAAGAACAATCTGTACGTGTAAGATACATGAAAATTAATCGCACGTACACACACAAAATTAACAAATTAAACATAGTAAAAACCACTAAATTGGATGACGTAACATTTAATTGCTGCCACACACCTGACACAACAATGAACTTCATAAAAATTATTGATATAGTACCCGATTGATTCTTTTCCCGCGAAATATGTACCTACATAGAATTAATTTTGTAAACACTATGCTGGTAAACGTCGAAAAATTGGTGGTAATTTTAAAAGATAATAAGCATATTTTGAAATACGCTTTTAAACCTTAGAAATATATATTCGTTAATCTGAGAACTAGAAGCTTCTGAGTCGGATACGAAGCCCTTCTCAATGCCAGTAACTGCATAAAATTACCTGAATGTAAACAAGATCAAGTTCATCAAAATGCCAATACGAATCAAATTACCTCAATGTTATTTAGAATCAAGTTACCCGAGTTACTACGATACTAAAACATATTAAACCACGCAAGTTAGAATTTCAGGCCCACACAGGCAACATCGATTAGAAAACCAAGACAAATAAACGATGGTATTTGATACGTGCATTTAAGTTCTGCTATTTTGAGTGACCTCTTTGCTTTAATCTAGCGTGAATACACATTCCAAGGTTGGTATTACAATTGTAAGCACGACTAAAAGCAGGAAGCCAGCTTCAGTTATCGCTGTTTACTTGGAATTGTTTACTGACGTACTCACTTGCTGCAGTCCTGCCAGGTGCCATGAGCTGGTGAACAAACTGTAGGTTTAGGCTGTCCGGCAACTTTAAAACACTCATACTTCCACACTGTAGGAAAGATGAATAATTCTGGCTAAGGAAAATTTTCCAACCTCCATTCGGGAGTTGAACCCGAGAGTTCTGGTTTAGAAGTTAGCACGTTAAGAACTTGACCACAGGGACAGTGTAATCGAAATGTGCTTTTACAATTTTGGTTAACTTCTATTCAAAAAGCTGTCCAAAATTATAATGCAGAAACTTGTTTAGAATTTTATGAAAATAATCTGCTAGACATTGAGGTATTATATAAGGAATTCATATTCAAACTTGTAATAATTCTAAGCCAAATAGTTTGTGAAAATAAAAGGTTTTCAAGGAAAATCTTAGTTGCGAAAAAATATACGCGAAGTAAAAAATACACATGAATGGATTGTATAGGATCTACAAATCCAGATTTATTTGAGGCCTTTACGAACATAAGTATATCTATATTTAAGAGGTTGAATCAGGACTGAAAAATTCAATGGCATAGCCGGGATTTGAACCACAGACTGAGAACCATGGCCAACTCACCAGTACGACATTAAATTCCACAGCTGATTTATACTTTACCGCTTAGACCACAGGGGAATCTCACAAAAGAGAAATACTCCAAGGACGACTTACAAATTTAAGTACTCTGTCTCGAGTTAAGTAACTTTTAGCTGGTAATTATTTATTTGTTTGACAAAGAAAATGTTTATAGTACGAAGATAGCTCCTAGTATCCAAGTATTTGGAGAAAAAGGAATTTGATTAAAATGCCGTATGTTTGGCATATTATTATGCCAAATAAAACCCATGTTTTGAATTTTCTGGCTATAACCAATGTGGTTTTGTTTACCCTTGATGATATTTGCATAGCTGGTAAACCGTAAGAGATAGACCAAATTTACTTTATACAAAATGTACATCTTACTAAAATACGATTTATCTTCAAATACATTTTTTTTCCTGGACTGAGCCATTTCGGTTATATTCCTTGTTTCGCAATACTTATACCTTCCTCAAATTGAAGGTCGTTATTCAAGCTTTTATGTCTTGTACATATAAATAGAACGGAATTTGAAAGCTTTAAACCATATGAGTATCGTTCAAAGTCTACTGTATTCCCATGTTCCCGTTGTGACTGCAAGGAAATAAGCAATAAGATAATTTGTACAAATGTTCATCTAGCATAAAGAAGATAGAGGAACGAGAGTTTGTAAGGATAGTTAGAACAAGAGTAGAGAAAGTCATGTGAGTGCAACAAATCAGATATTTTAATATAATTTTTCCAATTTTAGAGGCTTCAAAACTTGTATTTTCTTTATACAGTGTCTGCCTTAAGCAAGCAGGGTGCAGCCTGGAAGGAACGAACGTAACCAATTAATCCCTTTGAAGAAGAGGTAAACGGAAGGCTTGATAAAACTTGTATGGACACTTGCTGTAGAGTTGCAGTCTTGGATTGTGTCCTGAACAAGTATTTGTGTGGGGGACAGAGAGCGATATACTGCCAACAGAAGGCAGGTAAAGTGGACATACAACCCGTGGCAGTGCACCAATAAGCTGCGGGCTGTGGGCCTTGGACAAATAGTAGCTTCTGATGTGTGTACGTCGAAGTGTCGATTTTCCTTCTAAATTTAGATCTAGCTACACACCTGCGACTAGTTGAAACATACATTTTAAGGGCGTCGGTCTAGGGTAGAGATCAATGAATTGCTCATTTCACTTGCCCTCCAGCGGCAACATTAACTCACGTGGGGTGGTCAAGGTGCGACCTGTAACCATGTCAGTACAACGGGTGAACATGCAGTAAGTCTGCTACTGAATGGAAGAAGCGATACGCATCAGTTACCCAACCAAAGGATGGTCTGAGAGGCGACATCAGTGCTCCAGGAACAGTCCGTTCTTTCTATAGCCGGGCCGTGAATAGTGCGCATGCGAGCTGCGCAACTGTCTATTAAACTGGGGATTTTCCGTTCTGAAACCACCGCTCTACTTACCTATGAGCTTGTCTGGATGTTTGACCTCAAATGTTAGAAATATGCAAGCACTTACATGCGGAAAAAAAAAAAATCTGAGGATCAATATGATTTAAAACTTTTTGGGGTGCATTTTCAAAATCTTCAAAAATGTAATGTTTAAACTAACATCATATTGAAAATTCACTTCCAAAATCGAACACAATAATAACAAATGTTATTGTTGCAGTTTGAATTTATTTAATTACTCAATCCAGAACTCTCAGCTCTGAACAGAATGAAATAAATGTCACATTTTGTAAGACGATCAGATACAAGAACTGCAAAGGAAGTTACATGCACCTTACCCTCCAAATTCGTGGAAGCATACATTTCTAACAATACAGACAAGAACTAGATGTGATAAATCGGTCTTTGGGACGACTGCAGAAATGCGTAAGTGGAATAAAGATGTAAAATATATGACAAAAATTCGAAAATTTAATAGAAAATGAGAATGGTATAATGGTATAATTTTAATCACCATTGATAAAATCGTGCTTCACTAATATTTCCCACGGAGAAAAAAGAAACAATAACATGCCAAACACTCGGGCCCTACTCATCAGTGAATGTAATATGACAAAATCATAAAATCCACTCCAGTTACTTGCGGTCACAGCATTTTCCTTCTACTGACTTTAACAGTCTATAGTCTTCCTTGATAATACTACTCACACTCGTAACCTTGATACAGTCCTTTCGCTGCCTCTCTGTCTCTCATAGAGTAACTCCAAAGATACAATCACTCCACATTCATTAAAACTTCTTCACTTCTACGCGAGGTAACTCGCACTCAGTGACACACTGACCGAGTCAAAGAGAACGGATTTTGAACGTTTTAAACACTTCACTATCGCTCAAAGCCTACTGCATTCTCATATTCCCTTTGTACCTACAAGGAAGCAAGCAATAATGTTTAACTCGACTAACACAAACATATGGGAATAAGAGTTTGTAAGAATGGTTAGTACAAGAGTAGAGAAAGCCATGTGAGTGTAACACAATTTAATTAATAAATATGTACAACATTAAAATCTGTTACTTTTTCGAATGTCCGGTTCTTATGAAGGACCCTGTATATTCCTTAGATATAAAGAACACGCAGTTTCACTTTTGACCGAGTATGGCGCACATCCTGTCTGGTCTTTGTTTTTCATAGAATGATGATGTATTCGGGAGACCAGCCACAACACAACATGGCAATGTAGAAGCTTCCATTCAGCGTGTGCTGTGGACGTAGCAGAAATAATTTGATTAGTTCGCTGCTGTAAATATCAATACTTTCGAGGGTTTCGCGTTTCGAGCGTAATGCAGCAGGCGTTAGCAGTTAATAATAGGGGCCGACAGAAGACCAAGTCGAGCGTATGAATATAATTACCTGTGTCATCTTCACATGCTTTGATGAAAGGTGAAACCGAAATACCTGACAAATAACTCGTGGTTCCCATGTTGATACACAACCTTTATAATATTCGTTTTGTAGCGTATATTAAACATGACGAACAGCGGAAGTATTTATTGAGGAATGCCTTAATTGAACTCTATCGGAAGACCTTTCCCAGAATAATGATATACTGGACACTGTGTAACTTGGCGGTTCCGTATTAGAAAAAGGAATATCCCTTTCTGTGGAACGCCTAATTACCTTCATACTGCCACAGGTAATTAGGGAATATAATAAGGAGACTGACTATTTACAGGAAAGAAACCCAAGTAGTTTCACACAGCTCGTGTTACACAAGGATAGTATTGCCCAGACATACTCGATCTGCCATGTATATAAGCAACTACTGCCCTACGAGTCCAACCCAATCCAAACAACTCCCTTCCGAAAGGGACAAGAGTGATATTTGATACAAAATTACAAAAAATGGGATAATAAGAAGACATTTTGGCAAACACGTGATGACCGATACAAAACTAAGGCTACATAATATCACAACAAAAGCTGCTCTCAGGTACGGAAATGAAAATTACTAGATTGGACCACCAAAGAAAAACAAACATCAGAAGAAACTTTGGAGTACCAAGTTTGACTGAGGAAATACCATCTAGAATAGAAGAAAAAAATCATTTGATGAGAATAGAAACAACTAACTTTCAAAATTGGCATTTCATCGAAATTGTTCATGATAATCATGATGATTATGATGATTTAAACGGTATAACATTAAATATCAGTAACTCTGCATCTGTAGACAGAATCAATATGTTGAAGTCCTTTGTTTTCATTACAAGATATATAAAAGTGAGGTTATGGATTAAAAAATTGAAAAGAGCAAGAAAAAACCGTAAATGAATAATTGTGTTGATGTTCAATAAATGTAATTGAACATGGTGTAAAAATGTGTATGTATCACGATTTGTCAGTTGTCTCCAGCTCGCAAATTCGATTGTTGACACGGTCCATGCGGTTCGATTGTATTCCGGTCGCATATACATATGGAAACAAAAACCTGCCTGTCGACATGACAGCTTGACGGGTTACAAAAACATGTAACAAAGTATGGCCAATTCGTTTTACATAATAAACAGAGTAAGGTAATTGCTTATTGGGGCTGAACCTACAAACGTTACGTCCTACATTAGTACACGACAAAGAGACTATATCTCGTGTCTAGCACCAGTAGAGTAATTCTATGAAGAACTTTGACAGGCTCGAGCAGGGCTGGGTTACCAGTATGTGCTATACACATTAGTTCCTGTCTTAAAGTAAACGACTGCAACGCTTACTGGTTTTCCGCCTGCTAATATCAAGCAGCCTTCTTTACATATTTGGTATAGAAAGTAAACACCATGAAGTATTGAAACCAGTGATAGGAAATACCTCAGAAATGAATAATAAACCGACCCTCCTCACCCATAGGACTTTTCGGGGGTTTTCCCATATCCATGTCTAGAAGTGTTGGCCATGGGCGAGTTTGACGCTGCTGTGTGGGGACTTTCCGAACTGTAATTGCTGTTCTTGGCGGATTGGTGCCATTGTTGTGGGCTGACTGCTGGCCGCTTGGTGAAACCTTGTTTGGACATGAAGAAAGTCCAACACACATCCAGTGGCTAGAGAATAGCTATGTCGTAGGTCGTGTTGGCAGAGGGTTTGGCAACCTTGTTAATACCAATAGAAACAGCCGCATTCTGCAAGTTTTATTGAGTTAGTGAATCAGACTTCCATTGGAAGGGAAGTAAACCAGGTGGTTCCGTCCCGTAGATTTACATAAAATAACCTCAAGCCAAATAAAGTGGCCTCTGAACAAAATTAAAACGTCCTTCACAGCCAATATGGAGCGCTGAGATCCATATAATTCAACGCAAGATCATAAATAAAAAACGTACACAGACACACACACACACACACACACACACACACATGTGCGCGTGCGCGCGCGGAAGCTTTTGAAAAGGTTATTTTGGTGTTTATTCATGTGGACTCCAAACATGTATTTCAGACACTCAGCAGGGACAGATGGGTCAAAAAATCTATTTTTGCTTTTACGTAAAATATGAATCCAAATAACTCGTGGAAAATGCCCAAATAAGGTTTGTGTGTTTGCGCCTATTTAAATGGGGATTTCAATTCAAATTTAAATATGGCTACAAGCAGCCCTGAGTATCTTCTTTTACTATTTACCGAAACATACTTTTATTATATATTTTTAAACTTGCTATTCTTTGTTATAATATCTTAATCCTTCACCAGCTCGGTGAAATAATGTTTATAAATTGGCTACACAATTTGAAGTGTTTGAGTTTAATTTTTACGAGAAAATACACCTAAAGAAGAAAATGTGGGAACATTTTCAAACTTTCTTCTTATTGAAATATCAACAAGTTAGAAATTATTCACGTAAGTTGTGCTTTGACTACGGTTTATGAATCAAAGGAAGTTGATTTATAAGTTTTATACAGGGTGCAAAGGAAGTTATTATATCCCTTCTAATATATGCTTCATAGTAGCATTACAAATAAAGTGCGCCATTTTGTTCTTTGATCAGTGATTTTGGAAACAAATGGTTTTTGTTCCAAATTGTACAAATAACAGTTTGTTACTTGTAAGAGGCGTAGAATAACTTATTTCTGACATAGTTTTTGTAGTAAGTATGGGATATCACACAGGGTTTCGAAATAATTCATCACTTAAAAGAGTTTAAGGAATACTCCCAGCAGCTCTTTCAGACGTGAAGTATCTGGACAACGTTGCGTTGAGGTTGGCCAGGGAATTGAACGGTTCTTGATGTAAACAGGTCGGTCACTTGCAGGGTCGTATAATATTTTGGCAGCTAACGACAGTGATTGGTCTACACTCGCACAGGAAACTTGAAGGACACGACAGGATATTTGGCTATGTTCCTAAGACGCACCACTACGGTGTTTATGTACTGATCCATGGTCTTTCAGGCCCAGTATAAAATGGGACCTGGGAACCATAGCTGTTCACATTTACACAAACACGAAGCCTTTTGTAAAAATACATTTTTGCTTTATTCATGTAGCTTCAAATATGTATTTTATAGACATTTCAATGTTTGTGTGAAATACATTAGTCCTGTATATACTATAGCAGTAGAGAAAGTAATAAATATATTTAGCAGAGCCCTGGGGAGGCGACACTAAGAAAATAACCGGCGTGTAGTTTTCTCTTTCATACCAGAACCTACTCCCCATGGATGAAGTAGGCTTGATTAAATATAGTCCGGCCTATTTGGTCCAGGGCTTGTTGTTTAAAATATAGGAACTATACCCTGGAGAATAAGGACGCGGCGGATATAACGGAAGTCTTCCGGAACCACATCCCTCCGACTGTACCGCTTCTACCCCGTTGCACTCCAAGGGTTTCTCTTCTCCTTCCCTTTCAGACTCTCTTTTGTTCTTCGGTTTCAATGGATCTTATTGCGGCGATGTCACGTAACAGGGTTTTGCTGGTCCTCTTGTAGCGGGTGTCCTGAAAGCCAATATTGCCCACCACTTTCAACAGTCCAAATGTTATAAAGAAAGAACAAGCGCTTATACCAACAAATGCATCCGACTAGAATTCTATTCTCTGTCAGACCGTCGGTCGAGGTCCTCCAAGTTTATTTATGTGAGTTCACAGAATGGAAGATGAAACTATCTGTTTTTTACTTTCCCTACTGGTAAGTAGGGGAAGTATTGTATTCCACCCAAAAATTCGATGTCGAGATTTCACCAGAAATATGTTTTGAGACCCCCTGAATCCAAAAAAAGCATTTTTAGAAAAAGGTCTGTGTGTCACTCTGTCAGTCTGTGGACAGCATAGCTCAAAAACGAAAAGTCGGTTAAAAACCAAAGCTGGTATTTAAGTTTATTGTCTTTCAAGGATGTGACACGAAGATTTTGAAGAAAATAGCCCCAGCGTAAACTACCCTTTACATGGAAACTTTTTCGAAAATTTTGATTTTCTTGAAAACGGCTCTAACGATTTTGATTAAAAGGTCATATGCTTGAGATATTTTGATGACAAATGAAATGTATATCTTGAATTTTCTGGCTATAGCCCCTGTAGTCGTATTTACTCTGTACGACTTTTGCATAACTGGTAAACCGTTAGAGATAGACCAAATCATACTGTACAAAAAATGTAGACCTTGCTAAAATACACAATTTATGTCTGAATAAATTTTCTTGTAGGGTGAACCATTTCGGAGATATTCCTTTTTATGTGCGTGAGATTCGGAAAACTTAGAACTTTCGTGAAATGGAACATCGTTGTTCATTTTTTTATATGTTAAGTGTGCAAAGACAACAGAATCTCAAACATTTGACTATGACACAGAGCCTACTGTATTCTAATATTCCCCTTGCACCTACAAGGAAATAAGCAATAAGTTGTAAAAATGTTTATCTTAACTAACACGAAGAAGATATAGGAATAAGAGTTTGGAAGAAAGGTTAGTACAAGAGTAGAGAAAGTCATGTGAGTGCAACACATCAGATTTTTCTTCTATATACTTCTCTCTCGGTCTATATAAGTATAATCATAAATATTCTGTAACAAACTATGTTATAGTTCGGCCACAATTTGCATTTCCAATTCGGCTTCTTTGATTGTAAGGAACTGGAAAGCCGACTTTCGACCGAACTATACGTAAGGGTGATAGGTGTGCCTGTTTAAAGCAGAATATGACTTCACTGCCTCACGTCGTTACACCATTGTCGGCATCACATCCTCCGCTGTCTAACAATGTATAGGTGATTCTTGTAGATTGCCCTATTTGCATAGCTGGGGCAATAAATACTTTACCTCTGGACGTGCATAAGTTTAGCGAAAGGATGACACTGATTTTGAATTTTAAGTGTCTTAATGAAATATCACTTCTAAATACTTCAATACTTTTACAAAGTGTGTCTGTAGTTGACTTTTAAAATAGTTTGAGGCAGTCATCTACGCGTCCGTCGCTGTCTGGAATGAGTAGACCCGATGAAAAATACGTTGGTTTCGCCATTCCCACTTTCGAGATTACCCCCTCTTTTGTTTATTTTATCCCTATTTTTATTTATATTAATTTAAAATCACTACAATACTTATAGTTAAATTATTTATTATTAAATGCTTTATTTTCCTTTTATTTTAATTAATTAATCAATATAAATTTATGCGGAAATGCACTCGGAAAATATATTTATTGATGTTAGATATTGTAATAGGTGCTTCGTCTGCTTATTGGGTCAGTGGCATATAAAATAAAATTGAATAACTACTAACCTATCTCTGTTTGTTTTAAATTTCTAAAGAAAATGAAAAACACAGAGGCTATGGGAACCGATCGTTTTATATTTTGGTCAAATAAGTATCAACGCTTTATAAAATTAATGTAAGGTATTTGCAATCCAGAAGAGAAAGGTAAATTCTTTTTTATTCAGTGCATTTGTATTCAAATGGCGTTATAAGTAAATATAAAGCAGAATAACGAAGATAAAAAGGTCGAAGGTATACAAATATTAAATATTGTCACTTCCTTATACTCCGTCAAAATAAACTTACATATACTCCATTCAAGTCTTTAGAAAACCTATTACAAAATTTAACACCAAAAACGAAGATTATCTCGAAAATAAAGTGAGAAAGAATTAATATAAATTGTGGTTTCGCAGGTTTTGTCTGCCAATTATGGCTTATTACTCATTAATTCACCCAGAATCCATTCAAAATTAAATTGATTTCACAACATATTCACAGAAAAGTTAAGATTTATATTTTATCTGTCGCAAATATTTGACTCTCTATTTTAAACAAATGCATAAGGGTCATTCTGATAGAATAAAAAATTAAAAAATCAGGAAAATTAAGGGCCTCAGAACTGCTGCTGGGCAGATGCCCAAAAATACATTATACATTCATTATATATACATAACAGGCCTTATTTATTTTAAATGTGTCCAAAATAAAGTTAAAATATTTATATCGTACTCACAAAGTTGAAGTTTCCTGCAGACTATAAAATAGAGATTCAATAATTCAACACGTCAATAATGCTAATATATTTCCACTTTTCCTAATGCTTACCTTTAAAAGTAGTGGAAGAATTGTATGCCACCCACGAAATTTATGCAAGAAAAGTTTTTGGACTCCCTGAATTCGAAAATTAACCAAGTATTTTCAGGTTGTTCATGGATACTAGAATTATTTATGGGTGATATTTATAATTGTATAAAGAAATGATAGGCAGGTAGCATATGAATAATTCCAGTATATTAATATCTATTTATAATGCATCAAGACTGAGCTAAATGAATTAACTGCCGAATGTAAAATATGCCAGAGCCAGTTAGATTAAAGCCCAGTTCCTGGAATACAGTTTTTTCTGCTATCACGTACGTAGATCAAGTTTTGAAAATTAGTAAAGAAAATAATTTCTTAGAATTACGCAGTCACAATGAAGCTTTAAGGCTGTACTATGTGTATAGGAAAATTCGCCTCTTTTTCCGTCGTATGTTTCGTGTTTTACAGAAGTGTTTAGTGTGGTCGATTAGCGGCAGCACCAGAGCTTAAAGACCGCGATTGGGTTAAATAGGTTTAGTAGTCACCATCATGGAACCTTTCCTGTGAAAGATTCAATGTATTTCATAATAAATTAATAAAATTACAATTTCACAAATATGACTATACCATGATTAACACTTAAAATTTGGAGTATAAATGATTATTTAATAGTTTGATACAAATGTTCAAGTCCTTTCATGGGCATAGCATGGGTAGAACGCTGATAGCAACATTCACGAACCCCAAGTATTTTTATACATGCTGGCAAGTCAGACTAGAATTTCCGTTATCACTTTATTGTATCTGTAGATAAAGATGTAGATGACACTTTTGTTCCATAAAGCGTACCATCATCACGGTGACATATTTTGCGCCAGCGTATCAGGAATGCCTGTCTATAGATATCTTTTGGGATCAATGAAATTTGCCTGGGCAGATAGCGTAATGTTGGACTCATGGCTTTATATCGGTGTAACGATCCCCTTCGCGCTGGTATTGCCAGAGTGAGGGAGTTTAACGACATGGAAGCCTTTATCTTCCGATATGCAACTCACCCCACCCCGCCGCCGCTCCTCTTTGTTTCACATCGCATGAACACCACGAGAAGATTTCAAAGACGAAGGAAGTTCCATCATATTTTAGAGCTGCAGTACTTTTACCGTGGTCGTGTTAGTCTATAAAAAAGAAAAATAGCTCTAAAATGACATGATCCCTGGATCGAATTTTGGAACCGCGTCTGCCAGGTCTCGGAGCACATGAAATATTTAAATGAGGCAGCATTGGGGTGGGGAAGCTGGAAGGTATATGTAAACGTAAAGAACCGGCATGAGCACTTGAATGACACAGACGAATGCCAGGCTAAGATGACGTTGAAATTACGTCATTTGTCGGCTGACTGCCTCAGCCAGGGATAGTCAAAACTTATCGTAAACGGAACACGACCTTCCAACAGCAACATTTTAAAATACCCAGGGAAACAAAGTAGCTCAATTTTATGAACCTTTGTACCCGCTTTTGGGGTCATTGTTGACCCCATTGGGGATGACCTCAATGCCACGCCTTATTGCAACGAGGGGTGGGGGGTTACTTCATGACCACCACTGGTAACAAAATATCTGAGCAAATTTTAAAACAAATTCATCTTAAAATTGGGTATTTTCTCATGTTTACAAAGGTAATATTTAACAGTTTGGCTATTCCTTATTTAAATTTTTTACATGAAGCACATTAGATATTATGCCAACATTTATTCCAGAAATTATATTAGCAACAGAGGGGTGGGGGTGGGGGAGTGCTTTGTGACCAACAAATTTATTTTTAAATTGGGTATGATACCTTGACATAATTTAAAACATAATATACCTTTTTACTTTTTTACACGACTCGCATTATACTGACGGGGCCGTATTTGTTAACACCTTGACATTTCATTGCTTCGCAAAAAGACCAGCAATGAAAGCTTTGAAACAATTGTACAGTTCAGTAGTAGAGATAGTCATTGACAATAACTTAACTGCATGCCTTTCACACAAAAAATAAAAGATTAAAAAATTATAGAAGGTAGGCATAAAGTAACCCCCCGCCCTTTTGGAAATACTAGGGTTAATTAATATGCAGTATTCTATTTTTAGAATCTTGAAGGTAGACATGTCTTCCTGAATTCTTTTGATGCTCCTTAAATAAATAACCACGTTTTAAATAATGATATTTTGATAAACAGCTTTTGAGGTCATAAAGTACTCCTTAAAAGGTTTACGATACGTTTTAATTCTTAAACTTCCTTTATGCAGAACGTTTGCTATTTTTAGATTTATTCGGGTGGTAACACTGCAGTTTTCATATTTGAGCATTGGATATTTGTGCATTCATCAGGTGAATGCTTGATGTGCATTGTTGGTATAATAAGACTCATGTTCGATATGACGTAAGATTAGCTAAGCACTATAATATTGGACAATATTGATAATTCTGAAAATGACTAAAATATTTCTAACATCATTGACTCTAAAGACAACTGTAATGATAAAAATTTAAATATCTGCACGCTCACTATCTTTAATACATCATGCCCATTTTTAAAGCGTCATAAACGACCATTTACAGATTATGTGATTCTGGAATAAACAGGATAATATTTAACCTTCCATAATAAATACGTTCCTCTCCTTAGGGCCCGGGTAGTATCATACGGGAGACCGGGTTCAATACTTTGAAGCTGGCATAGGGATTTTTGCCCACTGGGAGACCTGCTCCCAGGTGCACTCAGCTTCGTAGGGTTTCTGGGATGGCAATTTGACGGAGTAGTGGCTCTAGACTGGGAAGACCGCATTCACCTACCGTGGCGCCAACCACGTTCCATCTTCCAGTAATGCACCCCACACATAACGCCCGTTGTGGGCAGAGATTGGGTGGTAGACAGAATCGAGCTATTGAATCGCGCAATTCAGCTTCGTTTAGTATTATATCAGTAAATTACGAGTCTCTATGCTGTAGAGAGATATACGGACGTCTTCCCAAGCGTCTTGGATACAGGGATCTCGAAACGTGTATTTCCGGTAAAATCTTGGGGTGGATTGCAGCACTTCCGTTGTGTTCTGTAGATAAAGTAAAACATTCTTATCTTGATATGTAACATCCTTGCACGACTACGTTAAGCATTGCTCCTGAGGATATCTGCAAATAACATCGCACACACTTCTCTGTAATTGGATGCCTCTCGGAGTATCGTTTGGGTTATTGTTCCCCCAGAGGAACGAAGAGAAGTGAAAACTTTTACGAGTATCGGCGGTTTGATGCTATCTTCGCCTTGTCGCCCCAAAAGAGAAAGAAAGGCATTCACGGAATTAATATCACTCGGAAGTTTGCGTCGCCAAGCGAGCGCCGTCGAAATGTATACAGCGTTTTTATTGCTTTCATCGGCGATGGTGCCGAAAAGCAAGACTCTTATATCGTATATCCATAGCGGGGGTGCAGAGTGGTTTTCCACGTTCATCACCTAGTCAAATGGAGGGCTCTTAAAATGCTTCCTTCCATCATGCGTGGTATCATGAATTTCAAAGTAAATTGAATTGGCGAGGAAATGCACACCGTAATTTGCTGGTACAAGCCTACATGCGGCCTTCGAAATAATGGGTTGGAATGTCGCATGGAACCGCATTACCCTCTGGCCAAATATTGACTAGAATTGTTGCCATTTCATACCGAACGAGCACGGCAAACACCGAGTTTGAATTCTTCCTAAGTTACTCTCCATCGTTATTCAATTTTAAACACATTCTGTAAAATTTTAGGACGAATTCTTGTTTTTAACCTCTAAAAGAGGTCATGGAGGTATTAGTGGAATAGATCATACAAATAAAATCGGTTGCTGTTGAAAAGGGATGCTTTTTATGACTGATTAACACAGCCTCATTTGAGCACAATTGTAACCACTAGAATAGTAAGGTACTTGACTCCAAAATATGCTCAAATTACCAGAGAGTAACATTACAAACCAGTTCCCCATGTTCCCAGTAGCGGAGTACCTCTAAGGTAATGCTTCGTTGAGTTTTAGAGCAAAACTAGAACATAATATATAATAAAGCATAACACAACTAAAAGTATAAATAAAGACCAGAATTAAATACATGCATTATTTTTTAAACCTTATATTTTAATGCTATATTGCCTTATTTTAATCTTAAAGGGAATTTCACTTAAAACTGAACTATTAACGACAATAACCTTTTAACTATTCTATAAATACCAGAATAATATATTAAAATTCGTTGGTTCAAAATATTGACAAATGACAAAAATCCTGTCTGCTACCTTTTGTATCACTATATTCACTTCTAAAGCTTTACCACAAATACACAGTCCGAAGAAAGTAGACTTTGCTAACGACGAAAAGAAAATATCTCACAGTTTTTGCTTCTCATAACCCTGCTCAGTCCTTTTAGTGTCTTTGTTCACAACTCCTGTTTCTGGTATTTTAATTACGACGTTACAAACCCTCGCGACGCTCGGTGAATCTTAACTAGACGTACTAATACGACGATACACACGCACAGCTGTCTTGAAATCATTGACACACCCACAGACTCAAGTCCGTACCTCAGTTCTAAAGCTCATTCAACTGTTCTTCTCAGGCCTCCTTATATACTAGGGATGACGTCACACGGGCGTTTCTCCACTTCCACACACACATACACCGAAAATGATACAGTTAGAAGTCTCGAGAACGTTACGAAGCCCCTTTTGTTTCGTCCCCTTCGATTGTTTAATCACGTACACGAACAGTCGTGCGAGGCAGGCCGACCCTGAACACTCGCCGGCGTGGCATGTGGTACCAAATAGATTGGTACAGTTCGTCCTTTGTTGAATGCCGATTCCGACGTCACAATACATTCAAATTCGTTTATTAAAATACGTATACAATTAATAACGATTAACGCTTAAACATTTTGGAATCATTGGACTAATTTAAAATAAACTGGGTAAGAAGGGATTGGATAAGCAAAGTTTGTAATACATCTCTGATAAAAGCTCTTCTACAAATGCTGTAGTTCAATTTAACGTCACGTGCAACTATTTCTTCACCTTCGCGCCTATAAACTAACGATGTCACGCGTCGCTTTACCCCTACCCCTTCGTTTTGTGGTTGTAACGGACATTGTTAATTCCATCACAACATGGTATTGTCTAAAGAGATATTTATGACTACCTATGTTTATGGAAAAATATTCTAAGTGCGCAGAAAACTTGCACGCTTTTTAGATCAGTGTTGAACTAAACAAATGATTAGGATATTAGAAGCTACAGGACGTTGCAAAGGGGTTCTTATACAAATGGTGGCAGATACGGTCCCTTGTATTCTGGATAAAAGGAAATGTATTCTGGGGGCTATATAAGAAATCAATAGAGCCATTACGCGTTTGTGCTTTGGTTTCATTAAATTTAAAAAGAAATATGCTACATATTTTGAAAATAACCTGAGTTTCCATACATTTTTCCAGATGATGAAGGAGAATACAGCCCGCTGGCCATTAATTTCTAATTCTGTTGAAACAAAGCCTTTACGAAAACCAAAAGGCTTCATGGTAATCTCTACATGTCTTTTTATACCAATACCATGGTAAAAGATACACAGTCATGAAGTTTGAGTCACTCCAGCCAGCCCTCGGGTAAGTAGAGTGCGTTAAAAGAGTTGCAGAAATCACGGGGGTAAATCCAGTCGGTGGCGTGCGTGAACTTTGTTCTGCTGGTAAGAGAAGCGGGCGAGATTCCAGACTAGCATGTCTAGCACGTGATAATAGATACGAACACTCTTAGAATATGTTCCACTTCACTTACAGGACTTATTTTCCAGGGAATAAACTGATCCCTGTATATGCTGCTATTGTCTAACTCACTTTTTCCCGCTAAATTACAATACATTCTGAGAGGTACACTCCAATAGTTCTTAATATGTGTTTTTTAACCCTTTATTGCATGAATTGTTGTACTACATATGACACTTTTCTTGTAATGCCTGAACCAGTTTAGGTATTCCTGTCGCAAGTACCTAATAATTCGAATTAGTTATTTTAAACAGTAATTAAAATAGGCATGATTCTTAATGATCAGACAAAATGGACTAGCCATTCATTCAAAACACAACGTCGTTAGTTTATTACCAAATGTGGCTTTAGTGAAGGATGGGGAGGGTGCACGTAAAATAAACCACATAATCATATAAATTTATACTTTTGTGGCATAAGGAACAACCAATACCTTTATTGTATTTTTAAATGCCAATATAATATGACAATAATACATTTTCATATTACTCTAAAAGTTTAACAATGGCAATAGAGGGTTGGTTATTCTTCCATTTAGGCCTTTTTTAAGACAATGTTACAAGAGACACTCGAACTTAAAAATTCAAGTCGGGATCTTTTGGTTTACGCCCGGTTGCTCTAAGATGCTTATTTCAGTCCGATATATTTTTTCAACTGCTGAGATGATCCTAGTAGCTCAAGTGTCAAACAGTTATTGTTTTAGGTACTAAGCTTTGTAACTGATTATTACAGACGTGCACGCAGCATTCAAATATACTTCGTATTAATTTGATTCTTGTAATCATTTGTAGAGTATTTACGGAGGGGATTCCACACTGAGGTGTATTGTAGGTCAGAGCACGGAGTAAGGGTTCCTAAAGTGTGCTGGAGATTCTTCACCTCGACACCAGGGTTCGCCAAACACCACCCGAGAACAGTAATTCTAGTTCGCAAAGTCCCCACACTGCAACGCCAAACTCGTCCATAGCCAACACTTCCAGTCCTGAAGGATCTGGTTGTAATGAATGTAGGGACGAGAAATTCAACAATGTAATTATTCCACCAGCGCTTTTCTAGTGACCAGGAAGAAATCCTGAAAACATCTATCGGTCAGGAACATCGGCTGTGGAAATCGAACTCACGACCTCTAAAATGCGAGTCCAACACTTAACCACGGAGCCATCTAGCTCTGTAATAATTTGTAAATAGCAATATATGACATACAAAGGAGCAACTTCAACTTAACGGTAAAACACCGAATGTCTGGATAATTTAATATATAAATATGTTGTGAAACTTGTGTGTTGTTTTCCGTGGTAAAATGGAGCGTACAAATAATATAATAAAATCGGAGTTAAAAGGATTTTCTTGTTAAAATAAAGAGACAAGAGTGGTCCAGCAAGGTGACCTGCAGAGCGCTGCGGGTGCCCTACATTAGCTGGACATGTAAATGGGCTGAAAACCTCACACGCAACGCATTTGCAGCAAATTTCGAGGGTTGTGAGCGTAGAGAGCAAGTTCAAACGCTTGCCCCGTGACCTAATGTACCTTCCACTTCCACTAACGGCCAAGTATTGCATGTTATTGACAGATAAAATGCTTGGATACCAACAGCAGCACAATTTGTACACTTTTGTTTTCAATGCAATTTAGTCCAGCCCCGCTTGCTAAAGGTAATCAATACTGTAATTATCTTGATGCTCGTTTAAAGGATTTTGTGTTGTTACAAAACGTGCAATTAGGATAACCAGTTTTCTTTGAACCTAACGATTGTTATTTTGGTGACTTTGAAGCCCTAGAACAACTAGTGATAAATCAGCAACAACATAATTAAGGAACGAACGTTCTAGTAAACACTGTTAGCGATATTTGATTTCGAATTACATGTTAAACTATAGGCATAAGCTCTTTTCCTTTTTCCTCCTCTGTTCGTCACGATTCCACAGAGGAATCAGTGCAAGGTAACTGCAGCTCCGCTTCTGTGACGGCAGATGGCGCCAGTTACAAGAAAATGGTAGCAGTTACAAGAAAATGGCGGATCTGTGCCAACTAGGTTATGAATGACCAATTAAAGACAACTACGGAAATGAATCAAAGACTCTTTTTTACCCTCATATCACTTCCTTTGACCAATGGTAAGGTATTACAACCAAAATTAAAAATAAATTTCATGAAATTGATGAAAATACAGTTTGGGTACTACATTAACCAAGTACTTTTAAAATTCAGTTTATTCTTACCTGTAACTACAAATATGTTAAAACATTAATAATGTAATTATTATTTATTTAAGCCAACAAACTTACTGTTCGTGTTTTTAAACACACAAGACGTGTGTGGACGATGTTTAAGAGATGCAATCAGGACTGAAAAATTCATTGCCATAGCCGGGATTTGACCCACGGATCTTTCGCTTATCGAGCGGACTCTTGGTACAAATCAGCTGGGGAATTTAAGGTCATACTGGCAAGTTGGCCATGGTAGCTTAGTGGTTAAAGCAGCCGCTCGACAAGAGGATCCGTGGTTCAAATCCCGGCTATGGTATTGAATTTTTCAATCCTGATTCCATCTCTTATTAATAACGTAATCATTTTTCTCTATTGCTTTTTTCATTTTTGGTCAGTACGTTGAATATGATGATTAATGATTTAAAAAATGAATTCCTATAAGGAGGTTTGAACCTACGAAGTACGTTTAGTTCACGACAGATAGCGTCAAGCCCACTCGTCCAAAAGGTTCCATATATATATATATATAGTTAAATATATTTTAGTGATGTCTTAGTTTTTGGCAGTGTATTTGTGTTCACGGAACTTTCTGTCGTGGCTATCAGAACAGACCCAAGAAGGATTAACTGCATGTGACAACGCAGTTACAAAACAAATCCTGGATGTGTTCAAATAAGATTATAATGTGCGGATTGCATAAATACGAAAATCATTCACCAGGAATATTAAATAGCAAAATAAAATTAAGTGCTTTGTTCATTACGTCATAAAATTGCAATAACATTTTACTTGTAAAATTATGAAAGTTTTTCGATATTTTACTACTGCAATCACAAAAAAAAAAAAATCTTCTGGTAACATGAGCCTATCATGTGACCTATGGCCTATGGTGTTTGCAATATACAAATAGTTTTCTAACTCAGTAATGGAACACTGTTGTATCTACGCAATTGCGAATTACATGCCACAAATATCAGTTAAAAGTACTTACACTTTTCTCAAAAGGAAGGTCGCTATTCAATTTATCTCTTAGCCGTGCAAAGAGAACGGAATTTCAAAGCCCTCATATAGCGACAAGCTTCAAAACCTTTGACTATCGCTCAAAACCTACTGTATTCTCCTTGCACCCAAAGAAACAATAAGATAATATCTGCAAATGTTTATCAACTAACATGAAGAAGATATAGGAATAAGAGTTAGTGAGAATGGTTAGTACAAGAGTAGAGAAAGTCATGTGAGGTCAACACATCAGAGCTTTCTATATGTATTATTGAAAACCTTTTCTTTAACGAAGTAAATAAATAATGAAGAGGAATAGTGACAAAGGCATTTTCTATAATTAAACTCTGTTGACGCATTGTTATGTCCACCTGAGGCAGTTAAACAAATAATCAGGGAAAACTCAATATCTAATTAATTTATATCTCTATATATAATGAACTGAATTCATATTTAATGAGCTTTTAGTTTTATGTATCTTATGAACAACACATAATTCATTCAGAGATTGGATTTTATTCTATATTGCTAGCTTTGTGGTCCCGTGATTCTCTCTCAATAGAAAGATATTTGTTAACCGCCGAGACTATTTCCTCCAGAAAGGCTTGGGTTGTGATCCTGTAATGATGATTATCTTCTCTGGACATATACCACTATTCACGCACGCCGTAGGACAATCGCAGCAGACAAAGAACGAGACTGCTATTGCTATCCTTAAATAATAAAATTGTCGTTCTATGTAACCATTTTTACTTTCTCTACTGGTAAGTAGGGGAAGTATTGTATACCACCCAAAAATTCGAAGTTGAGATTTCACCGGAAATACATGTTTTGAGGCCTCCTGAATCCAAAAAAAAGAATTTTTAGAAAAAGGTCCGTGTGTGTGTCTGTGTGTCTGTCAGTCTGTCAGTCTGTGGACAGCATAGCTCAAAAACGAAAAGTCGGTTAAAAACCAAAGTTGGTATTTAAGTTTAATGTCGTTCAAGGATGTGACACGAAGATTTTGAAGAAAATAGCCCCAGCGTAAACTACCCTTTACATGGAAACTTTTTCGAAAATTTTGATTTTCTTGAAAATGGCTCAAACGATTTTGATTAAAATGTCATATGTTTGAGATATTTTTATGACAAATGAAATGTATACCTTTAATTTTCTGGCTATAGCCTCTGTAGTCGTATTTACTCTGGGCGACTTTTGCATAACTGGTAAACCGTTAGAGATAGACCAAATTATACTATACAAAAAATATAGATCTTGCTAAAATACACAATTTATGTCTCAATAAATTTTCTTGTAGGGTGAACCATTTCGGAGATATTTCTTGTTATGTGTGTGAGTTTCGGAAAACTTTGAACTTTCGTGAAATGGGTCATCGTTGTTCATTTTTTTATATGTTACGTGTACAAAGAGAACGGAATCTCAAAGCTTTAAAAGATTTGACTATCGCACAAAGCCTACTGTATTTCAATATTGCCCTTGCACCTACAAGGAAATATGCAATAAGATAATTTGTACAAATGTTTATTTTAACTAACGCGAAGAAGATATAGGAATAAGAGTTTGTAAGAATGGTTAGTACAAGAGTAGAGAAAGTCATGTGAGTGCAACACATCAGATTTTTTGCTTTAGCTAAGAGTGTTACAGAAGGGGAAGCATTGCACTCTAAAAATTACTGACCTGAATACAAATTTTGCAGCCAGAAAAAAAGGAAGTAAACGAGTGTTTACATCTGTACCCTTTGTTGCCATTTATGAGAGGACGGAAGGGGAGAGATGGAGGGGATGGGAGAAATGGAGGGAGGTACAGAGAGGGGGAGAGATAGAGAGGGGGAGGGAGGGAAAGAGATAAGGATAACTCAAAAATGAGATATTTAAACTCTTTATGGATGCAGGGAAATATATTATATTTCAAGTTTTTAATTTTCCAAACAATGCTCCAAACGATTGAATAACAATAGGGACTTCAGAGGGATTAATAACCGAAATGTTGTACTTTGTAAATATGAATTGCAAATTCTGTTCACTTCTATTTATTGTATACACTTGCGCTTTAAGAGGTACACACTGTATTTCAATCAAAAGTGAAATATTTGCATTATATTGAATATACTTTTAGGATTACCCGCACAAAGTAATTTTTTTTGTACCTTTGTAATCTTAGTGGTCAGCATTATAGCTTCCCGATCAATTCCGGATTCATTTCTTGGCTCGACCTCGAGTATTTTCCTCTAAACGTTGGTCAAATGTGAGGAAAATCCTTTCACTTTATTTTTATTTATTTGTTATTCTTTATGTTTTGTTTATTTTTCTGCTGTAGTTGTGTTTATTATTATAATTATTATTTTCACGTTTTTTTTTAATTCTAATATGACCCACGTTTTCTAGCTTTTGCTCACATTCCTTTCAATCTGGAGTTTGTGTTGGCAGCTACAGAATTTCAAGCAATAAATTAAGCATTGTTTATGCCCACCTTCTGTGATTTTCTAAATTTTGTTTTAATTTCGCTGAATTCTGTAATTCTTTCTTTCAAGGATTTCATTATTGGTCATTTTATGAAACAGTGAAATATCAAAGTAGTCATAAACTACTGCCCGTCGGTATACTGTAATCCATTTAAAAAAGCAAAAAAGGAATAGGTAAACTATGTTAAATATAGCCTGCATAAGCATGCAATTTTAAAATAGTTGTTTTAAAAATTGCCCAGATATTTTGTTACCAGTGGCGGTCACACATTAAACCCTCCCTCCCTGGAATAAGGCTTTGTCCTTCTGTGTTTACTGTGCGAGTGTAAGCCAATCACAAGCCTTAGTTCCCAAAACACTACACGACCCTGCAAGCGACCGACCTGTTTACATCCAGAGACTGGTTCAATTCCCTGACCAACTTCAACGTAACGTTGTCGAGTTATTTCACGTCTGAAAGAGCTGCTCGGAGTATTCCTTCATTTCTTTTAAGTGATGGCCCATACTTACTATCGAAGCTATGGCAGAAATAAGTTACTCTACGCATCTTACAAGTAAACTATTATTTTCGTACAATCTTGTGGAATTATGTATCCAATTTGGAACAAAAACTTTTTTTTTCGAAATTGGCTCATATAAGAACAAATGCCATTAGACTTTTTGATTGCAATGCCTCTATCAAGCACTTGTTAGAAGGAACATAACCCTCCTTCCACCCTGTATATCGTATTAGGCATTTTGAAATATTCGGTGTTATTCTTTAATTTCCCAATAATTTTAGTGCGTCCCTTTTCAAAGGAATAACATACCAATGCTGACACGGCTTCTGTTCTACTACAATATCCTTTCTATAATTTCTCTTTAATTCTATCCTCTTCCCATATTTCAATATGCTTATAGGTTTCGTGGTGTAGTGTGGCGCCGGAGAGACAGCGTGAGAATAAGATCCTATAAGAATGGTTAGTAGAAGGGCAGAGAAGGTCATGTGAGTGCAACACATCAGATTTTTCAGGATAATATTAAAAAAAGAACGTAAAGGCGTATAGCATTTTTTGTTTATATGGCTGCAAGCATATTTGTCATAACATAGGTTATTTAACCTGAAGTTATTTCTGGGCTGTTATGCTTTGATCTGCTAAAGTTCGAGTTTACAGATGTTTCGTCCACAACTGCGGCGGACATCTTCAGTGGCGTGGACTGCTCTCCTCGGAGTAGCTTGCGTAGCTTCTGTAGGTTATTTATTTATTTTTTATACCAGTTGTAATTGTGCTACTGATATGAAAAAGCTGTATGATTCAAAACTAATAAGTTATCCAGTTTTCATTTTATGCTTATCAAAGAAGAAGGCATCAATTTTTGTGTATTTCAATTGTTGTTACAAAGAACTTACAATGCTGTGTCAATATTGAATACTACTTTTTTTACAGAACTTGGGATTAATTTTGGAAGGAAATTATAACTTAAATTTGAAATTATGCCCAATAATAACTGCTATCATAGGAAACACGAATGCAAATGTTATATTAAATAACTTCAATATTAAAACAGTCATTATTTCAGTCTAAGTATTTTAAAAGCAATTATTGCTTGTGATTATCAACATTCTTATCATTTAGTGGCAATATACGAACAATAATCTTTTCTGCAGGGGTCGCTGAAGATTGAGTATTATGGAGTAAAGGCCACTGCTAATGAAATATTTTCAAGATTACGTTCCTTGTTCTTAATGAGCTATTGAACTAATAAGAAACAAATACTTCAACTTTTCTGAGAAGTGTGTGTTCCGTTGATAGAACGCGCCCTAAATGTGACTCTATCGAATAACCACATCCTCATAATGATCGGTTTCGATGACAATACTGGAATTTCATTTGAACTATTAGTGTCTTATAGATTGCCTGTCTGTGAGCCTACCTCGTTAGTCACTGGTTATGGGTTCACTCATTAATACCAGCAGCAGCGTGCCGTTATATTGTGCGAATGTGATTTATTCTCTCTCACTAGACCCAGTTAGGGATTCCTGATGCTGGGCAAGCCATAATCCAAGTGTTCTACAACAAGCTTTTGGGAAGCTGAATCAATTAAAATACTTTGTATTAATCCTTCTGAATGTGAGGTTTACGATGCTTGCTAAAGAGTCCATTAATTTTCATGGCTGCTAAACTCGAAGATATTAAACGCTTAAACTGCAATAGCTTTGTTCATTTTATAACGTAGTTGAGATGTACCGTTTTCTAACCTAAAAGTTGGATATCAGTAGTTTTTGTGTTATTATTAAGGCCTATTCTTTGAAGCCTTCTTAAGAGTAAAGAAAGCTGTATGAAGCGGCATTTTATTTTAATTTATACATATCCTTTTGATACGTTTTATTCCTAACTCTTTAATTCTCATTCCAAGGACAACAGTTTACAAGAAAAATTCCTAGGAATCAGGCGTAAAAAGGGGTTAAAAATCCTCATGTCATTTTTATCAACTATCTATCTTAAAGGATGGTTACGATAGTGTGATTGTAACAAGTACTATTATTTCTTTATTCAGCCTCAAAATATGTTGGAATGCATCACCTTTTCCTGCAACTATATTCGGGGGAATAAACACTGCTAGCATCTGAATACAAGCCGCATGAAACGAGTTGGCACAAGTAAGATACGATATTCGATATATCATATAAGCGCAGTCCCGTGTGAAGTAAGATGCGGGAAAATAAAGAATTGCCATTGGTATACAAATTTGGAAGGTGAAAGAAAATAAACAAAGTAGATGTAGTGTAGAAAACGAAAGGCTGAAAGATCTCTTGTGTGGTGACGTTTGACTGGGGAAGAGGTAAGCGATGCTCAAGTTTTTTGTTGATCACTGTTCTCCATGCATCCTATTGTGCAAATTTTTGGAAGCGTTCAAGAACTAAAGATATTTGTGTCTTTATCGTGACAAGCCATTGAACCCTCTACTGCAAAATGTATTATATGATCTGGTAGATTGATTCTTTCCTAGTTATAAATGGACACAAGTACGAACACTGTGTGTGTGTGTGTGTATGTGTGTGTGTGTGTGTGTGTGTGTGTGTGTGTGTGTGTGTGTGAGAGAGAGATAACGAACGGCCAATTTATTACTTACTCTCGATGCAATCTCTGCATAATACCATGAAGATTGTACTTGCAGATCAACAGGATTAAATATTCAATTAATATAAATTGCAACATATACATTTATTTATGTTCTTCAAACCTTAACTCCTGCATTTAGTGATTATGTTCTTCTTCCTTTCATAGAGATTAGGTCATGTGACCTGTTCCACTCTCATGCCATGTTTTCTTAGGTCTTCCTAGTCTTCTTCTCCCACGTGTCTGATAATTTAAAATTTGTCAAGGTAATCAAAATCTTCCCATTCTATTACTATGTTCTATGACGTAAATCCTGCAGTTTTCCTCATAAAGCACATTTCTCAATTTTTTAAAAGTATTTTAAGAATATGTTTCACTTCCATATACAAGTATTGGTTTAGCTAGAATATTTTAGATTATGATTCCCGTGTTTGTTCACACCATTGAAGATTTTAATGTATTATTTATAAATCCTGTCATACCTATAAATATTTATGTTTTTTCTCTGATATACTATCCATCTTCATACGACAAACAACCACCCAAATATTTGAAGCTATTCGCTTGTTTTAAAATTCTATTATTTATTACTATTTTGCTACGGATGGGATATTCACCTTTGAATGCCATAATTTGCTTTTTTCTGCAGAAGTGTTCATTTCAAAATTCGTATCATCCATTTTGGTGTAATGAGACAGTCTTTCTTACCGTTTACCAGCTGTGCAGAGGTTATTCAGAATGAAGATTTCAGAGATGAATCCCACAAAATTAAAAATAAACATTTAATTTGACATTGCAATATTTTAAAGCGTATAAATAGCACAATGCATTTTAGCTGTTTTAAAATGGACAAGCTTTTGTCCCCAAAGTGGCACCCTAAAAACATTAAGATAATATTTACTGCTTGCATAGTAATCATAGTTTAAAAACAATGGTCAGCAGGTACAAAATGGAATTGTTAGCGATCTTAAATAGAAAAAGATGAATACAAATAAGCGAAAAGGGACTGAAAACCTTTAAGATGGAAAGCGAGATGTGGTAAGAAATAAAACGTATAAGAAAATGGGAAGGCAGATGCTGACAGAGCTTAGGTAATAGTGGCAGACAGGTTACGCTTATATACACGCTGGAGAAAACTTTTCTGACAGAATGTCTAAGTTAATATATACCCAAGAAAACACTTCCCAAGTTACTAAGTAGGCTCAATTTTAGTTGAGGTAAGAGTCGATTATATATTCGATAAAGTATTATGGTTTCGTCAAGTTCTGATATGCATGCAAACTTAATGAAGCATAACTTACGATATATTTAATACCAAAGATTTTACAAAAAGACATATCAAGCAGATTAAATAGTTCAAATTAGGTACGTAGGAATTCAACCAGTAAACAGAGGATGTGATGTTAAAGTAGATTCTTGACTCTTCATCTAAAATGTAATAAAAATTACTGATTTTAATTTATTTACAGATAGCTCTTAGACTAGTTATATACTTATTTCCTATTGCCTCTTTCTGAAGTTTAAATACATAATAGAAAGATAAAGATATGATAAACAATAGTATCAAGGCTCACATCATTATTGCCAGAGCACCTGGTGGTAGCGTGCCTGATTCACATTCAAGAGGTTCCGAGTTCGAATCTCTGTTAGGAAGAGTTAGCTAGATAAGAGTTTTCCCTTAGCTATTTCAAAGGATTTCTCGGAATAGCACAAGTTTTTTTTAAAAAAAGAGCTCAAATTTCTTTGTTGTTGACGGCTGGGATCGAACCCTAACCGCCTAGGTGGTAGGCGAACGGTTTTCCCTCTCAGCCACGGCGCCATCGACTCGCCACAATACATTATTCAAAAACAGCGTATATCCTTATGATCCTCACTCACTAACTCACTCATGTTGTGGCACTAGAATGTTTTTTTCGTATTATTATAGCACTCAGGTGAATTCAGGTTTGGGTGATTTATTTGGATTTAATCCTCACCAGAAGAATGACACGTAACTCTAAGCTCTGTCGACCACATATTACCTCACTCATTTATTTAACACATCCTTTCGATTAAAGAACATTAAAGTTACAAAAGACAATCAAAACTTACCGTTCTACCACAGTATCCATCAATCCTGGCACGTAAAAGCCAAACAAATTACGATTTTCGATCAGGCATTTATTTCGCTTTGGTAAACGAGCAAATGCAAAACAACATCGAATGTTAGATGCACGACGGCAATATAGATGTCGCCAAATGTACGTTTCTGTAAATACAGGACACCAGACAATAGCAAGTTCTCAGTGTGCAATTTTTCCTGTACTTAAATCATGGAGCACGCGATTGTCTCCCAGTGGTGATCTTGAATATTGCGAAAAACCGTAACGTTAGTGGTTGCAGTATCGATATTTCACGAAAGGGTTTTATGTTGTATCTTATTGCACTGTATATCACAATGTCGCCACGCCTTCCTGGCCCTCGTGAACAACGGCTCAGATAAAAACAACGGCGGTGCCGCTTCACAAGCATTCAAATGTTTTAAAACATCGGAAACAGCTGCTGCAAGCGGCAATTAGAGTTCAACTGTCAAGATAGGCATGCTTCTGTTTTTAACGCTCTATAAGAACTGAGGCACAATAACCGTGGCAATTTACGAATTAATGTTTGTAACCATCTTATATATTTTTTTAACATTACCTTCTCTACATACTCTTCAGCTAACTATCCTTTATAAACCCTCTGTCTACTTCCTGTTAATACGTTTATTACATGTTAATGTTTATTTTATTTATTTTTCATTTATACCCGCCTTTAACTTCACCTCTTGGAACATATTGCCTATTAGTGTCCGAGCTAACACTCCCGAATCCTTGACCTTGCACCGGACGTGCAGTCGCCCTTACCGCAGCGCTACCAGCGGTAGCAGTCGGTACTAATTGTAAGAGAGTACAGCCTAGCGGAGAACTTATGAGTTAACGTTGAGAAAATAACTTGAAACCAGTGCTCTAATCTCCTGGTGCCATCAATATATTAGGCTAGACACTTTTTAAAACCTTCAAGATCTGAATTAAATTCATATATTGAACATGACAGTAATATTAAACATACGTTCATAAATTCAACATCATTTATTACACATTAAGAGCCAGTTAAACCGAAACCTAGTATTCAGGAGTTTGGAGTTTACCTGCAAAGCTTGTATGGAAATTTAGACCCCCCCCCCCCCCCCGAGATAACGTGATGCAAATGGAAAGCGATAGGTTGTCCGTTATACCGAATTCTCCACACAAGTAGCCATGATGCTAGCGGTTTCCTTTACGGATGTTATTAGGGGAACGACAATGCACACCCCCACACTGGTAACACACCTTAGGTACTCTATACATCTGCCTTACAAACCACCCTGAGTTATATCTGTTAGAATGAAGCTAGAAATAGTATTTAACTAACAGAGAAGGAAATCATTTTCAACTGCTTAATTTTTCCTTTGACAAAGATTTGAAAAATAATTTTTGTAGTAATATTTCTGGAGTATACTCCTTAAACAATGCAAAAAGTGTGGTTTAGTAAGACTTTGTTGTTAAATATGAGGAAATACAACAATATATACTTATTTACTTGTTCATTTATATTTAATACTATGATACCAACGTATTCTAAAATAGAATTAATACGAAATTAATTCAAAATAAAGAAGGTTAAATACATTTGAATTACTATCATATTTTGCTATTTATTTTTCAATTACATAATTTGGGTTACAGTTGGGTTACATTTGGCTTTCAATCGAGTGAAGTAGCCCCACTTAACCGTGTAGTACCAAAGTTTCGCGCAGCTCTTGTTGGCAAGCTTATGTTGCGTTACTCCAAAGTTAACTTATCTGATTCGAGTTTCTTCGATTAAAGTCGTGATTCTTTATTCGGTTTTCAAGAGTAAACAGAAGACAGATGTTCACATGTTCACATTTTGAATTAGCATATTACCTATACTGGGCAATCTGTTCTTCGGACATTCAATGTGAGAAATTTAAGTTACTCTGCTACCAATATAAAGCCTTAAAGCTTTATACTCATCTGATAGAAACATGTTATATCAGCAGATGTTTTAAAGAAAGTAAGAGACAGTCAATTTGTCTTTATTTAACAACATACTCTTTTGCTTTCGAAGCATTCAGGATGACAACCATCTAATGCTTAGTGCTGCCACATGGTAACAAACTTAAGATATTGTAATAGTTGTGTTTGTTACTTTTATATTATACTGACATTTAACAAAATAAAAGTATTGGTAGCTACTTAAATCACAAATGTATCAATTTATTTCAGTACTATTGTAGCTTCATTTATTTGTTTTTCTTTTTAAAATCTTAAGTTAATGCAAGTGTAGCCTGCAACCCTGTCATCATCCACGCGTGTCGTCTCACCGGTTACTTTACGTGGGCCCTCCCCATCCTGCACAACAGCCATATTCACAACGTTGAACTTTGAGTGGATGGCAGTGCATTTCGTCTGGCCTTGAAGGTGCTTATGACAGGGATATCTAAACTGATTCAGAGATTAGAAGAAAAGTGGCACAGCAGCAAATAATTCAGGCAATAGAGGGTCAAATGCATTGAAATTGGAATTGGAATTGTAACATTTAGTCTTACTTCATACAGATAATGATGATTTCCTGTAGTTATATTTAAAATTAGCACATACTCAAACAGTTAAACTGGAAATAGAATTCTATTACGTCCCATTGCCCTCTTTATGGCATTTACTAGTTCTTCCGCATGTTTATGACCATTATTATGCACACAGTGGCGGCAACCAATCCGTTTGCTCTCTTTTTCCGGGCAAGTTTGTGTACATAAGCGACCTGGAAACCGCCACTGCAGCTCTGGTTTGTTTGCTGAAAGTGTCAGGAATGTAAACGGGTTGAGATCCCTCCTGCGCCGCAATTTCAACACCTTAAACGCATTACCGTCCCAGAGTAATACTGCCTAATTCCCAAGCTCCCACGTTAAATACACTCTTTCTCCCTAGAGAGCTCTGCTGCTAATCCAACAGTGTCACAACATGACCGCAACTCCCCTCCAAACATGAAAAAGACGTTTGGCCTACATCATTAATAACGCTCACACTTCAATATATTCAAACGACTCACTGAATGCTCAACTAGGCTTCTTGGAAGCTTTCCTAATTCCAAAAAGAAAACCTAAAGCTATTCCTATCGCAGGCATCTTTAACTACAATTTAAATGAACTATTAGTAATGGGGGAAATATGTCTAATTGAGGACATTAATTTTCTCTGAAACATTTTTAAATCAAAGCTGCTCCAACCTAGCCTTGATTTCAGAAACTTTATGAGCTTGCTAAAACCTAAGTTATTCTTGAGTGTTATTCATGTTTATGCTAAGCTAAGGCTCGACAACAGTACTCCTAAAGTGTGAAGCCATTCCCCTAGTTCATCTCACTTCATGACCACTATAGCAGAAAACCGGTTCCACCTAATATGTATGTTTGTGTGCTGAAAATATTGAATCTTATAGATAAAATAAAAGTATAGGGTACTATATGTAGTTATTCGAAGAATCTTGATCTGGTACACCCAGAAAATAGCATAATGTGCTGACATTGTAACAGAAACATGACATAAGATATAAAACAGGTCCTCTAATGGAAGAAAGAATTCGAATAATTATAGTCATATATAAATCCATAGAAAGCAATGACGAGTGTGGCCTTGAGAATGATTCCTCAGAAGACAAGGATATTCAATTTACCCTTAACGAGCGAATTATTTTGGTACGTATACCGCACTTGCATTAATTCCTAGACCGGTGTTTATATCCGTTTCAGAGACCTTACTGTGAGTGATTGAAGTAGCCATGATCATTAAGGCGGTACACAATAGACTCGCCATCTATTCAGCGACTGCAATCAAGTATGGCTGTTGTAAAGAAAGAGGGCGGCCCAAGTAGAAAAAGTGGAGGCTGACTACAATTTTGCTTTTTATTACCAAAAACACTACAATAATATTGAAGTAAATAAATATTTTATCGTAAAATTACTAAATACATATCACTAAAATATCGGAGGCTGGGCCTGCTGTTTTCAAGTCTACTGCTTTTGTTGAAATAGTCCAGTTCCTAGGTCCATACTCTAAAAATGGGAGTACTTATGGGCACATTTTGATTCTGAAGGGATCATTATGTTCCCAAATTACATCAAAAGGTTTACTCCAGTTGGGAACCTAAGCCGAAACCTCAGGTTTACTAAACATTTACGTTACCTAGTAAGCATAGAAGTCATTACGAAATATCTAGTGCTGGTAGCAGCTGTTCCAACGAGTTTAGCTATACATTATATCTACTGTCTTTTGTCCATTGCATAATAGGGGAATGTTAACATTTGGTGTGTTAAATATTACATCATATGGAGCAGAAAATCGCATGCCAGTTTCACGCTTCTACAATACAGTGCAGGAATAATAATAATAATAATAATAATAATAATAATAATAATAATAATAATAATAATAATAATAATAATAATAATAATAATAATAATAATAATAATAATAATAATAATAATAATAATAATAATAATAATAATAATAATAATAATAATAATAATAATAATAATAATAATAATAAAAAATAATAATAATAATAATAATAATAATAATAATAATAATAATAATAATAACATAAAAGGCTTTATTACTGTCTACTGGTAAGTAGTGGAAGTAGTTTGAGACCCCTTGAATCCAAGAAAAGTATTTTTAGAAAAAGATCCATGTCACACGCACACACTTAAAAGTAACTGCTAACAGTATTCTCATTTAACGTCTAATACTCAGAGCAACTGCCATGTCTGGCCGCCGCTTTAACTTATTTAGGTGAGAATGACGTTGCACGGATTTTTCTAGAAAATCGCCTTTTCTTAAACAAGCCCAACCCTCTAACAGCTTAATCGAACAGTGTGGAGTTATCTCTGTTCTGACCCACTCCATTGTTGGGTTGTTACTCGTGCGACATTGTGTGAGAGAGCCTTACTTTTAGCATCTTTGATGGTGGTTGGCGGTCAGTGTCACAATATTGTTAGATCATACATTTTCAAACTTTCATTCATTCTTTCAGACTCTGAGAAGATCAGGGAATTATCTTGGCTAGACAAATATTCCTATCCACAGCAGGCAGGAGCACCACAGACTAAGCTACAAGGACATATTTATTAAATATTTACTTTAATAATACGGAAAGTCCCTTAAAATTACTGAATATTGACTTTTTTCCCATAAAGAATTTAATTTGGTGTTTTGGCTAGCAAAAATCAGTGAACCATTTCCCAAGCTTTATGTAACAATGTAATTGTAATAATTGTTAACTCGGTTTCCTTTGCGAGGCAAAGCCATTTTGACCTTGAGCCAACTGGCAACTGTTTTCCGATTACGTAGCAATGGCTCCCATTTTCAGTTAAGCTAAGCAGAGAAGATTGTGTGGAATGGTTATAAGGGCTAAATGGAGATTTGGAGAAGCGTGTGTGCACGTTGTTTATAGATATTGTTAGCGCTCCGTCCGGATATTAAAAGGCGAAGACAAGCTCCTAAGCCCACAATATTGCAGAGCATTTCACATAATAACAAGGCCTCCTAGAGTGTATGTGCCGTCGGATGTGGTAAAGGAAACACGATGATAGAAGATTACGCTACCTCAAGTCCTTTACTAGGTAATTAAAAAGAGCATCGCCATTTTCCTTTAGTTGGATGGCACGGAGGTGGGGATTTCCTCCTGCTGGGAAACCTGGTCAGGGTGCACTCAGCCTCCGGAGGACCTTGAGAGGGTAATTGAAAAGCTACTTGAGAGAACAATAGAGGCTTCAGGTTGCCAAGATGCATTCATGGGCTGGGAGGCCCTCGGAGCCACGTCCGATTCTCCAGTACTGCACCCCTTTTATGACGCCCGTTGTCGGAAGAAGCACGGATGCAGTGGTCCGGTCGAAGGTCCTGGTCTAGCATCGGGCTGTTGTGCAGTAGGCTTTGAGCGATAGTCAAATCTTTTGAAGCTTTGAGATCCCGTTCACTTTGCACTCTCAACATATAAAAAACTGAACAACTACACGGAAGTTTTAAGTTTTCCGAAACTGACACAAATAAGGAATATCTCCGAAATGGTTCACTCTACAAAAAATGTATTTAGACATAAATTGTGTATTTTGGCAAGATATACATTTGGTGTTTTAAGATTTTGTCTATCTCTTACTGTTTACGAGTAATTCAAAAGTTATCCAGAGTAAACAGGACTACATAAGCTCGCCATAGACGCGAGCGACCACGTGACAGTAACAATGGCCTTTGTTTCTAATACCTTCCGCAAGCTTCGGTAAGATCTGCTACGTCATTTCCGGTGCACGCGTGTGTGCGGAGTCTCGAAAGGTTGTAGCGATGCCATTCACTCAAGACGGCAGCAATTGGTCAGTAGTTAGTCCTCGGTTAGTTAATTCAAACGGTTAGTTTTTAGTTACGGGAGTGTGTCGGTTAGCCTGCGTGTGTGTCGTCGAGTGATTGTATCGTCATAGTTAAGGTGTAAGAGACACTGAAAGAGAAGAAAGACACTGATAGACTGGGAAAGGTTAACAGAAGAACAGTTGTGAGTTGTGACAGCAGAAAAAAAAAAAAAAAAAAAAAAAACTACACCGTGTTGACTAGGAGAAGAACAAGTGCGTCGTTTTGTTACAATATTAAGAACCTCTATCGCTTTTCATTGTCCGTTGATTACACATAAAAGAGATTACTTTGATGATCAGGCTGTATCGATGTTGAAATAAACAAACAGAAAACATCACACATTACAACTTGGTCCTTTCGCTTCACAGAAAGTTAATCACTTGGTGACACTTGTAGCTAATGAATGTATCGGTGTAAAAAAACGAGAAATTCGTTAGGGAGAAGGTTTTGCGTACGCGTATCGGCGCCTGGTTCTCATTACGTAATAATGACGGAACCGAATTACGAGAGCGAAGGGGGTTATGATACGTGAGTGGACAATTCCCGCAGCTCGTTTTGTGTCGGGTTCATCATAATGTCTCTGCTGAAATTGTTTGGAAATACGTGGTGCCTGGGTTTGCTCACTTTGGAACGGCGAGCATCAACGACTGGGCCTCTAACGACACAAAGTGTAAGTTCTGAAAGTCGATGAGGTGAACACATTTTGATGCACTTTCACTTTGGGTTGCAGATGTCGCCTGTCCTTTGGCTCGCTTAGCGTGGCGAGGGATCCTGCGCTTCTGTTGGACAATCACTGTTTCTTCTTTTTTTTGGGGGGGGGGGGAACACGTTTATTCTATTCTGATTCTAACATCATTAGGCACAGAAAGGTTAGGACGCAGAAACATTAATTTAATTCTGCCATCTATTTCTCACATTCTAATTCCAGTATGTGACCTTCAGGGAGCAGACTTTGTCCGGTAAACAGCCAATTTTAGTGCCATTTTTAGGTTAAGTTGCACCTGATATGAAATATTGTTGGTGTAAGTTTCATTGTTGTAGATTAAATAGTTTTTAATTAAACGTATTTCTTATATTCTTTTGAAAGAATTGAATAACAATAAAAGATAGAGTTATACAGTCTAGAACAGGGGAACACAGGTGACGCTGCTGTGACGTCAGCTCACTCAGCTCACATGCTCCCACCGAAAGCCAGTTGAACTGTGACGTCAGAGCGGCCAAGAGGAAATGCAATACAGGACATCGTAATTTTAATGCTGACTGTTTGAATTACGGAATAGTCACAGATTATAAATAATTACATTTCGACTTTATGCCATATATATGGACATATTCCGACATTTGTCGTTTCGCTTTTCTTTAACTAGTTTGTCAATGTTAGGGCGTAGTGTACGGCACATTTGTAACCGAAGACTGCATGTTAGATTGTGATCTGACAATATGCTTGTCTTCCCCTGTTCTAGAATTAAAACAGAGGCTTGAAATGTGATATGCTAGTGTTTCTGTACCTATGGAATAAAAGGGTAAATTGTTTCCGAAATATTAATGTATATTAGCTATATGATTTATTTTTTTCTATTTAGAACACAATGAAAATAAATATTGCTAATAATAATTACAAAAACGACATACTTGTATGTATGAGTGTAATCAACAAACCCATGCACACATTTATTTAACAATTTACACTTATACATGTCTTGAAACCTCAGCTTTATCCATCAATATTTACTAGAAAAAAATTTATCCCAAAGTATAAACATTGTTGTATGGAGAAAAAGCCACTTAAAGTTTTGGAATTCAGTTATTGAAAACATTGCTATTGACATCGCTACAGGTTTGGCATTTCATTACAATCTTCAGAGAAAATCATAATACTCTTGAAAACTAGTGTCAACAAGAAGGTAATCTTATTCTGAACACAGGAGAGCACAGGTAACATTTCCACCTGTAGAGTTATTAACATAAGATTCATTTTTACCTGGTGGAGAATGTCTCCAATTTAAAAGATTAACTTTCTTTTTCTTTATCATCTTTCCTCTCCACACTTTTCGCATTCCATGTTTGAAGCACCAAATTGCAGTGACGAACAGTTTTTCCACTCTGAAACTACTTGAACACTTCGGGAAATAATCCACGCTTTGTGGGATACGCTTTGAAGTTTAGTAAAGGAATAGAGAGTGGAGTTGTGCTTCCACCCTTTTTACTACCCCCTAGAGTGTTCTCACTCAGTCAGTGAAATGTTTATGTTATGTTCTGAGTGGAGAGGACACATGATCTGCCACCAGCGTACTGAACAACGCAAGGAAACAAGTATTCTATTCCTGTATGCCTATTTGCGTATACAACAGTTTTCTGAAGCTGTGGGCTTTTAGATTCTGCATCTCTCAAAAGAGAAACCTGAGTAAATAAGCGAATAACACAATTCAGCACGTCAAACAGATAAAAATTGAAATGCTGAATTATAAAGGCAAGGTACACATTGATATATATTGTTAAATTCGCAATATATGCTAATATTATAAGAGAGAACTTGTGTGTGTGTGTGTGTGTGTGTGTGTGTGTGTGTGTGTGTGTGTGTGTGTGTGTGTGTGTGTGTTTCGTAAGCTATACACATGTTAAAAATAATGACAAAAATTATAAATATTGTGACATTTGTAACACAACAATATACGGACGAGAGGGGCCGTCCTGAAACGGCTATGGGTGTGCGTGGCCATGGGAGCACGAGAAGCTTCTCGTTGATTCTCGTCGAGTCATTGTGCACGTGGTCATGGAAAGATCTCGAAATGTCACGTGACATCTGCTCCAGTATAAATAGGACCATAAACAGCCCGAGCAGTCAGTCGGTGGTTTTTAGAGTTTTGAGTCAGTTTGAGCTGGTTTTTTGTAAGTCGTCTTGTACACGTTTTAGTTAGCCGAGATTCGCCGTCCAGAAAATTTGCGCCCACTGTATCAGACAGAGTGCACGCCATTTGCATTCAGTTTTTTGCTTCTGTCCCGCGTTTAGCCTTACATTAGATATAATTACAATAGTGACTGTTTAGCTTTCTGAAATTTTTTGAATAACCGCCAACAATAACACTATAATGAATTACTTTACACATGGAAAATATATATATTTTTTTTTCGAAAATCTGGCACGAAGGCCAATTTGAGGCAGCCAAATTGACTTCTGTGTTTCTCTGCTCTGAATTGCTGGGAAGAAAGCTCTTACAGAACCGTATGCTGCAAATTCCGATTATAACGTGCCTTATCGATAATCCGCGGCGCTCTTACGTCACAACTTGAAGTGCGTGGTCTGCTGAAATAATTGGAACGTCAGCTGTTGAAGCAAATAATTTCAAATTTAACACCTCAGAATATAAACATTGGAAACGCAAAAAAGGTTCTTGAATAAGCTTCACAAGGTTAAGAAAAGCCTTGTCTTTCTCCTCCTTTTCCTCCTCCTCTTCCTCCTTCTTCTTCTTCTTCCATTTCTACACCATCTACTATACAAAACTCCATCACACTCGCCCTCAAAACTAAACTTCTGCACGGAGGAAAAATATTTACCTGTCAGGAAATGTTTTCAAATTACTCATTTGTGTGATTTAGTAGACGTAATAGCCAAATTGAACCAAGTTTGAATCCCAGATTAGGTTTTCTCTAAAGTCTGTATTGCACGACACTGTGAACCTCCTGAGGGTTCGCCTTTGGTGTTAAATTAGGGCTTTCTCTTGGAGGATATGCCGGGGGCATGGGCATTAACTTGAGGCAAATCCTGATCTTCCCTGGGGACCACATTTCCATTTAGCTCGCAAAAGCGAGTGATGAAAGGGATCAATTTACATTCATTACGTAATTAAAAAGTTCGAAATGATTGATTGTGCTTTTACATTTTAAAACCCAGAGGAATATAAATAAGCTTGCTATTGTATCTCTGAAGTTAATACTTCTAATTAAAATGATCATCAACAAGTTTTGCTTTATGTAATTTGCTAACAAATTTCCATTGCAGAAAACGGGGTGAATGAGACAGAGAGGGAGAGAGAGAGAGGGGGGGGGGAGAAATAGCAGAAGGTTAAGTCGGAAATAAATCTCAATCAGTAATTTTGTCCTGAAACGCACTTTCAATTGTTCTTATCGAAATATTGGCTGTATGGACTATTCTAGAGCAATGTTAAAAAATCTTATGTGTTGCACTCACATGACTTTCTCTACTCTTGTACTAACCATTCTTACAAACTCTTATTCCTATATCTTCTTCGTGTTAGTTAAAATAAACATTTATACAAATTATTTTATTGCTTATTTCCTTGTAGGTACAAGGGGAATATTGGAATACAGTAGGCTTTGTGCGATAGTCAAATCTTTTAAAGCTTTGAGATTCCGTTCTCTTTGCACACGTAACATATAACAAAATGAACAACGACGACCCATTTCACGAAAACCCTTAAGTTTTCCGAAACTCACACACATAACAAGGAATATCTCCGAAATGGTTCACCCTACAACAACATTTATTGGGACATAAATTGTGTATTTTAGCAAGATCTACATTTTTTGTATAGTATAATTTGGTCTATCTCTAACGGTTTACCAGTTATGCAAAAGTCGTCCAGAGTAAATACGACTACAGGGGCAATAGCCAGAAAATTCAAGATATGCATTTCATTTGTCATAAAAATATCTCAAACATATGGCATTTTAATCAAAACCGCCAGAGCCATTTTCAAGAAAATCAAAATTTTCGAAAAATCTTCCATGTAAAGGGTAGTTTAGGGTGGGGCTATTTTCTTCAAAATCTTCGTGTCACATCCTTGGAATACATTAAACTTAAATACCAACTTTGGTTTTTAACCAAATTTTCGTTTTTGAGTTATGCTGTCCACAGCCTGACAGACTGACACACACAGACACACACACACGGACCTTTTTCTAAAAATGCGTTTTTTTGGATTCAGGGGGCCTCAAAACATGTATTTCCGGTGAAATCTCGACATCGAATTGTTGGGTGGAATACAATACTTCCCCTACTTACCAGTAGAGAAAGTAAACAGGCAAAATCACGCGGCCTGTCTAAAAAAAAGGGGGCAAAATTGCATTCACGTATGCACGGGCGCCAACTATTGACTCGAAAAATAACTGACCCCATAGCTTAGAACCTATATACGAAAAAAATGGTGTATAGTGCGCCATTAGCGGAGAATGGTTTCTCAGAGCTCCAATAAGCGATATATATATATATATATATAGTTAAAACATTATCCCCCAGAAAATTTCTTAGGATGCGACACGAAGATTTTGAAGAAATTAGCCCCACACTACCCTTTACATGAAACATTTTTCGAAAATTTTGGTTTTTTTGAAAATGGCTCTAACGGTTTTGTTTAAAATGTCATGTGTTTAAGATATTTGTATGACAAATGAAATGTAGCCTATAGCCTATGTAGTTCTGTTTACCCTGGATGACTTTTGTAACTCGTAAACCGTAAGAGACAAATTCTTAATGTACAGAAAATGTATATCTCACTAAAACCCATAATGTATGTCTGAATATTTTGTTTTTTTTTGTTTTTTGTTTTTTGTTTTTTGGAGAGTGAACCATTTTGGAGATTTTCCTTGTTATTTGTGTCAGTTTCGGAAAACTTAAAAACTTTCATATATATATATATATCATAGTTAACACAATTATATGGCACAAAGGTGTGTAACGAAGTTTGAAAAAAAGGACTGAAAAAAATTTTCCCTCCATAATCATCCTTGAAGGTTGTTTCTTTTCTGCTTCTTCACATACTAATTGTCAATCTACAAGAGAAACTGGAGAAAACCAAAGTAAATATTTCACGCAGCTAAAGTATGTACTTAAACAAAAGTGATTTGACAGCAACTTTTATTCTCTGCTATTTCCACGTCTAGAGGTTCTTTGAAAACTTTTTCTTAGTTCTCCAGAGTTTTTTCCTGTAGCTGTGCTACCATTTCATTATATTTCTTCCCCTTCTTTTTGTGGTTGGAAACATAATACAGTTCTAACTAGTTTATTCTTCTCCCATTTGTTTTCATCATTGTCCAAGCCTTACTTCTGGAGAGTTAGTGAGCTATAAAATACAGTCCTAGCGGCAGTTATGTTCCACAAATTTAATTTTTATTATTTAATCAATTCCTTAACTGTTATACGCACAGTTATAAATTTAGGATAGTAAAAAAGTACATTAATAAGCAAAAGCATAATAAAATCTTCAAATGTTTAGCATATATTGCTTAAGTATATTGTGAGACAATGTTATCGGGTGTTCAGTGCTGGGTAGTAAAAGATGAACGGGATAAGCAGCGCGCTCACAATGCGCAAATACAGGAAGTGCTTTCGTCAGATACTCCGGAAATTTCCAACGTAATTCCGATCTGCTAAAGCTGCTTAAAATTGTGCACATTATTAATTTTTCTAATAAATTAAATCTATATATTACTTTTTCGTCATTTTTATGCTTCCAATATTTTAGGGAAAGGCTATAGATAGAGATAAAAGTATTCTAAACGATAAAATGTAGATATTTAACTGGAAAATTTACTTTTGCGTATCACCAGATATATAAAACCCAATTTTTGTTTCGCAATATACGTGTATAATGATATGCAGTTAATTTTTATTGCTAATGCAGATTGACTTATTAATTTACTAAAATTAAAAGGTATACTTTAAAGCCCTATACACAGAAATAATGAGGGTTAGAAGTGTTTACTTTAAATGAATTTACTTTCTATTATAGAAAATTTTATTTTTATCCCACTACTTTCCAAGAAATCATGACTCAACGTTATTTGTGCTTATTCAACCAATGTGTACCATGAAAATGGACGAAATAATTACATATTTAGCTTACAAGTGGTCAGTATAAGAGAAATATTTTTTTCTGTTGCTTTTTAATTGTATAATAAAATACAAGCCATATCCCATTGACACATAAACAAAGAAAATATCATTAGGGCTTACAAACACAATTTATTTTAATTATTACAGGTTATTTTTGTTGGATCTGAATAACTCAGCGTTTTGTGGGAGGTAAAAAAAATCATACAAGTCTGATTGCATTTCCGCTTGCTGCACCACAGATTTGTATTAACTGCATGTAAAAAACCTAGATAGCAATGAAGAGAAGTGAAATATCTATTATCTCTTTTGATTATTTTATTCACAGTGGTTGGTTAAAACCATCGCAAAGGGCATGTTTGTTATGTGTGCTCCAACTCCACACATAATTTTAATTAAAATAAAAAAGTCTAATTACGGAAAGGGATAGAGAGAGGGGAGAAATAGAGCGGGAAAATATGTTGGCAGAATTAGTTTATACATTGGTTGAGTATTGAGCTATTCACAGCCAATCATAGATTATTCTGGTTGAAGTATCGTTCTTATCACTGAAATTTAACAATGGTGGGTAGGTATATGAGTTGAAGATAAACATTTACGTGTTGTATTATGTTCTTATTCTTCTGACTTGCAGAGGTCCTGGCGGACGATTAACAAGAGATCGAAAGGGTTTTGAAGTTTCTGGCAATGGCAAATATGAACCTAAGAATTTTAAACTTTACATCGAAATTCCATACATAGTTTTTGAACCATTTGTAACTTTCTTGTATCTGTGTATTTTGCCTCTTTATACATTGATGAAATAGTTACAAAATGCAAACCGAACTTAAGATACATTTTATAATAAATAAAAGGTGAAAAAAATAGGTTTATATAATACTTCTCCTTACAGAAGACTGAGTTGGAATATTTGTCTCAAAATGTCAACTACTAGATAAGGAAATAAATGAAGATAAGTCGGAAATTGTGCATATTTAAATTAACAGGCAAAAGAAAGCAAGATATGATCGTAAACACACACAAAGCATAAACGACTGATTACCAAAATTGATTACGATCTTCAATCCAAAGGGGTCGGAATAATATGTCCAACAAAAGCCCTAATTTAAGCGTCCCTTCCTTCAGATGTTTGCAACATAACTAAATCTGGAGAACCACTTGTAATTTTTCATTACCTGCCATGAAAATAATATTTAAATGTATCAACATAACACCCCATTATGAGAATCATTAAAAACCTCCCTGTCCTAAGGATCATTATTATTTTTTTCTCTCGTGGCAGCTATTCCAATACATAATGTTGATTTTGTCCTACGCTCATTAGCTTCATTACAATTTCTACACAGATTTAAAACGTTTGCCACACAGCTGGATGCAAATGGGTACCGAAATATATTAATATGTAAATTACGTTTAAGTGCGTGCGTGCATCACATTATTGTAGCGTTTACTATTAGTGTGCTTTGGGGGTCGTACGATACATCAAAATGGTTCACATATTTAATCTGTTCATTTGGCTAACAGTATTTATTTTAACTAAAGTGATTATAGCCACTACATTGAGAGTGCTATTAAAGAACTCAAGAATATAAAACCTGCAATTTTTTCGGTGTCAGTGCTTCCATAATGATCATGATGTGAATTTAATTGGCAGTTCCCAAGATTCAATGTTCCCAAGTGTATTTAATTTCTGCCACTATTACAACGTTTTTTGTTATTACTGAACCTAAATATTTAAACCTCTAGCCTATATCAAACTTAAAATCTTGTATAATAATATTTTTCGTCACTTAGATGCACTCATATATTTCCGTTTCTTTATATTCTCACTTTAACTACGACTTACTGTTGTAACTGAGTGAACCTTAGCTGTAATTCTTTGACTGTTATGTTTTACAATATCATATGCATATGCTAATATTTGCGTCATTGCATCATAGATTGTCCCACCAAGATTAATTCTAGATTCCTAGAAAATTAATTAGCATGGCTATATTTACGTAGGGCAAACAGAAAATCGGATGTAAGATGGCAGTTCGATAATGTAATGAGGTTTACGAGAATCGCTCTCTGGTTGGCTAATTCCCGATGTTTGACGAAAGCTTGGAGGTTACAATATCCAATATTTACTTTATATAAGTTTATGTAAGGTCAACTAATGTAAACCCATGCATTAAGACAATGTGAAATACGCTTCTATGCTTGTGGCTGTGTTTATTGCAGTTAACTCTTAATGTACGGTTTAACTTAGCAAATTAGTTACCAAATAATCTACAAAGTTTCAGCCGACAGTCATTTTTTTACCTCAGTTCACAGATCTTGCTTTTCTTGGGTCTGGTGGCACTCCTGTTGTACTTTTTGGCCTCCAGGGGTGTAGCTTTCGATCCAAGCTGTCTTGGGAGAGAATCGTGTCCGGTAAATGAATTCCTGAAGTGATTTCCTGACTTGGTAAGCTTTCTCTCTTGGCGGTTAACGCTGTGTAAATTATCTGAGCTTTTTTGATTCCTAATTATAGGAGGAAACTTCTTCTATCCCTCTTTTCTGGTTAGAATGCCATTGCTTAAAGTTATTACATCCACGGATACTGTTTAATATATTAGTTAGTACGAGGGCAACTCACAAAGTAAGTTCCTAATCGCCGGAGCTCATATAATTGCGCGCGAACATAGGAACCGGATTTGCACCGACTCGCGGCAAGTCTTGCGCGTAAAACGACTCATTTGTATTGGTAGTATTGCAATGCACTGTTCACAATGTCGGCTCAAAGTGTTTAAAACAATCGATGAACCGGCCGACTGTGAAATAAGCTCTGTAATTCGGTTTTTGAGAGCAAGGAACGTTTCAGCAGTGGACATTCATCGGCAGATCAGTGAAGTATATGGGAGTGGGAACTTTCATGGCCGAACGAGCAACGTCCAAAATAAACTGCTATCAGGCCGGCCATCGATGATCACAGAAGACAATTTCCACTGGTTATCCAGAAGTTATCCGACTAGTTACCCTCACAGGCGACAGACTTCTATGGCGTTGTGATACGAAAATTTTTAAAAAGATAAAGCAATTATGTAGAAAAATAGAGCAAATTTTAACAAATAAAACAAAACAATGGTTTTACAACTATGATAGCTTGATGTGTATAACAGAGGACCTTACTTTACAAGTTACCCTCGTACATTCCCTAACGTTTGAAAACAAAACTTGTATTTAAAATATCACTGAGGCAACATTGTCACTGTAAAAGATAAAGAAACCAAACGAAATGTATTGATCCAAATAGAAGAAAAGCAAAAATACGCATAGTGAGTGAGTGAGTGAGTGAGTGAGTGAGTGAGTGAGTGAGTGAGTGAGTGAGTGAGTGGGGTATAAGGGCCCGTCGACAGCTGGGTCATTTGGGCCATACGCATAGTTATTGCGACTAGTTATTCTTAGAAAATATCAGGTTGTGTTTGTCAATGAATGCTTCACATTAATAATCATTTATTTCCCTTTAATAGCGGGTATTCGACAATATTGTTTATTCGTATGATTCACTCCCAAAATATGCACGTCGCAGTTCATATTTTATGTCCCTTAATGGAGTTCAGTTCAAGTGCTGCAGTTTGTACTAACAATAAATATTTTGTGAGGGAATGAATAATAAAATTGAATGGATAAAAGCAAATTTCAATTAAATTTTAATAAATAGAGATACGCAGAATACAGCCAGTGGTAATGTTTGGCAGAAATGATAAATTTAGCTGCTATACTGGTTACCAGGTTATTGTGAAATACGATATATGTATTAAATAACCCTAAAACTAAAATGTTTCCTGACTTTAAATAATGCACCATTACAAGTTATATTTTATTATTTCGTGAAAAAGTAATTTAGTTTAAGGACTAAAAAATCCCGGCTATGGCATTAAATTCTTCAGTCCTGACTACCTCTTAAACACTGTCCACACACGTTGCGTGTGTGTGTGTGTGTGTGTGTGTGTGTGTGTGCGTGTGCGTGCGTGTGTGTGTGTGTGAGTGTGTGTGTGTGTGTGTGTGTGCGTACGTGCGTGTGTGTGTGTGTGTGTGTGTGTGTGTGTGTGTGTGTGTGTGTGTGTGTGTGTTTAGCTATTTTCGAAATATTGCACACTGCATTTTTTGAGCTTCTCAATTGCAAATGGATGTGTCTCATATATTTTAATTAATTATTTGCTTTACATTCAGAAACTTTTTGAGCGATTAAACCTTTCCTTACATTTTAACAAATTTATTTTAACTACTAACTACTGCTTAGAGTTGGAAATATCAGCAGGCAAATCGAAAAAGAGGTAATGTGGGTAGAAGTGTCAGTTTTTATATCAATACTACCGGAAGAACAAAAAAACTTAGACCAACTGCGCGATGTTTTGCCTGTACGAATCTCGGCGCTTGTTGCCGTCCGCCCCTATTATGAAAAGGCGTGGATGAAACCGTACAAGATTTCTAAAACTACATTTAAGGGCTTTGATTACCAACTTTACGCTTATTGGAGCCTGAAAAACCTTTCTCCGCCAATGGTGCTTCATTAAACAATTTTTTTTCGTCATGAAAGGGTACTTCATGAAAAAAATCTGATGTGTTGCACTCACATGACCTTCTCTACTCTTGTACAAACTATTCCTACAAACTCTTATTCCTGTATCTTCCTGTTACTTGAGATAAACATTTATAGAAATGATTGCTTAGTTCCTTGTAGGTACAAGAGGAATATTAGAATACCGTAGGCTTTGAGCGAGTCAAACATTTTAAAGCTTGGAGACCCGGTTCCCTTTCCACGCTTAACATATGGGAAATGAACAACGATGTTCCATTTCACCAAAGTTTTAAGTTTTCCGATACTGACCCAAACAACAAGGAACATCTCCAAAACGGTTCACACTACAAAAAAATTTATTGAGACATTGTTTGCTTTAACGAGACGTACATTATTTCTCCAGTAAGATTTTGTCTATTTCTTACGGTTTACGAGTTATTCAAAACTCATCCAGAGTAAACAGGACTACATAGGCTATAGCCAGGAAATTCAAAATATACATTTCATTTGTCATACAAATAACTTAAACATGTGCCATTTTAATTAATATTCTTAGAGCCATTTTCAAGAAAATAAAAATGTTCGAAAACGTTTCCATGTAAAGGGTAGTTTAGGGTGGGGCTATTTTTTTCAAAATTTTCGTGTCGCATCCTTGAAAGACATTCAAATCAAGTACCAACTTTTGTTTTTAACCAACTATTCGTTTTTGAGTTATGCTGTCCACAGACTGACACACATACACGCGCGTAGACCTTTTTCTAAAGCTCTGATGTGTTGCACTCACATGACTTTCTCTACTCTTGTACCAACTATTGCTACAAACTCTTATTCCGATGTGCTCTTCGTGTTAGTTGAGATAATTTCTGCATATGTTTATCTCAACTAACACGAAGAAAATATAGGAATAAGAGTTTATAAGAATGGTTAGTACAAGAGTAGAGAAAGTCATGTGAGTACAACACATCACATTTTTGGATATATAACGTTTGAACAAGGCAATTTCTGGCGGGTTCACTAATGGTAGTAAAAAACATAAATCATACGTTAATTTATAATGAAAAGCGCATGAGCGTGGTATATTAAAATTGTTTTTCAGTGCCATTGTAATTAGTTTGGATATTTTGCTACAAATTCGCATTTAAACAGAACTTCATTTTCCACTCATTTACACTTGATCCGTTTGGAGTAAGCACTTGATAAATAGCATTACTTTCACGGTGCTATCTGTCTATTGAATACAAACGCTTTTGTTTTATTTATGCGAGTATCATTGTTTCCAATTCAATAAATGCATTTTACTTAACTTTACGCTTGTTTCCAACTCTCTAAAATGTCAAAACCTATTTAACATAACGTTAAAATCGATCCTACGCCATGTCCTTTTTCCAGAAGGTACGGCCTCGCATGATCCAATTGGCCCCAGGCAGAAAAGGGCAGGGGATGAAGGACAGGCGAAAAAAATGTGCCACAGCTCACTAACACCATCTGCCGGCATGATAGGTAATAACCAGTACCTTCCATAATCTCATTAATATACACGAATACTTTTGCCATGTATGTGTGGGCAAACGGGATGAGAGGGGCTAAGCTTCATAACGTGTTTTTATCCTCCCTTCCACCCCTCTCTTGGATCCCATTTGCGCTGTGTTTACTCTTGTGACCAGAATTTAATCAGGCAGGTCCACATCTCACGCCCTGCCCAATGCACCCCTCTTAACCTCGCACCCCAAATAATAAAGCCTCAAAATATACACATTCGCATTAGATTCCTCCAATTTCATGCTGCGATTTACGTATCTCATATTACAACTTATAACTTCACATCTGATTATGCAGCTTACTTTAGCGTTTTCTTTTAACAAAATAAAATACTGTTGATATGATATCTCTACATAAAATTTGTTTCTAAACATTCTTTATTTTGGTTGAAAGGACTTCACAACATGTTTCTGGTGAAATGAGATCAAATTTTTGGTTGAAATACAACATAGTGATGTCGGGATTGGTACAACAGAGGACAGAGGGAACCGTACCATCGAGCAGGCAAAGACGTAGAAGATCTGGCTGCCTCGCGCGACTGCTGTGTGTACGTGACTGTCAATCAAAACGGAAGAAACAAAAGGGGTTTCGAGAAACTTCGCGAGAATTCTAGTTTCATTTACAGTGCGCGTGTTTGTCGAACTCGTGAAAGCTCCATGTGACGTCATCCCTACTAGGGAACACGAGTTCGTCAGTGTGTCGGAGAGAGTGATACAGTTGTGCGTGTGTCGTCGTGTTGGTACGTGATAGGAAGATTAAAGAGCGTCGCAAATCATTTTAACGTCATAATTAGACAATATAAGTGAAGAAAGACACCAAAAGGACTGAGCAAGGTTATGAGAAGAACAGTTGTGAGTTCTGATAGCACAAAAGACCAGACTGTGTCAACAACGAGAAGAAAATCATGTATTTGCGGTAAAATTTTAGAAGAAAAAGTGATAAAAAAGTAACCGAAATGATTTTGTGCAGAAAGTAAGAAGATTAAGAAAATTATACGCCAACAATTACACAATTATTAAAATGAGGCCAATGTCAATTGTTTATTCCTAAAAAGTATAATCAAAACAACATAACTGAAAATATTTTTCTACAGTTCATTGTATAGTGATAAAGTAACATAATTCGTTATTCTTTACAACCATTTTCTTACTTTGTTTCCTTTATATGCGTCTAAACGGGCCTCAAATAAGAAGTAACATAAAATATAAGTAGAATAATTAAACAAAGAATGTTTCCAGCACGGCTTTGAGCGTTGCAGAGTTCTTCTATGCCAACACAAGAGTATTTTTAATCAATTATTCCCTTAATTGTAACATAATAATCTAATTTAACATTTGTTGAGAGTTAACTACCAATATGAATCAAGCATTGCGCCAACAGTAAGAAATTACAAAGAAATAACAGATATAAGAAAGGACTTGGCGACAATGAGAGCAATAAAAGAACTCCAAGACGTCGAAAACAGTGGTTCCTGCACATACAAAGGCGTCTCTCCAGCGATCGACTGCCTTTGGAGTCCAAAAAGAAAGAAAAGATATTCGTCCTTCTTGGATAAGATAGATTCAGCATTTCCATTAGTCTTGGAACGGCTTAGCACCATCCTCGTCGAGGAAAAAGAAGAAATGCGTCAAGCCATTTTTCAGCAACGAATGTTCACTTTTTGAAGTGCTTGTAATTTCTATCTGCTCCGGCACCGTTCTTTTCTTACTGCCATTTTTATTGCAGGTCCCCGGTGAGTTAACGGCATGGGAAAAACACGGCAAGCTGGCACAAATCCATATCTTCGTGTCACTGTACTCCGATAATGATGTCAGGTGTAACCAAGTGTAATTCTTAACAGCTTTCGTTCACAAATGGACGTGTAAATATACCATTTAAATGTCAAATTAAACTCGTGCTTTTTACCAAAATTAAGCTCTGATATGGCAGCTGTTTCGGCTTACAGCTGCCTGCATTGTTGACCAGAGCGACCATGTTGGATGAGCTTTTTGAACTACAAATCTGTCCCCCCAAAACGGATTTTGGTCATGCAATCTCTATTATCACAAGTAATATCAAAATATTTATCTTGACTGCTTCTTAAATAAATATGAATTTAAATACTATGTCGCAAAGGCTCTAAAAGTAATCTAAAATATACTTACTTCGATTATAATAGCTCAACTTACTCAACACTGCCAACTAGGAAAATAAAACCCAAGAATAACACGTATTTCGATTTTCTCTTGTTCTTGTAACTGAAAACCAGTCTATAATCTCAATAAATCTCAGTTTGTTTTTAACATTAACAAATAACACTAATTTATTGAAAGAACAACTGCTAAAAATAGTTGTCAATTGTCAATTTTGTTTGTAAATTGACTGAGATATCTAATAAATTGTTTTTCAGAGATTTATGGGACACAGTTGGCAACAATGACTAAACAAAAAGAATAACTATGCACCAAACAAAAGGATGACCATTGATATATGATAATTTAACATCCATATATGAAATAGTAACTATTACATTGACATTTTTAGCAGTGGTAATGCAGCGTTATTGGAGTAATAAAGAATTGTAGTGGAATAGTGGCAAATGCTACATTTCTATCTTTATCATAAATCTGCGCACATTATATTTCCGCTCCTGTGAAGTTCCTGGAATGTCACAATGAAACGTTCATCAGTTGTCTCTCATTTTAGTAATGCTCCGGTGAATTAATAACTTCTCTTCCAACTGTATTCCTTGGTCTTCTCTCAGAATATCCATACGAGATCTTTCAAGGACAAATTTTACTGAGAACGCAAAAAATCTTACACTCAATGAGTTACAAGACTTGAATCACTAGCACATTTTCAAGTACCAACAGTTAGACAAGGCATTTGTTTCCAGGAACAAGCAGTTCCGCTTTTGAATTCTAACCACACTTTTTTCAGTTTCAGAGATCATCAGCTAGCATCGATATTTTTATTTCTGAATGAAACCAAATTGCGGTTTGTTTCTGCATTTATAACACTGCCTTGCGTTTACAAAGCAGTTTTTAATTTTTGTTTTGTATACCGATTCCCGCTAATGCGAGGTGCTGATTATAAATATGTTGTCAATTTCTTCTATGACATCCAGATTACAAAAAGCATATAGTCCTCTAATTGCCATGTTTAAGAAGTTTATGTATATTAGGGTTATGTAACCACAAACAGAAGACAACTTATAGGTGTCTCCACATTATTTAAATGAATTAAGTAAAGAGTATGACTTTAAAGCTTCTACATAAAAGACAAAACTAATGGAATTCCTAGAAAAATCGCCTATAAAATCGAAAATAATATTAGAAAATAAACCTCTGTCACAAGTATTCCTCTGGATATGACAACAAATTATTAAAATTTCAAGTGATATGTGGCACTATTCATAGCGCATTAAGAAAGAAAACAATGGACGATGCAAGATTGAAGTTCTACAAGACAATGGTGACAAGTAAGAACAGCTCGAGTAGAATACAACGTGCAGAAATGAATTTAAGAATTGGGTGTATACTCAGCAAATGGTAGAATTCAACAACATCGCGTTGGTTGGGAACATGTTCAGAGAATGGAAGAAACAAGATTGACCAAGATAGCATATCAATACAAACTAACAGGAATAAGGGATGTGGGAAGTCAAAGGAATCATTGTGAATTTGGAACATGCAATTCGTCTAATCCTTGAAATGAAGAAGTAACTGCAAACCTAAAGTACATACATTTATAAAGAATTACCAGCAGTTGATATAATTGAGATTTTACCGGAAATATGTTTTGAGGCCCCCTGAATTAAAAAAAAAGCATTTTTAGAAAAAGGTCCGTGTGTGTGTGTCTGTGTTCCGTGTCAATTTGCCTGTGGACAGCATAACTCAAAAACGAAAAGTCCGTTAAAAACCAAAGTTGGTATTTAAGTTTGATGTCTTTCAGAGTTGCGACATAAAGATTTTGAAGAAAATAGCTCCACCCTAAACTACAGTTTTCATGGAAAATTTTTTGAAATTTTTATTTTCTTGAAAATGACTAACTATTTTGATTAAAATGTCATGTATTTTAGATATTTACATGACAAATGAAATGTATATTTTGAATTTTCTGGTTATAGCCTATGTAGTACTGTTTACTCTGGATGACTTTTGAATAACTCGTAAACTGTAAGAGATAGTGAAAATGTTGCTATACAAAAATGTAGATCTGACTGAAACACACAATTTATGTTGAAATACATTTTAGTAGAGTGAACCATTGCGGAGATAGATATTCCTCGTTATTTGTGTCAGTTTCGGAAAACAAAACTTTCGTGAAATGGAACATCGTTCATTTTTTATATGTTAAGCGTGCAAACAGAACTGGATCTCAAAGGTTTAAAAGCCTACTGTATTATAATATTCGTCTTGCAACTACGTAATGAGATAATTTATAGAAATGTTTATTTTAGCTAACACAAAGAAGATATAGAAGTAAGAGTTTGTATGAATGGTTAGTACAAGAGTAGAGAAAGTCATGTGAGTGCAACATACCAGATTTTTTCTACACATAAATATTTATTTTAACTCTGGATTGTTGTATTTGTATTTATTTATTTATTTATTATATTTGTATTGCATCATGTTTACTTATTATGTTAAAACAGAAGTTTAAATAAATACAAAGCCCTGGTGTTTATATTGGGTTAATAGGACCCCAAACAAATATTATTTCTTTATTAAGCTTCCAATATTTTCCCTTTATATTTACTGAAATTATAACTTATTTGATTATATTTACTCTCCTGAAACAAGGTTTTAAATCAAAACAAAGCCCTGACATTTGTACTCAGTATTAATGTGGATTTCATTCTATTATTCCTTCCAAATATAACAAAACAAATCCTTAGGATTCTTGTATGGCGTTCTGTGTACTTTTCTCCGCAGGTTTATTGCTCGAGCTTCTCCATAGCCATTGTTTTGAATGCTACAACAGAATTTGCTAACTCCCAAAGAAGATTTAGAGCTCTAAATGGTTTAAGTTGTGGGCCCTCTAATCTGTATTCATTGCGGAAGCGTGCAGGAAAACTTTAACAGCGCAACACCGTGCTAAATAAAAACTCTCATATTAGACCATCATCCGTACAACACGAGGTAAATGTTTTCGTTTTCCTGAACAATGTTATAGTATTTCTTAATGCACCAGGAGAAAGGTAATTAGCAGTGTAAATGCCACTGTTACCCTAACTCCTTTAACTCTTCTCCTTATATAGTGAGGCAGCCTAAACTTGAGTGTCATTGCTCGTCGGTCTGGTGTGTGGTGTTAAGTACGTTAGCTCCAACGATCCTTTGTCGTGGTCCGCGCCCGGCGTCACAACATCTTAGTGCTCTAAGCGGAATTTACGAAATAAATGATATTTTAAAGGAACAATACATTAATAATTGAAATGCATAATGTATCAATAAACATAAAATGACATTTCCCTATTCCTTCTTTTAGATTTCAGTTTTATCAGTTTTCAGTCTTTAAATGGATAAAATACTTCATGCAATGTTGTGACCTAGCTTGCAGATAAAGGAGTTTTCTTGCATTTAAATATTTAAAGAGCACAATAAAAACAGTTTAACTTTATATTTTATGCCAGAATTTGTTGTGAAATTGTTTCCAGTACAATTTTAGGCGTCCCTGCGGATAAACCAAGCATAAATACGACCCTCCAAAAATTGTAACAAAGCCAATTGATCATCAGTGACCCCATTTACAAAATCAAACCGTTATGTGTAACCAAACGGCAACAAAAAATATTTCCGCGTCGTTCGATGATTCGCACGGGGGAAAAAACGAAACAATTGCCGTTGGCTTAGCGTTAGAATTTATCGCGTGCCGGGATCGCAGAAGGCCGTGATGCACTAATCAGGTACAAAAGAGGGGCTAGTGGTCCGGTTATGTCCGTTTTATGGAACAAACATCCGGACGCCATTGGTGTTTTAACGGCACATTTCGGAACTAATTGCTTGTTTGTTGATTTTATAGGTGACCTCCCCTTATGCATTCGTCGCGTTCTTTATAGCTAATCAAGGGAGAGTAAATCTCTGAATGTTAAATAGTTCAGGGGCCGTGGAAATGACAATGCTCCGCTTCAGTAATTTGGTTTCTAGAGCTTCTGTTCATACATTATCGCTCACAGGCCGTTTTTCTTTCTTCCTCTGATAATAAGCTTGTAGGCAATAAGCAGTCTAAAGAAAAAAAGAAAAAACCCCATTTCTACCTCCTGATTGTTGTTCGAGCTTGCTGACTTCATAAGTTTGATTCGATTGCACGGAACTGGAACACAATTTTTGCTGTGCCCCAGTTCAAAATTTCATCTTCTTTACAGTCATTTGTTACACTTAGCTATCTTTTTTCAGCTACTATATCTTCCAACTCATAGCCAAAATGCTCCAGGTGCAAGAATTTATGTCTGGCTGAAGTTGCAAACTACAATCGTTTCAA